>CM069860.1:167545446-167550446 GCA_036172795.1 Pelodytes ibericus
TGACCATGGCCAGACCCCCGTTCTTCCTGGCCAGGTAAGTGACCTCCCTCTTGATGAGGTTTAGCCTGTTCCCCCACAACATGCGGAAGAACAGTGCAAACATCCGAGCGTGAAGGGACCTGGGCAAAAGGAAGATGTTACTGACGTAGCCGAATACAGTCAGAACATAGGTTTTAATCAGTTTCACCCGTTCTCTGTACGTCAGTTTCCACCTGTGGCTCTCCTCCACCTTGCTGGAAGCTATGGCAAGCCGTTCGGACCAGTTCCTGAGAGCCAGATCCCCTGGTCCGAACATCACCCCCAAGATCTTAATTTCAGACTGGGCCCTTGGGAAACCGTCTGGAAGAGGGAACTGGTCTCCTTCCTTCCCGCACCAGAAAACTCCGCTCTTGGCCCTGTTGATACGGGAGGTCGAAGCGGCAGAATATGCTAGAATTAAATCATCCACCTCCATGGACTCCCGTGTGTCGGAGACCACTATGGAGATGTCATCAGCGTAGGCAACCACCCGAAAAGGCCTCTCCGGGGCCCTGGCCACTCCCTGTAACGTGCTTGCCTCGACCCTCCGAATGAAGGGATCGACTGCAAACACGTACAAGAGCGGGCTGAGAGGACAGCCTTGCCGGACCCCGGATCGGATCCTAAACGTTCTGCCCCTCCACCCTTTCACAAGAGCGAAGCTTTCGGCCCCTCTGTACAAAGTGATGATCCAATTGATAAATTTCCCGGGCAAGCCATACTTCCGCAAGACTGACCACAGATAACGGTGATCGACCCGATCAAAAGCTTTGGACTGATCAAGTGCCAGAAGGTATATCCCCCTTTCTCCAGCCCTGCACTTCTCGAGGGCTTCCCTGACTTCGAAAACGGCATCAAAGACCGTTCTTCCCCCGATTGTACAGTACTGAGAGGTGGATAGGATACGCCTCGCTAGGCCCTGTACTCGTTTCATCACAATTTTTGCCAGGACCTTCCTGTCGACATTTAAAAGGGATATGGGGCGCCAGTTCCCCACATCCGCTGTGTCGAGCACGTTCGGTTTGGTTAACAAGATCAGGGCAGAAGTTCTCATCGAGGGTGGTAATAATCCTCGAGCCAAGCTCTCATTAAACACCTCTGCTAAATGAGGGGCCAAGAGATCGCAGAACTGTTGGTAAAACTCGGCCGTGAGTCCATCAGGACCAGGCGATTTACACTTGTTCTGCTGCTGGATACTCTCTGTGACCTCTTCTATGGTGATCTCGCTAAACAACTCGTCAAAAGGGAGGTCGCTATACTCAGGGAGCGTGAGCTCGCTTAGGAAGTCATCCACCTCTCTCTCGCGGGATGTTTCCGCCTCGGCACATTGGGGTCTGCCCTTACCGAGGAGCTCAATATAGTAGTCGCGGACCACCTTCAGAATCCCGCGAGGAGACTCCTCGAGGATTCCGTCAGTGTCCCGCAGACCAGAGATGGTCTTGGTACCTTCCTTCCGCTTGCAGCTGAGATAAGGATCGGGTGAGTGGTAAGACCCATGATCGCTCTCTTTTACAAGGGAGGCGTACCTATCATACTGATAACTCTTCATCAGGGCCTTGACCGCAACCATGTCCTCGGGGTCACCTCCCTGCGAGATCAAGACATCCAACCTCCCAAGCAAGCTCAGGTACATCTTATATCTAGAGGACTGCATGTTCCCGGCAAGAATGTGAAAGAGCTTTCGAGTCCTGGCCTTCACCATCTCCCACCACTCAGACTTCGTTTGGCCGAAATCGGCCAATGTCATCTGGTCATGAAAGAATTCTATGAAGGCTTGCTGTACCCTCTGTTCCACCAGGAGGTCTGAATTGAGTCGCCAGATCCCTCTACCTTTAGAAGGGGTACTATGGACGTTCAACTCGCAAGACAAAATGTGATGGTCGGAGAACTCCACCGGTGTTAGCACAGGTGCCGCCACCGGGAAATTCTCCTTAAAGAAAAACCTGTCTATCCTACTCTGACAACTACCTCTGTGATAAGTGTAGCCACCACTTGTGGGATTGGGAGTGTGGTGAATGTACACATCGACCAATCCAGCCTGACTAACCATCTTATTCAAAAATATGGAGTCATACCCTAGCCTCTGAATGGCGCCTCTCCTGTCTTGAGGCCTAGTTATGGTGTTGAAATCACCGCCAAACAGGATTTGCTGGGATGTATAGAGGTAAGGCTCTATCTCACTAAACAGGCGTTTCCTCTCCCACTTAGTTTGGGGGCCATAGATATTAATGATCCTGAGAGGTTGCCTGCCCAGTGAGACGTCTAAAACCACACAACGTCCTTTCTGCAACTCAATAACCCTGTTGATGCGAACATCAACTTCCTTAAATAGGATGGCGATTCCCCCATATCTCTCTGTGGTCAGAGAGAAGTAGGAGGGCCCCCATCTCCAGTCCCGCTTTGCAGCGTGCAGGGCCGCCTGGGTTTCCAGCCGGGTCTCCTGTACTAAGATGACATTGTACGGAGCCCGGCTGAGGTGGTCATAAACCAAAAATCTGGCCCTGCTGGACAAAATACTATTTACATTCACTGTAGCCACAGAAAGCATAGGAAACGTCGCCATAAGGGTATTAAGCATAAGGAGACTTTCCCTTCCTTCTGTGATCCCCCTCCTCCTCGGTATCGGAGCAGTACCTCTTCACTGAGACTCCGGGACATAACTGACTTTCGTCTCTCAGAGGTACTTCCTGCCCGATTTCGACCTCTACCCCTATCTCGGGGATGTTAGCCAACTCCTCCTCTAGCTCACAGTCGGCCCAGCTGGAAGACAGTGCCTCATACCTATTAGATACGGGCACTGGGGCCTCCTGCAAGCATAATGAGGAGGAGGAAGACCTTTTTGCCTTGTCACCCTTAGAAGTGGCGTCCCCCTCTTTCGAGGGTTTCGCCACAGGGGGCTTGGCGGTCTTCCGAGACGTGGGCAGAGCCGGGGAGGGAGGGGGGGGATTCTCACCCTTCTTCACCGTGTACCATACTAAGGACTGTGCACCTAAGGGTTGTGCTTGTAAGGGTTTCTTTTCTGTGGGGATAACCACAACCTTGGAGGGGGTACGAGGGGAACGGGGAGGCCTAGGGGGAAGGAACCTAGGGGGAGCCATAATGGCTGTGGAGGATGACGTGCCTACACTATTTCCACACGTGAGGGAACGTGAACTATGTGCCTCGAGGTCCTGAGGTGGAACTGAGACCGAGGGGAGGATGGGCAGTGGCCGGGGCAGGGAAACCCCTGTGCCGGAAACGGCACCTTAGACGCAACCTGAACCCCTAACCCAGCAGAGTCCACCTCCTCCACCTCAGCTGGCTCTCCGCTCCATATTGCTTCGATATTATGCTGGGCTTCGGGGCAGGTGCGGTAGGTATGTCCCATCTCCGAGCACAGATGGCACCGGATCTCCCTGCAGCTGTCCCGGAGGTGCCCCACAGCGCCGCACAGAGTGCATTTCAGGACCGTACAAGCATTGCTAAAATGCCTGCACGATCCACATTTATGACACACCCTGGGCTGACCAGGGTAAAAACAAGAGACCCTGTCAGCCCCGATGTAAAAACTGTTCGGCATATGCTGCGTGACACCCCTGATCTCCCGTAGCAACACCGAGACAGTCCATCCACCTGTCCATATCCCATCCTCATCTAATATTTTAACTGGGGGTGATTTAACATCCCCAAACCTCTTGGTCCATACCAGGATGTCCGCTATGGGAATGGACTCATTCGTCACCAGGAAAGTAACCTTTTTTAAACCCTGGCGAGAAATGGGCACAGCGGTAAATCCTGCCCACTTGGTACCTTGCACGGACCTAGCAGCCTCCCATCCAGCCCAGAAATGTTCCAGGAGCTGCGACGTCAAAAAGGAGACGTCGAACTCCCGGGTTCCTGAGACATGGATGAGAGCATACAGGTCCACAGGTTCAAACCCCATCTCCCTTAAACAGGCCACCAGCCACCTTCTGTCAGGCACCTGGATCCCGTCCCCACAGACCAACCTCACCACGTTCCTCCTGTTCCCAAAGGAAACCCGAGGACCTGTGGCAGGTCCGCCCGCGGTTATACGGGGTGGCCCAGATGCCCAAGCATTAGGCACACTGGGACCCCCTATCTGGGAAGGGGCGGGGCGGATCTCTCCAATGGCAGGACCCGCAGAGGCCTCGGTCACACCAGAACCCCGGGCGTGGGAGTGCCTAGGGGGTACTGCCTGTGCACCACCCTGTGAAGTAACACGTGTACCACCACGTGAACCTACATGTGAAACATCAAAACCTGGGGAAATAACAGGGGGAACAACATTAACAGGGGGAAAATCTGAACCAGAGGGGTGGGGGGACCAGGGGGAATAACTTAACCAGAGGGGGGAGAACCGGGGGGAATAACTGAACCAGAGGGGGGGGGACCAGGGGGAAAATCTGAACCAGAGGGGGGGGGACCAGGGGGAAAATCTGAACCAGAGGGGGGGGGGGGACCAGGGGGAATAACTGAACCAGAGGGGGGGGGACCAGGGGGAACAACTGAACCAGAGGGGGGGGGGGACCAGGGGGAAAATCTGAACCAGAGGGGGGGGGACCAGGGGGAATAACAACTAGAGGGGGGGGGACCAGGGGGGATAACTGAACCAGAGGGGGGGGGTTTGACCGGGGGGGAAATCTGAACCAGAGGGGGGGGAATCTGGGAAAATAACTGAACCAGAGGGGGAATAACAGGGGAAATAACTGAACCAGAGGGGGGGGGGAACATGGGGAATAACTGAACCAGAGGGGGGGGGGCCAGGGGGGACAACATAACCAGGGGGAAGAAATTCAGGAGATTGAGGCTGGCTGTGGACAACTCTACGCAGGTCAGTTGGCCCCTGTACACCACCCGGAACAGCTGCCCGAAAACAGGAGGCAGAGGGCCCAGCCACACCAGGGGGATCAATCACATCAAGAGGGAGGTCAGAGGGAAGGAAGGGAAGGGGGGGAATGGGAAGGGAGAAGAGGGAAGGCCCC
>CM069860.1:167555446-167952946 GCA_036172795.1 Pelodytes ibericus
CCGGTTCCCCACGGGATGCGCACGCACAAGATGGAGCCGTTGAGCGAGCCAGCAAGCGAACACACAGCCCAAAACATGCCCAAGGGGTGCACGGACAGTTGGTACACGAATTGACACCTAAAAAAAAAAAAGTGGTTTTAAAAAGCTCCATGACCCTCGGGGGACCGGACCGGTCGGCGACGCCCAGACAGGGTTCCACGACGACGGGTGCTTTTTACCGCTTACCTAGTCCGGTAAGGTGCACTGTTACTGGAGGTGGTCAAGTGGTTCATGACCCCGACACTTGACCTGGGGGGGGGGCGACCGGACACCGCCTTAATACCCTGGCGCATTTTCCATGGCCACTACTGTATATAGATATACATACATATATATTTATATCCATGTGTAAGTGCAGATGTATTGATACATGTATGTTTGTATGAATGCATAGATAAATATTCTGTATTTAATTGATAAGATACACATTTTTATTTATATCTATTTAATTCATTTGATTTACTATGCCTTATTCATAATGCTGTAACCAGATATAACTATAGAACAATATATTTTGTACACGTAGAGTATTAGAAGTGATTAGATATTACATGATATGTCATAGAATAAGTTAGAAGTGTTTATACACATTTCATTTCTAATCAAAAGTTATATATATATATATATATATATATATATATATATATATATATATATATATATATATATATATATATATATATATATATATATATTCATATTCAAAAGCCTATAAGCAAGAATGTTTCCCAATAAACTAAAATCTTAGAGGGCATATATATATTAAACTGTATTCAGGTGTGATTCTGGTGATTAGAAAATTTGGGATTTTAATCATGGCCAGAATTATGATCTAAGAGTACCACCTTTTGGATAATTATACCCTAATCATATATTATTAGAGGAGTGTTTTCAGAGAACCAACCAGATAAAAACACACCTTCAATGGGCGTGGTTTGGAGATGGAAAATGGGGATAAAAATTAGGTTAGTTTGGGGCAGAGTGATCAAGTCTTGAAGATCTAAGCTGGGGAAGATTCTTGATCCAAAAAGGCCATACTAACTGTATCCAACATTATTTCAGAAGGAACAACTCCATAAACTTTTGGTTACACCTTGGTAAATATAGTCTACTTTGAATTTGATATTTTAACTGGTTATTTCTGCATATTTATATGTTAAATCAAATTCTGTACTGGCTTCAAATCTAAGCCATTAGACGTAGTTTGCTATGACTTCCTATAATCAAACTGCAGAGATATACAGGAAATAACAGTATTCCAATTTCCAATATGCGTTAGAATATTTTATTTATCTTCTGTGGTTGTACTCATTATATGCTAAAATACTGAAATAAATATATTAGTAGTCTATGTTATACCATTTTACACTGATATTTATGGTCTTTAAGTAGGGTTAGATAAATCAGTGTAATATTACACTACAAAAGTTTAGTACATTCTGGTTCTGCAATAGTGCTGGTTACTCTGATACACTAGGAGTGTGTGGATAGAATTCACTACATTGCTCACAGTAAAGTTGCCATTGGTTGATTGTGTGTGTCTGTTTGTTTACTCAGCCACTGTCTTTGTTTTACAACCTATAGAGTTCTCAGGCTTGTAACTGCTTTGTTTGTACTGACTAGCAATAGGTTCCTCTTTATTGGTGTATTGGGCTCAGTAAGTGTATTTTTATTTCTGTGTGTTATTTCTATATTAGTGTGTGTTTATAAATTTTCATATTTTGTTACCTTGTAAATTATTTCATATATAATGGTTTAAGTGTATGTCATATTATCGCCTTGTAAAATGAACTTGGGAGATACTGTTTTTATGAGTGGTTATTGGCCATCTTTAGTGGCATCTAATCTTTCATAATTCCACTTATCTCTGACATTATACACTTGAATAGTGATAACACTCATATTGCGCTTTAAAACACTTTTTTTTTTACATTGCTAAATTACTGTTAGAGATTGGAAAGAAAAATTGCTGCATGGAGTTTAAACTATCACAAAGTGTCAAGCTTAGAAATGTAAGCCTCTGGGGCAGATCATGGAAAGTATATGTTCAAAGCAAGAAACAGAAACAAAGATACTGTGGTTGCACTGCAGGTGAGCGTGATAATGGAAGGTTGAAGCAAGCAGAACAAATAAATAGTCTAAAATTCAGTGTAATTAGAAAACAAAGTCATTAAGAAAATACAAGCTAAGGCTTAAAAAACAATAATTAAAATAGACAATTGTTAAGAAGGTACACAGAGTAACTGCAAACTGAAAGTAAGGTATTTTGAAAAGGAGAACTGTAACGCTAAACAAGATGCCTCATCAATGTATTTTGGCAATGTCTGCTTACTAATTAGTATATGTCTCTGCACAACCCTTGTGTGTTTACTTCTAAGCATTTGCACAGGTCTAAGAATTAGCTAATAAATAGTACACCCACTGAAATAGGCTGATTTCTTCTAAATAAAGGAATTAGAAGGTGTTTTAGATGCTTGCAGTCTATGAACTTCCAGCTTCAGGCTCTAACTAAGTTATGTGATTGGTCATAGAGAAAGGTGATCTGATCTTGGAGAGATCCCTCCTCCAAATTAATTAGCATACTCGAGAAAAAGAAAAAGCACTTGCAATCTTTCTTACTATAAAAATAAAAGGATACAAGGAAAGAAAAGGTCACAAACGAATGCAAAAAAAATGTGTTTATTCATACCCAAATGGAATCATTGAAGTCACATATAAATAGACGTGTTAATTACTAAATATTTAAAGCTGTTATGTTCACATCACTAAACCAGAATATGTTAACCAGTTACATGTACTATTCTCAAATAAAAATCATGAACAGCAATAATTATAATGTACCATATATACCATAATATACTACATTATATTTCTAGCAGGTTTTTGGTTGGGTCTTGGGCTGACTCTAATCTCCTACTGGCCCTATGTCAAATAGAGGTGGTGCTGATAGAAAGAATAGAACCAACATCTCTTATATCCTAGCTTTATTACAAAGCTCAGGATAATTTTAGAAAATATTATCATACAGTATGCTGTATCTTGTGACAGATGTTAGAATATCTAATTGTTTTATTAAATCATCTTATAGATTATCAAAGATCCACTTGATTTGTTTTAACATAAAACTATTGGACAGGGGCGTTGCTAGGTCTTCGGATGATCTGGGGCTAAAGGCCAGATGAGCTCGGTCACACACAGGGGCGTACCTAGAGCATTTGGCACCCTGGGCGGACCCTGAGTGTGGCACCCCCCCCCCCATAATAAAAATGTAAGAAAACACCCACAATTTTTTCAGTGTTTGAAAATTGTACAATTATAGATACCAGGAATATTGTGCCACTCAGAGCCCAGTAATATTGTACCAGTCAGATACCAGTAATATTGTGCCTTTCAGATACCAGTAATATTGTGCCAGTCAGATACCAGGAATAGTGTGCCATTCAGAGCCCAGTAATATTGTGCCAGTAAGATACCAGTAATATTGTGCCAGATACCAGTAATATTGTGCCACTCAGAGCCCAGTAATATTGTGCCAGTCAGATACCAGGAATATTGTGTCATTCAGAGCCCAGTAATAGTCTGCCAGTCAGATGCCTGTTATATTGTGCCAGTCAGAACCCAGTAATAGTGTGCCACTCAGATACCAGTAATATTGTGCCAGTCAGACACCAGAAATATTGTGCCAGTCAGATACCAGTAGTATTGTGCCAGTCAGAGCCCAGGAATAGTGTGCCAGTCAGAGCCTAGTAATAGTGTGCCACTCCGAGCCCAGTAATAGTGTGCCACTCCGAGCCGAGTAATAGTGTGCCACTCAGAGCCCAGTAATAGTGTGCCACTCAGAGCCCAGTAATAGTGTGCCACTCAGAGCCCAGTAATAGTGTGCCACTCAGAGCCCAAGAATATTGTGCCAGTCAGAGCCCAAGAATATTGTGCCAGTCAGAACCCAGTAATAGTGTGCCAGTCAGAACCCAGTAATAGTGTGCCAGTCAGAACCCAGTAATAGTGTGCCAGTCAGGGCCCAAGAATATTGTGCCATTAAAGTGCTCGCACACACACACCTAGACACCCTGACACACACACCTAGACACCCATACACAGTCACACTTTTTTATTTTTTTTATTTTATTTACTTACCTTACGCTTGGTCCGTCATCCAGGACCTTCTGCCAGATGTCCGTCCACCTGACATCCGGTAAGCAGCTGACACAGCGCGACGGGGTCGGAGCTTGCACCCGTCGCGCTGTGATCTCTATGGCCAGGAGGAGAGTCTAGGGAGAAAGCTCCCTTTAGCAGCCTCTCCTTACGATTGGCCCTCACCCCCGCGTGAGGTTAATCCTCCGATTCTGGGACCATGTCCCAGACGGAGGAAAGCTCACCGGGGGATTTTTTTTATTTTTATATATTTATAGCCCTGGAGTCTCGGGGCTAAAGAATACTTTAGCCCCAGAGTCTCCATTCGGGGCTATGAAGGAGGGACTCGGGGCTATAGCCCCAGTAGCCCACCCCTAGCGACGCCTCTGCCATTGGATAATATCTTTCTTGCAATCTGTAGCTTAATTCGATCACCTGCTCTTCATCTGTCATGCTACCCATGTGAAAGGCATATTCAGGATTGTTCCAGTATCAGCTCTTTCGTTTTTTATTTCTTGCTTTGTTTTGCTCTTTGCTCCTTGCTCCAGCTCTGGTTTTCCTTATTTACTCTAGCCCTGTCTCTCTGTTCCTATGTAAATGTGTCTCACTCATTTGTTCTGTATGTTTCATTACCAAGACTATTCACTCTAAGGTATGTTCTATGTATTTTGTGTTTAGTTTAGTCTTAGTTACTATTTTAGGCAAGTTTTTAGTGCTAGTAACTTGCTGATGTGCGATACCTTGACGCTGGTGGAAAGCTTACTATTTCATGGCCATCAGGTCTAACTGAACCCTCAGTTGTTTCATATTAGCGTCTGTCTCATAGTCTTATATGTTCCCTTTTGTTTTGATTCTCTGTATTTTTGTTTGCGTCCCTGCTTCCCTATTACAGTCTTGTCCTTTGTACTCTATTCTTGTATTATGCTTTTTGTTTTTCTCTCAGTCTTTTTGCTCTGCTTGGCCTTGCCTTTCTCAGCCTGCAGCATCCTGCACTACTCTGCAGTGCTATCTCCTATGCCTGCACCAGGGCATCTGCAGGGTATCATCTGGTCCTGTTTTCTATTCGGGATTCTTGTCTTTGCTGTCTTAGGGCTATGGTTTGTGATTGCATGAACCTGGTGGGGGGTCAAGCCTCTGGGTGAGTGCAGTTATCCTGCACCAGGGCCCTGTCACTCTACCTCTTCAATGTGTCTTCTGTATACCATCAGTGGGCGCTCAGGGTCCCCTGTCACCTGGGCCCCATGCATGAAAAATGGCTGTAGGCAACAGTCAGGAGTTTACAAAATGGAGTCAGCAGCACCTTCATCTTGTCAGCTGTTCTAGTCTGTTTCCTGAATATTCTTGTTTCTTGGTCCATCCAAGCCTTGTAGTACATAGTCATTGTGCAACCATATTATCTTACAGTTATTTTATACATTTTAAATTATTTTTAAGTATTTTAAAAACACCAGATGAACAAATATTGTGTGTCTACGGGTTTTTATCTGCTCCTATTTCCATATCGGCATTCTAGTATTTGCTGCCTCATGGCTCTGGTTTGTTTCTGTACCAACCTGGGGGGAGAAGAGTTACCCTGCACCAGGACCCTGTTTCTCCCTCCCTGCAATGTATCTCTTGTGAACTCTCAGTGTCCCCCTATTACCTGGACCCCGTAAGTGACATCAACACATTCATAAAACTCCTAAAAGCACCTATAGGTAGCCCCGAAAGTGGATGACAGGATCAGAAAGTAACCATAGACAAAACTGAATTACCCATTAATCTCCGATGTAAATAAGGTATATGTTTATCCTTATATAACATTACAAAATTGAGAGTATAGTTAATGTAGTCATCCCCGATAATCAAAGATTCATCAATGTACCATTTAGCCCATCTGATCTTAAAGCTAACCAGTCTTAGCCAGCTACCAGCCTTTTTGGATAGATGACCATGTAAGGTGGCTTCAGGAACATCCTTGTATTATGTTGATACACAGTGGGAATCCTGACTGTGATCAGCTGAATAACCTAACGTATCGGAAAGGTTTATATAAACAGAGAACAACAAAGACATATGATTAAATTACACATGTAACTAGGAGCTAGGATCATTATTCACTATATAAAGAACAGTGTGACAACTCTGATATCTCTCTCACCAGGCAGCAGGAAATGTTCAGAGAGCTTATTGAATATGATATTGATTACTGTAGTCTCTTGTCTGCCAACAAAGCAACAATGTATTCATTTTCTCCAGAGGAGGTGTACCAACATGCAGTAATCAGTCAAAACCATTTCTATAATTGTATATTGAACATTCATATGCCATACTGACAATAAAATCTAAGACCAAATTTATTCTGAAGTTTTACATTTTTTAAGCTAAGGACGCAAGTACTTCATTAATAATATTTTTGCCTAGCTAACTATAGCAAGGATGGTAGTATTAAAACTATGGGCTTTATTAATGAAAGAAGGAATTGACAAGGGAATTGCAAACCTAAGGCCAAAGTAGCTGATTTAAAAAAAAGATCCAATTCAGCAATACTTCAAAGCAAATTTGACACTCATTTTGCAATTCACTTGTCAATGTCCTGAAGTTCCCTCTTTCATGGATAAAGCCAAATGTTTCTTTAAATTCCTAAGAGCATTTGCAGATAAACACTAGCCAATACAATATGTACAGTACTAGTAAAGTATTTGCATTTATTTTTTGATAACTACGTGTTTGACTTTTTATGCTGTACAATTATCAAAGTCTTGGAAATAGAAACTCATTTTGCAGCGTACACTAAAAAAGAAGTATCAAAGTAATGTTAATGTACATTAATAATGTCTATAAGGCTTAGATTCCTGAAAACATAATACATTACATTATTTAAAATAACACAGACAGGCACTAAGTATTGGGTTGCTCAAAGGCAGTTCTCAATATTGTGTCCATACTTTGTCACCATCAAACTTTGTTGATCATGCAACACCAGCGAATATTACTGTTATAGCTCCTCTCATACTACCCGTGTCACTACTGACCACCACATACAGTGCAAGTAACAGGAAGAAGACATTTAAGTTAGGGCTTCCATAGGACACAGTTCTGCTGTTTGTTTTTACTGAAGCTTTTTTATTTTTAACAAATAACACTGGAGATTTGACAAAAATATTTTTACTGCTTGCATAGCCTGTTGTGTATGCTATACATTAGATCTAATTTGCTGTGATTCATTAGCCTAGAACAGGGGCATCCATCATGCGGCCCACTGGACATTGAGGTGCGGCCCACATGCGATTTGCAGCAGTAACCACACCTTTAAAATGCAGACCAGCATTGCCTAGAAGGGGAAAGGGTGTCATGTGACATCCCGGTGCTCTAAATCACACGGCTGCTCTGTGTGAAAGCCGGAGGTATAGACCATGCTTCCTGGGCAGGAGGGGGACATGTAGTAAAGAATTTAATGTTTATTTCAATACAAAAATTACACTGTGTGATTGTATGTGTGTGTGTGACACTGATTGTGTATGTTTGACTGTGTGTGACACTGATTGTGCATGTGTATGTGACACTGGGATTGTATGTGCATGTGACTGTGTATGTTTGATTTTATGTGTGTGTGTGGGTGTGTGTGGCATTGAGTGTGTGACAATGTGATTGTGTGACATTGTGTGTGTGAAATGGTGTGTGCATTTGACCGTGTGACACTGTGATTGTGTGTGCATGTGACTGTGTTGCACTGTGATTGTGGGTGATTGTGTGTATGTGACACTGTGTGATTGTATATGTCTGTGTGTTACGCTGATTGTGTGTGTGTGTGCATTTGACTGTGTGCCACTGATTGTGTGTGTATATGTGACACTGTGTGAGTGTATGTGACCCTGTGATTGTGTGTGCATTTGACTGTGATTGTGTGTATGTGATACTGAGCGTGTGTATGTGATACGTTGTGATTCTTTGTACATTTGTGTGACACTGTGATTGTGTGTGTGTGTGTGTGATTGTTTGAAACAGTGTGATTGTGTGAGACAATGTGATTAATGTGATTATGCGACACTGTGTATGACACCATGTGATTGTGTTTCATTGAGTTTCATTGCTAGGTCTGTGATACACACAAGCTGCATGTTACTGTAAATGTATATTTTATATATATATATATATATATATATTCTCTAAATGAAATTAATGCATACAATTCTAATAAGGTGGCCCTCAGCAGAAAAAAATGGACACCCCTGGCCTAGAAGAACATATTTTGTTGTCATCTATATATGTACCTGTAAAACAAGTTTTTTTTTATACTTTTTCATTGGTGAATATAAACTGTAGATAGTTTTGTTCTCACTATAAATTAATCAAAACACTCAAGTTTACATCTGACATATTTTTGCACCTAGGGACTTGTTTTGTTTTCTTTACACTTGGCTAAAGATATTAATCATTTAATACTCATCCATCTTAGAAATGTTGCCAATAAGCATTAATAAAATGTCTTCAGCATCAAGCACAATACATTTTCAAAGCATTTTATTTTTCTCAAACTATTCTAAAAAAAAAAGATATAGATATAGAAAACACTTCTTATAATCAAATATGTAGATTCCTTCAATAATGATAATGAAACCATTATTTAAATAGAATATCAAGCTCTTTAAAAAATAAAATATTACATATATATATATATATATATATATATATATATATATATATATATGTAATATTTTATTATTATATATATATATATATATATGTAATATTTTATTATTAAATATATATATATATGTAATATTTTATTATTTTATATATATATATATATATGTAATATTTTATTATTTATATATATATATATATATATATATATATATATATATATATAATAATAAAATATTACATATACCGTATATACTCGAGTATAAGCCGACCCGAATATAAGCCGAGGCACCTAATTTTACCACAAAGAACTGGGAAAAAATATTGACTCGAGTATAAGCCTAGGGTGGAAAATGCGGCAGCTACTGGTAAATATTGCCCCCAATATGCCATTTAATATGCCAGGATATTGCCCCAATATGCCAGGATATTGCCCCCAATATGCCAGGATATTGCCCCAATATGCCAGGATATTTCCCCCAATATGCCAGGATATTTCCCCCAATTTGCCAGGATATTTCCCCCAATATGCCAATATGCCAAGATATTGCCCCCAATATGCCAGGATATTTCCCCCAATATGCCAGGATATTGCCCCAATATGCCAGGATATTTCCCCCAATATGGCAGGATATTGCCCCTTAGTATGCTCGTTATGCCACCCTCCACCCCCAGACCCCAGTACTTACCTCGTTCCTGCTCTGTCCCCCGGTGCTCTGAAGCTGCGTGGCTGTGAGGGAAGCGTTGTGAGCTTCCCTCCAGCCACGTGGTCAATAAAGTTTGTTTAGCTCACAACGCTTCCCTCACAGCCACGCAGCTTCAGAGCACCGGGGGACAGAGCAGGAACGAGGTAAGTTTTAGATTTTTTTTTTTTTTCCCCCACTGACTCGAGTATAAGCCGAGGGGGGCATTTTTCAGCACAAAAATTGTGCTGAAAAACTCGGCTTATACTCGAGTATATACGGTATATATATATAATAATAAAATATTACATATACATATATATATATAAAAAAATCCAAAATATGATGCACTCAGCTACAGGCAATCGTCACATTTCATGGCCCGGGTGCTGTGCAGCTACAGTACACAAAAATCCAAAAGAAAGCAAGCACTCACAGGACTTAATGCAAAATAGGTCGAAATATTTACTTACTCATACAGGTATGTAGTAAACATGAGCATAAAATCGACGTTTCGGTCCACACCGTGGACCTTTATCAAGACTGTGGAACATGGAGCACAAACAAACTTATATAGGGGAGAGGAGAGGCAGAATTACTTACCCCCAGCGTGTCAAACCCCCGTGCTGACGAAAAAACCGCTGGCCGTAACGCACGGCACAGCCATGTGGGCGTGTGGAGCAGGGTAGTGAGGAGAACACGGTGCCATGGCAACGCGTATAGTAAACAGACCTGAACTCATTCAAGTCTGTTAAGCCGACATCGGGTAATGCGGAGAATCCGTAAGCCGAAATAGGCTAAAAGACGAGTGTCGTATAAGCCGACATAGGTCCTGAATTTATGAATGGAAACGTCGAACACCCAGGTCGGTGTCAGAAACCGAAAGTAAAAACCGAAGGCTAGTCGGTAATAATACGGGCTAGACTTGAATGAGTTAGATGTGTATGAGAACCAACTGAACACCCGATCTATAAGCCGAAAGTCATAGAGGGAGTTGAATAAAGGGAAACAAAGTACCCCTGCAGAGACACCACATGTTGTGTAGAGACAATAAAAACCACCACAAAGATAAACAGGGAAAGAGGACAGACAGTGTCCATAACAGAACACAAGTAATGCAGAAGATGTGGAACAAAGCTGAAAAACACAAGATTAATCACAGATAGTAGAGGACAGGTAGCATGATGTAATGTTAACGTCTAGGCAAAAATGGCCAAAGTGCCACTTGTTCATTAAGTCCCTTTGGGGAGATAGTGTCCAAAGTACGTATCCAGTAGGCTTCCCGTTGTAGTAAGGTTCTGGCACAGTCTCCCCCGCGATGAGGTGCCGGTATGTGATCAAATGCAATAAACCGAAGTTGTTACAGTCTGTGCCCCAGTTGGAGAAAGTGTTTGGCAACTGGTTTGTCCGATTTGAGCTCACGGTACGCTACCATGATTGAGGAGCGATGTCCTCTAATTCTATCCGCAGGGTGAGGATGGTTTTGCCAATGTATGATAAGCCACATGGGCATGTGATCATGTATATCACATGTTCCGTGGTGCAAGTTATCCGATGTTTGATGAGGTATCTCTTGCCAGTGTGAGGGTGTACAAAATGGGTACCTGCAGCCATATGTGAGCAAGTGACACAGTTGAGACATCTGAAGCATCCTGGCTTTTGATGGGTTTCGATCCGCTGTTGTTTTTCATAGCAGTGTCTTGGATCAGATAGTACAAGACGATCCCTCAGATTCACTCCTCGTTTGTAACAAATGAGGGGCTGTTTCTTAAGTGTTTTGGATAAAGTGTTGTCACTTTGCAGAATGTTCCAGTTTTTCCGGATGCTCCGGGCCACTTGTGGGGAGGCTGTATGGAACTTAGTAGGGAACACTACTCTGTTGGGGGTCGTTTGTGGAGTGGATACCAAGGTTGTGTTGGTCATCTTCTTGATCGCCTTCATCATGGCTGAGTTGATCAGAAACTTGGAATAGCCACGTTGTTTGAACCTCTCGGCCATGTCCTGAAGTTGTATATCACTTGTGTCTTTATGGGAGTTATTACGTAATACCCGTAAAAATTGCGAATATGGTAATGACCTTTTCATAGGTTCTGGGTGGAAACTTGAGGCATGGAGGAGGGTGTTTCTGTCTGTAGGTTTTCTATATAACGAGTACTTCAAGGACGACCCTTGAACTGATAGTTCCACATCCAAAAACTGGATACGTTTAGGGTCAGCGTGCATAGTTAGTCGCACAGGGGAGTCTAGGCTGTTAACAAACTGGGTCAATGTTGCAAAGTCTGCATTCCAAATCAGGAAGATGTCATCTACAAATCTTACGTAATAGAGAATCTGTTCCTTGTAGACAGGTAGAATATTGAGGTTTTCATACGTGAACATATATATGTTGGCATAGGTGGGTGCCATGGCCGCTCCCATTGATGTGCCAGAACGCTGGATATAGTAATGATCTTCAAATTTGAAGAAATTAGAGGACAAGGTCAGGTCTAAAAGTTCGGTCAGTAGGTCAATTGCAGGTCCCTGGTACGTATCTGATTGTTCAACCAACTCACGTACTGCTTGTACTCCTTCTTTATGGGGTATGATGGTGTATAGGCTGGTTACGTCCAAAGTAACCAACCAGATTGGACCATCAGGGAGAATGAGGTCTTTGAGTTTGGATAGCAAGTCAGGGGTGTCTTTGATGCATGTGGGCAATGATGTGGCCAGGTCCTTCAGGTGCCAGTCGATCCATTTGGCTATCGGTTCAAGCAGGCTTCCCCGTGCTGATACTATAGGTCTCCCTGGTGGTCGGTTGGCATTTTTATGGATTTTAGCTAGTGTGTAGAGAACAGGGCAGATCGGGTGTGTTTCATGCAGAAATTCATGTGTAGTCAGATCAATATGTCCCGCTTGGAGGGCTCGATCTAGAGATTGTAGAATCTTCTGATCCACTTCTGTGGTGGGATTATATGCAAGTTCTTGGTACGTGCCTGGTACAGATAATTGTTGCAAAATGTCTTCCTTGTACATGGAGTAATTCATGAGAACAATTCCGCCTCCTTTGTCAGCAGGTCTGATCACTATCCGTGGGTCACTGGCTAGTAAGGTGAGCGCTTTAAGTTCATCTTGGGATAGATTCCCGGTGAAATCATGTTTCTGCAGGGCCTTTTTGGTTTCAGCACTAACGATTTGTGTGAAGGATTTAAGTGCTATATTAGACGTTTGTGGGTCGAATGTGCTTTTGAGTTTAAAAGGTGTTGAGGTTTGGTTACTGTCTGATTTGAAAAATTCCTTCAATCGAAGGTTTCTGAAAAACCGGTACAGATCCACTTCTTGCTCAAAGTTGGATGGCTTGTTGGTGGGAACACCCAGAACCTATGAAAAGGTCATTACCATATTCGCAATTTTTACGGGTATTACGTAATAACTCCCATAAAGACACAAGTGATATACAACTTCAGGACATGGCCGAGAGGTTCAAACAACGTGGCTATTCCAAGTTTCTGATCAACTCAGCCATGACGAAGGCGATCAAGAAGATGACCAACACAACCTTGGTATCCACTCCACAAATGACCCCCAACAGAGTAGTGTTCCCTACTAAGTTCCATACAGCCTCCCCACAAGTGGCCCGGAGCATCCGGAAAAACTGGCACATTCTGCAAAGTGACAACACTTTATCCAAAACACTTAAGCAACAGCCCCTCATTTGTTACAAACGAGGAGTGAATCTCAGGGATCGTCTTGTACTATCTGATCCAAGACACTGCTATGAAAAACAACAGCGGATCGAAACCCATCAAAAGCCAGGATGCTTCAGATGTCTCAACTGTGTCACTTGCTCACATATGGCTGCAGGTACCCATTTTGTACACCCTCACACTGGCAAGAGATACCTCATCAAACATCGGATAACTTGCACCACGGAACATGTGATATACATGATCACATGCCCATGTGGCTTATCATACATTGGCAAAACCATCCTCACCCTGCGGGATAGAATTAGAGGACATCGCTCCTCAATCATGGTAGCGTACCGTGAGCTCAAATCGGACAAACCAGTTGCCAAACACTTTCTCCAACTGGGGCACAGACTGTCACAACTTCGGTTTATTGCATTTGATCACATACCGGCACCTCATCGCGGGGGAGACCGTGCCAGAACCTTACTACAACGGGAAGCCTACTGGATACGTACTTTGGACACTATCTCCCCAAAGGGACTTAATGAACAAGTGGCACTTTGGCCATTTTTGCCTAGACGTTAACATTACATCATGCTACCTGTCCTCTACTATCTGTGATTAATCTTGTGTTTTTCAGCTTTGTTCCACATCTTCTGCATTACTTGTGTTCTGTTATGGACACTGTCTGTCCTCTTTCCCTGTTTATCTTTGTGGTGGTTTTTATTGTCTCTACACAACATGTGGTGTCTCTGCAGGGGTACTTTGTTTCCCTTTATTCAACTCCCTCTATGACTTTCGGCTTATAGATCGGGTGTTCAGTTGGTTCTCATACACATCTAACTCATTCAAGTCTAGCCCGTATTATTACCGACTAGCCTTCGGTTTTTACTTTCGGTTTCTGACACCGACCTGTGTGTTCGACGTTTCCATTCATAAATTCAGGACCTATGTCGGCTTATACGACACTCGTCTTTCAGCCTATTTCGGCTTACGGATTCTCCGCATTACCCGATGTCGGCTTAACAGACTTGAATGAGTTCAGGTCTGTTTACTATACGCGTTGCCATGGCACCGCGTCCTCCTCACTACCCTGCTCCACACTCCCACATGGCTGTGCCGTGCGTTACGGCCAGCGGTTTTTTCGTCAGCACAGGGGTTTGACACGCTGGGGGTAAGTAATTCTGCCTCTCCTCTCCCCTATATAAGTTTGTTTGTGCTCCATGTCCCACAGTCTTGATAAAGGTCCACGGTGTGGACCGAAACGTCGATTTTATGCTCATGTTTACTACATACCTGTATGAGTAAGTAAATATTTCAACCTATTTTGCATTAAGTCCTGTGAGTGCTTGCTTTCTTTTGGATTTTTATATATATATATATATATATATATATATATATTTA
The DNA here is from genome assembly GCA_036172795.1 of Pelodytes ibericus. Classification (NCBI taxonomy): domain Eukaryota; kingdom Metazoa; phylum Chordata; class Amphibia; order Anura; family Pelodytidae; genus Pelodytes; species Pelodytes ibericus. The sequence goes on from CM069860.1 coordinate 167,569,998, forward strand.
TATATATATATATATATATATAGGGGATGGGACTCTTCATCGCGGCTGCTTCCGCGCAGCCGCTTCAACCGCCGACTCTGCAGCACAAGACAGATCGTCGCTGGAGATTTCATCGCGGGACACTTCTGTGCTAAAGGTAAGTATTTTACCTATTTTCGTTTAAGGGTGGTTAGGGTTTAGGGGTTTAGAATTAGGATTTAGGGGGTTAATTTTAGTATTAGGGTTCGTGGTTAATTTTAGTATTAGGGTTTAAGGGGTTAATTTTAGTATTAGGGTTTAGGGGGTTAGTATCAGGGGTCGGGGGTTAGTATTAGGGTTTAGGGGGTTAGTATTAGGGGTCGGGGGTTAGCATTAGGGTTTAGGGGGTTAGTTTTAGGGGTCAGGGGTTAGTATTAGGGTTTAGGGGGTTAGTATTAGGGTTCGGGGGTTAATTTTAGTATTGGGGTTAATATTAGTATTGGGGTTATTATTAGAAAAGGGGTTATTTTTAGTATTGGGATTTGGGAATCATTTATTAGGGGGGCTTATTTTCGTTTTTCTTTTACATTTGTAAGAGCTGACAGTTCAGCTCTTACATAGCCGCGGCCGCGAGGAAACGGCCGCGTTATTCTTCATTGCTGACAGTTCAGCATTCTAACTGCCGCGCAGAACTGTCAGCCATGAAGATGCGGCGAACAAGTGTCCTAGACCCATATATATATATATATATACATACACACACACACACACACACACAAACGATACATTAATAAAAAAATATACAAATTGCCTTTTACTCTCTACACAACATATATTTGTGGTTTAGTTATATATAACAAATGTCTCCCGGTATATTGAATAAATGTGGGGACAATATGAAATCTACGCTTAAGTTATATATACATAATTACAAAATAAAGCAATAACATTTCTAATTGTGCAAAAGTAAAAAAATATCCACAGTTCAATCCACTTGTACATATATTTTTTTTTAAAACAAGAGCAAGTAACTCCATCATACACATCTCCTCAGTTAAGTTTGACCTGTCCAGGTACTAAGGTTCTAAGTGAACAGACTAAAAAGGTTGCTGAATAGTGTAAATCGGACATCAAGTCGGCTGAAGAAGTGGTAAAATCTAGTGCGACGTCTGTTCACTTAGCACCTTTGTATTTTTTATTTTTGTATCAATATGTATATATTTTTATTGATGTATTTTTTATCTATGTAATATTTTATTTATTAAAGAGCTTGCTATTATATTTAAACAATGGTTTCATGATCTGTTTTGAAAGGATCTATATATTTTTTGATAAGAAGCCTTTTATGTCTATGTATCTGTTTCTATTTGTGGAACAAAATAAGGTATTTGCATACTACTCTAAGAGTTTGCTCAATTATGTTTTTGCTGATCTAAAGGTAATTGAGAAGTGGAGCTGTAGCATCCAGGTCACATAAAGATCTCCCTGGTGCCTGTGTATAGTTGATACTGTAGCAGAGGTCAGATACTGAACTGATGAAATTAATCCAACAGACATGTAACAGAGGTTGCTTAACCTTATTACACTTGGATTTATTTTAGTCTTTTAACATTACTATTTATGATCTTGTATTTCTATGCTTAAGGGTTATTCAGTGCTTATTAAATCTATTTCGCGCTGTTAGGTATTTGTTTTTCTATTATGATTGCACATAAGACGTGAATATAAAATTTCAGTAAAGATGAGTAGAATTTAATCAGGTGTCTACTTTTGCAGCCGTTTTATTTTGTACACAAAAGAGTTAAGCCTGCTAGTTACAATGTACATCTTCTGCTATAAATACTAAACCTGCTCTGCATGCATATGTTATACTGTGGAGTAAATACAGAATAATAATTTATGTTTATGAGTGCCAAGGTCGATAGAGCACTTTAATTTTGCATTCAGCTAAAATTAAATGTGCCAGATACTTCATTTTACAGCTCTGCTAAATCTCTTCATAGCTTCCCCCAGCACTCCAGAAATACGTAAGTGAGTGTTTTCTAGCTCTTGAGATTAGTAATTGGTGTAAATCTTGTAAATTAGCCTGGGCATTGCCAGCAAGGCACTCTATTAAAATTCATGTGCTTTACAGTTAGAATATTTAACAACTAGTAAAATATTTAAACTAATTCTACCTACTCTTACCATTAAAATTACATATTTACTGCCCTAAGTAAAGTTTTTTTGTGCACTTTGGATTATTGATTTTTTTTTTTTAAATAATACCTTGTTAATATCAATTATAAATCCCTTTTAGCTGAATTAGATCTAATGTGTTTAATGAATTTGATGACAAAATGATATGTTCCTGTACTCTGCTCATTTTGTTATTTGTAAGGTAGGGGGGGGGGGGGGAGACAATTTACAGTTTAATAAATTCTGGGAGGCGGCAGTAGTAAACTTCCTTTCTAAGAAGTACCATATATTGCATTGAGCAAGAGTTATGTATGTCATATCATCTACTAAAATGTTGGAATCCTGAAATAAAGAAAGCAGCAAGGAGCCAAGAAAGATCAACTGCATAATAAATTATGACTAAGGTTTAAGACAGAAGCCTCAGTAGTCCATTTAACCTGACCCTGAAGAATCTAATCCTTGAATTTCCTGCCAAGTGGTTGACGCTTAATAATAATATTTATGGACATATGGGTATCTCTGTAGATGCTTGTCTCAAACAGAACAATAGAAAGCCTTTTTTTTTTTTTTTTTACATTGGAAGAGACGTACATGTTGCTTCTTATTCTTTGTTGCGTTGTTGATAAATATTCTATCTTTACATTTATGTAGCCAAATTGCAAATAAAGGTGTAGACTAAATTGTATTTTTATTTATTTTGGGGGTTCTAGTTATCCATTAATATATATAGGCTGTGCAAGCATCTTAGTGTTGTAATCCCAGAATTCAGTTCTTCCTACCATTTCTAGTGCCCGAAGAGTGGCTCAACAGAGAAAAAGTCCACGAGAAGGAGCTCCGTTAGATACAGCCACAAAGGACTTTGTCCCTGAAATGCAACACCACTCCAGATGTTTTTAATGCAAAGCTTTTAACTTAAATATGTAAGTCTTGATTGTTTGGATAGTTCATTAAAGAGCCACTGAGGCAGTGGAATAGTTTCTAATTGACTAAAATGTGCATACACTAGAATCAAGTTGTGGACTAGTAAGATGAGTGAGATTTCTCAATGTGACATAAGACTGGTGTATTTTTTTTGTAACAGTGTTACACCTGTTTTGTATGTTTTATTTTTCTCTTGTGGGTATATACTTTCTGAGTAATGAGCAGTCTGGATGAAAGTTAGCACAATCTGTTTTACAACATCTGGTGCAACACAACCTTTGGCTATTTTTTATTTGATGTGTTCTTTCGCAGATTGACACTTGTTTTCTGCATTGATTCTTGCACAATTTTGTCACCTTATTTTAAGCACTTAATTTGAACTAAATATATTTGCATATTGTTTATACACATTTAATGTAGTTTATAAAGCATTATTGTAAGTTTTAAAAAATGTGGAGCTGCCTGCCTGGGCATAGGAAATAGCTACCAAGATAAGTGGGACATTACAAAAAATAATCACTAAAAGACTTCTGACCACATGCCAGAAGCAGAAACAAGGCGACCTGGCTAAGTATCTTACTCCTACACATAAAAAACCCCCAGAACATATAGTTACCGAAAAGCAAATCCAAGATGGCGCTTGCATGAATCAGGACGATGGCAAGGCCTCTGATTTGGATGATGCTGCTTTGGTATGGTCACAAAAACCTTCTATACCTACTGAAAGCATGAAAGAAATTCTGATTCTTCTTATAACTCAAATAAAGTACAACATCAATGTAACAAACCTCAAAAAAAGAGTTCAAAAAGGATATACAAGAACTCAGTGAAAGAACCAACACACAGCGCTGTATTTAGCGTGAAGCAAACAAGGCAAGTGCCTATGATGGCAATTACCTTGTCTGCCTGGGGGACATCGGACAGGTCACGTGACCCTGTGCTTTGCCATCAACACATGCCAAGGACACGTAACCTGGTGGCACTCACCACGTGGGGAGCTGAACAGGCAGCATGGTAGGACACCATGCTGTCTGCCACTAGACAGCAGGGAACAGCGCTGCCCAGGGTAAGTCCTCAGGTGCTGGGGCATATAATGGAGGTGCTGGGGGCATGTAATGGAGGTGCTGGGGGCATGTAATGGGGGTATGTAATGAAGGTGATGGGGGCAAATAATGGTGGTTGATGGGGCATGTAATGGGTTAATGGAGGCATGTATTGGGGTCATGTAATGGAGGTGGTGGGGGTGATGGGGCATTTAATGTGTACAATGCTGGGGATGGGAGTATGTAATGGGGTTATAGGGACATGTAATTGGGCTGATGGGGCATGTAATGTGTGTACAATGTGGTTGATGGAGCATTTAATGTGTGTGAAATGTGGGTGATGGGGCATGTAATTAGGTGACGGGGCATGACCTGGGTGTGCAACGTGGGTGCCCAAATTTTGTCTGCTTAGGGCAGCACAAAACCAAGATATACCACTGCCAACACAATAAAGCACAAACTAGATGAACAATAATCTTGCTCTCAAAAACACTGAGTTGGAAGCTGAACTGCAACAAGATAAAGCGAAAACTTTGAAGATCGTTCAAGGAGACAAAACAGCCGCATCCTTGACATACCAGAAAGAGTGAACACAACTGATCTCCAGGATTGGGCCATAGACCTTTTCCATAATATGCTGCCTCAATACAAAAGCTATTGATATGGCTGCTCAGCTACATACCCGAATTTGTAATATGTTATATGATAAACATATCCCTCTTCATGCATTCAAAAGCAAGAAACCCAGTATAACCATATGTGCACATAATTCAGCCACCCCATACTTAAGCTCTCCATATGGAAACAAAATCTTAAACCCAGTGATGATTCTAGATGCCTTCATAGAATATTATGGCCAATCTCCTTATTAAATATGGATATAAAAAAGTACTCAAAGATTTTAGCCGTTAGAATTCAAGCTATATTGCCTACTCTTCACTATGATTTGGTGGGCTTCATGGATGGCAGGCAAGCTACAGACTGCACCTTAACATTTTTGAATTTTATTCAACACACCTCCAAAACTTAATCACTGTGTCTATTGCTTGACCTTGTCGTGAATAATGCCTTTGATTGCCTGCATTGACTCTTTTTAGAGGCCACCCTGAAAACATACAGATTCCCTTCAGAATATATTAGGCAATTATAACCCTATATTTCAATTCCACAGCAAATACGCAATCACAATTGGTTCCAGACAGGGCTGCCCTCTTTCTTCCATTCTCTATGGTATTGCATTGGAGTTCCTAAATGTAGCCATATGAAATGACAACAGTATTGAAGGATACTGAATTTGAAACTTGGCAGAAGTCAAAACTGGAGTTTTTGCTAACGACATATTGTTAGCTATATCAAACCGACAAACAGCCTTTCTAAAATTATTGAAAAATCTCCAAGAATATAGTCATACCTTTTATCATGATATTAACTAATCAAAAACCCAAGCACTATCCATCAACCTAACAGTACAAAAACCTCCATATTAAAAGTAACATACCCATCTGACTGAAAACATTGGATATCTGGGAATACATCTCACCAAAACCCCAGACATTATTTCTCCATAACTTATTAAACAAATGGAAAATAAGTAAACAAGATATCCGATCTTGGCCAAACCTATATTTATCCTGGCTTGGAAAAATTGCAGCTATAAAAATATCTGTTTTGACTAAAATATTGGATACCCTCTGCACCCTTCCAATAGATATCCTGACAACCACTATTCAAGAAATACAAAAAACACCTACTACATTTTATCCATGGGAAATGCAAATCCAGAATTTCAAACAAGTGTCTTTTTCCACTGAAACATGGAGGACTGGGAATTTCTAACTTAGAAACTGCTTTATTATTTGTTAGTAAGTCACAAACTACACTTCCCCAATGTAAATCCATAGCATGGATTTATATGGAAGATTATTTGACTAAACCTTTCAGAATACAAGACTATTTATGGCTTAAAAAACTTCCACCCACCTTTGTATCTACAGTTTTACCCAGCACATATTCTTCCAGAAAAACCAGGAGACAAACGGCCAAAGAAAACCCAGAACTTACAGAATTAACACCAGCTGCTCCCGTTCGTACCGTGGAACTGATGTTCCAACTTTTTAACCTCAAAACTTGGAAAGCAGCAAGTACATCTCCTTTACACCGATTGATTGCAAATAATATTGTACTACCCTTCTCTGACCACTTTCCAATTACCCAACACAGAGCTTTTCAAATATTTACAAATCAAACATGCACTTCAATCACAACCCTATCACTTACCTTAACTTATCAAATTCACCAATATTAAAAAATAATAAACATCTGCTTTCAACCCACCAAATCTCAGAAAACAATGTTGCAAATCCACATATGCTGCTTACTCATAGATTAAAACAAATTCCCTGCATGACATCATGGGAAGATGAATTGAAGACTAGCTACATCTTACAAACCTGGGACAAACAAAACAAACAAACAAAGTCTTCAAGATCATTGACTCTAAAACAGACAACACATTACTAATCTGCACTTTTAAATATATATTCCCCAAATCATTATCTATACATCAACATAAATTTATTTTCCACATTCTGACTAATAGCCTGCAACTGGAAACCCAAATCCATACCCACATTATCTAGGCAAATTGTGTACAGGTGTATATGCAACAAATATTCAAAGTTCTATACAAAGAGGGTCACTTGGACCTGGTGGTACATTGCAATGTGCAGAACCCATCACACAAGAGATGACTTATCTATCTACATGGTTCCCTCCTGGCCCTTACCAGACTGCAGCAAGATTTTAATGTCCTATAGCTATCTACTGGGTTTACCTAGTTGCTCAGGGTAGAATCTTGGGTGTATACTTTCAACCCAGGTTTACAGATGAACTTATCTGTAGGTTTGGTGCTTAGCACTAAGGACTTCAGAAACTCTTGTGACCTTTAGGGCAAAGCAACACAGTCCTCTAGGGTAACAGGTATAGAACAACAGTAATTGTATGCAAAACAACAGTGTGGTTTATTTACATTGGGCTCAAAATAAATCCATGCAGCAAAAACATAAAGGAAAAATCTACAAACAAAATCCTAGCTCAAATTCGAGCACTTACTACACATAAAGAAATGCCCCTTACTAACCCAGGGTAATAATCTAAGCAACAAAATAAACATTGGTTCCTACATACCTTCCTTCTATTACCCTCCCATAGATTCTGTCACACTATCAAGAATGCAATATATATAATTGATGCAATAACATGGTTTGATGACAGTCAAAGTTACATCAACATTTTAGTCCATAACTCTGGACTTTTTGTTAAACTCATTAATTCATTAAGGCTTCAATGCAAGGAAATGTGTAGAAATATATATATATATATATATATATATATATATATATATATATATATATATATATATATATATATATATATGTTTGGAGGATGATAAAGAAGAGAAACAATACAACAAGCAAACAATAATAATCAACATTTTTAAACCATATAAAACATAGTTTACACTTGCAATATTTCATCTAGTTTACTTAAAATGAATTCTATATTTTGTAGAGAATTTATGTGATCACCAGAAAGGTTAATTGAGAAAAAATAATCTAAAAGCAAATAACAGTTAGAATTACATGTTGGTCTTTTTGTCATTGCCCAAGGTGTTTCAAACTGTGACTGATGACAGATGATTAGTCACAGCTCAGGAAAATCTATAACGGAGTAATGGAGTTTTTAGAAGATTGTAGAAGAGAACAGTTTACTTCTTTCCTTTGTAGCAAAGTAATAATGCTGATAATTACACTGCCCATAGCACTGTTTAAAAAACTGCATAAGTATTACTTTTTTGGAATGACCATCAAAGAATCACATATCCATGAAGAAGGCAACACGATAGCAAGAATTAAGTTCATTTTAATGCAAATCATTTTTTTAAATTTTTCCGTATCCATTAAAGTTCTGGTTCCACGTAATTTGTTTTTTTGCTTTAGTTTTGCTTCTGTTGTTTTTATTCTAAGGTGCACAAATTATTCAGCAGTATACAAACTAGCACACAATTTATTATTTAACATGTCACTTTTAAACAAAGTCACTGGCAACATCATGTTTGTAGTTTAGTTGTAGCATATAGTACATATTGGGGGAAATCACATTTAAAGAAATAGTGCCTTTAACCCCTTCGTGACGCATGGGGCTTGCGTCACAAACAACGCAAGCACCAAAACGTCACGATTTATTCCTGGCCACCAATCACAAGGTGATCGGTAGCCAGGAACACTGTGCAAAGACCTGATCAGGGAATTTAAAGGGATTCTGTCATCTAATCATTGTTTATAACATGACTATAGAAAATAATAAACAAGTAGAATTCAAATAAATCTGTACTTTGCTGCGGAACGCGTTGAAGTTTGAGATTAAACACAACTATATTTATAGTAATGTATTAAAGGGATTAATCACCTAATATGGTTTATACTGTGAATGTAGAGAATAATACAAAATACTCAAAAATTATGTATGCATTGTGTTATCAGAATTGCAAGCAAATGGATAAATTAAGAGGAAAATATGTTTATGACATCACCTGTGGTTTAAAATGCAAATTAACTACTTTTTAATGGGAAATATGTAATTTGCATATTCTGCCACAGGTGATGTCATAAACAGAAGACACCAACCATATTTTCTCTCAATGTGTGCATTTGCTTGCAATTCTGATCGCACAATATATAGTATACTGTAGATCATTTAAGTATTTTGTTCTCTACTTTCACAGTGTAAATAATTTCAGAATGACAGAATACCTTTAATCATACCCCCTACTATAAATAAAAGTAATATCGCTGTTTTTTAATCACAAACGTCACTGCGTTCTACAGCATTGTGTGAGCAAACCTTTTCCAATACTTCTGGACAGTGAAAATGAATATATCTATTTATTTTTTGTATTGAGACTTAAGTTAAACTAACTGCACCCAGGAAGAATATTAAATCCTGTCTTATGCACATAATAGCCGAAATAAATTTAGAATGCCTTAATAAATGACAGTATAAAATAATAAATCATAGTGAAACATTTCTTTGTAAAGTATGCTCTGATTGTTGCTTAAAATGCTATGTTTATTCCGTAAACTGAAATTACATTTGTGCCCAGCATATCTATTTATTGGGATACACTTTTTGTTTGTCTACACCTCAAGTTGCAATAAATGATCTGTTATATAAGGTAACAAAAGTGACTGGGACAGATGCGTGATGTCATTGGTTACATCTCTGGCATGTGTGTAGTGGGCATCGCTATGCATTTTTATGAGAGACCTTTGATTGGCTAATTGGAAATTCTGAGCCCACTTTATGCTTGAGCTGGAAATGTCCTTGTGGGAAGGATGAATTCCAAAGAAACAGCCTACAAGTGTTCCAGTTAAATATTACAAAAACTTGAAAAATAAATGCATATTTATTTTGAAAATGTCAGCTTTAATTTGGGTGTAATTATCAATTTTTTGTTTAAGATTGGATCGATCCTTAAAGTTATATATATAAAAAAAAGAGTTGCTTTTTTAGTAAAATTATCTATTTGTACAAAAAGTAATATGCAATGCGACATTTGTGGGAAAGGTGACAGGAAAGATATTCTTAACACGTTTCATATTTTTGCAAAATCTTCATCTCATTAACAAATTACATTTGATAACACCAAATGCTAATCAGTATGAAGATTTAAAAAAATACTTAGTATGTACATTATATAGGCCATTAGCTATTTTATTTAAGGAATGTCATTTTTGATTGCATAATACTTTATAAGTGACTTAATTAAATGTATGAACATTCTGGATTAAGAGGCATTCTTCCTACCCTATTCACCTTCCCCTTACTACATTAAAAGGATTGCAGTATTACAAAGGCAACCATCTACCAACTGTAGCATATGGATATTTCCATATTCTCAGTTAATAAAGTGCAAAGTTTAATAAGAGCCATGTATACACATTATGCACACATCACCTTCTCAACAGTCATATTTCTTGGAGGATATATCAATAGAAACATAGAATGTGTCGGCAGATAAGAACCATTCAGCCCATCTAGTCTGCCCAATTTTTTTTAATACTTTTATTAGTCCCCCGTTCCCGGTCTTATTGCTAGGATAGCCTTGTGCCTATACATGCTTAAAATCCTTGACTGTGTTTACCTCTACCACTTCCGCTGGAAGGCTATTCCATACATCCACTACCCTCTCAGTAAAGTAATACTTCCCGATATTACTTTCAAATTGTTGCCCCTCTAATTTAAGCATATGTCCTCTAGTTGTAGTAGTTTTTCTTCTTTTAAATATACTCTCTTCCTTTACTGTGTTGATTCCCTTTATGTATTTAAATGTTTCTATCAAATCCACCCATTCAATACAGTATGATGTGCATAGTTAGGATGTCCTGTTTAATGATCAAGGCTCTCCTATGCACTCCGGTCAACAGATCAATTTCATGAAATAGATAAAGTTCTTTTATTGCATACAAAAATAGTGAAGCAATATAATAAATATAATCCTGGCGAGAATGGCACAGGTTGCCAGCTACCTCACATGTTTCATGCTCAGCAGCGCTTAATCATAGGCAATCAAATGCGTTTTTGCCTATAATTAAGTGCCTGTAAGCTTGAAGCCTGTGAGGTAGCTGGCAACCTGTGCCATCCTTGACAGGATAATTTTTATTATATTTTTCAATTATTTTTGTATGCAGTGAAATAACTTTGTCTTTTTTCTAGTGGAGGTTAGCATGGTGAAACCCTTCTGATTTTCCAAGTTGTGTGCAATGACTAAGCGGCGCCTGTCATTGTTCCATTGTTTTTTTTTCTCTCCTATGTGTTGGCAGTCCTATGTAACTACAGTCCATTCACGAGAGCATATGAATGTGTGTACTCTGTATGATGATACTATCATGGTCGCCTTCCATGTATTTTAGCATTACCTGTTATTGCGAACACACTACTGAGCATTTTATTGTGGACACACGCGCATATAGTGTGCTTGCGAGATGTATAAAATTGGTGTTTCCATAACACACTGTTTCACCAGTTTGTGGTCTGGTTCACCAACAATCAATTGATTGGGTGTGGTGGTGTCCTTCATTAGCATAAAATGCCTCACATTCCCTTTTGTAGCTGCAGGTAAGCATATTTATGATATCACCTCAAGAATATTTGATGGTGAAATAGAAACATAGAAACATTGAATGGGTTGGCAGATAAGAACCATTTGGCCCATCTAGTCTGCCCAATTTTCTAAATACTTTTATTAGTCCCCGGTTCCCTATTTTATATTTTTGTGCCACATGTATATTTTGGCGGAAAGACGTAACCAGGGGATATGAGAGAAACATTTAAATACATAAAGGGAATCAACACAGTAAAGGAAGATAGTATATTTAAAAGAAGAAAAACTACCACAACTAGAGGACATAGTATTAAATTATAGGGGCAACAATTTAAAAGTAATATCAGGAAGTATTACTTTACTGAGAGGGCAGTGGATGTATGGAATAGCCTTCCAGTGGAAGTTATAGAGGTAAACACAGTGAAGAAGTTTAAGCATGCGTGGGATAGGCACAAGGCTATCCTAGCTATAAGATAGGGAACTGGGGACTAATAAAAGTATTTAGAAAATTGGGCAGACTAGATGGACCGAAACATAGAATTATGGGATAGAAACATAATTCTATGTTCTATCCTACGCATGCTTAAACTCCTTCACTGTGTTTACCTCTACCGCTTCCTCTGGAAGGCTATTCCATACGTCCGTAATAAGAAAAGCAAAAGGCTGGCACTCCATTTTTTCGGTGTACAACAAATATATATTTATATAGTGAGGAGGGCGCACATGAAATTGGAGTGCCAGCCTTTTGCTTTTCTTATTATGGATTTCAAACCTACAGTTAGCTGATACACAGCTTTAATCTCCCAAGATTAAAAATACAACGCCTATGTTTTTGTGGAGCCCAGGATATCTCCATTCAGAGAAGTTTGTTTATTACATACATCCACTACCCTCAGAGTAAAGTAATACTTCCTGATATTATTTTTAAATCATTGTCCCTCTTATTTAAGGCTATATTCTCTATTTATGGTTGTTTTTCTTCTTTAAAAATACTCTTCTCCTTTACTGTGTTGATTCCCTTTATGTATTTAAATGTTTCAATCCATGCTATACATGTTAAGATGCTTTAACCTTTCCTGGTAAGTTTTATCCTTCAACCCATGAACCAGTTTAGTAGCCCTTTTCTAAACTTTCTCCAAAGTAGCATTAGTATCAATATCCTTGGGGAGATACGGTCTCCAGTACTGCGTACAATACTCCAAGTGAGGTCTCACCAGTGCTCTGCACAATGGCATGAGCACTTCCCTCTTTCTACTGCTATTACCTCTCCCTATGTAACCAAGCATTCTGCTAGCATTTCCTGCTGTTCTATTACCTTGTCTACCTACCTTTAAATCCTCTGAAATTATTACTCCAAAATCTATTTCCTCAGATGTTGAGATTAGGACTCAAATATTCTATATTCTGCTTTTGGGTTTTTACACCCGAGATGCATAATCTTGCACGTATCCACATTAAATGCCAGTTGCCATAGACCATTTTTCTAGTTTAACTAAATAATTTGCTATTTGGCTTATCCGTCCATGAACTCCATCAACCCTGCAGCAAATCTTTTAACATCAGCAAAAATACACCTTACCAGCAAGACCTTATGCAATATCACTAATAAAAATATTAAAGATAATGGGTCCAAGTGCACATCCCTGAGGTATCCCACTAGCAATAAGACCTGTTTCCTGTCACTCAGCCATTGTCTAATCCATTCAACAATATTTAAATCCAAACTCAAAGATTGCATATTATTGACAAGCCTCCTATGTGCGACAGTGTCAAAATCTTTGCTGAAATCTAGGTAAGCAATGTCTACTGCACTACCTTGATCTATTATTTTAGTCACTCAATCGAAAAAAATCTATAAGATTAGTTTGGCATGTTCTCCCTGAAGTAAACCCATCTTTTCTCTGATCTTGAAATCCATGCAATTTTAGATGTTCAACAAGCCTATTTTATAACATGCTTTCCATTATTTTCCCCACTTCTGAAGTAAGACTTACTGGTCTATAGTTGCTGACTCCTCCCTACTTCCTTTCATGTGAATGGGCACAACATTTGCTAATTCCCAATCTTCTAGGACTACTCCCATTAAGAATGATTGGTTGAATACATTTGTTAATGGTTTTGCTAGTACACCAGTAATTTCTTTTAATAACTTTGGGTGTATCCCATCATGGTCCATCTACTTATTTGTCTTTACTTTAGACAGCTGAAGTGGAATCTCTTCCTCTGTAAACTCACATGTATCAAATTACTAATTAGTCCTTTTTCCTAAATGAGGTCCCTTTCCCTCATTTTCATTTATAAACACAGAATAAAAATACTCATTAAGGCAGTCTGCTAGACCTTTATCCTCTCCTACATAGCTTCCTTCTTTTGTCTTTAATCTAACTAATTCTCATTTTACTTTCCTTTTTTCATTAAAAATGTTTTAAACTATAGATACAAATACATTTTCTTCACTGAAAAATATTTCTTACTTTCCAACCATTATGCGTAGAGTCTGCACCAACGACCTATACATTTACTGTACATTTAAACCAGTGTTAGTTAAAATGAATTATTGGAAAGTCCACCTAACTAGTGAAATAGAGTGAGTATATACATAATCAAAGTGGGTCAACTTGTAGATAATTTCCCTTGGGTATATGTATAATATTAAGTTGAAACTCATTTAATGATTCAGTACAGTAAGTATGAAGACCAAGTAGCCTTGAAACATGTCAGTGATAATAAGATATAGAGGAAAACTGGAGAAGAAGCCCACAGGGACATTTTAAATATGTTGATTTATGGTATACATAGAATAGTGAAGTCAGTCATTACGAAATAGAGATGCACAGCACCACTTGGCACCAGTTAGTGAGACTATCCATTAAACTGAACATGCAGGCAAGGGGGAGTTTGGATTGTTATGTCACTGTAGAATATGGCTACCATATTCCCGGTTTAAGGGAAGCCAAGTATATTAAATCATATGTGACATAATACAGAAGGAAACAAACACTGGAATTTAAAATGCAAGGGATAGGCTTGAAACCATGCTCGACATAAGGCAAGATGTAGAAGATTGGGCATAATAATGTTAATGGATGTAGTGGCCCTTAACTGTCCATTGTCTTAGCCTTTTTTGACGGATTAGCAATCTCCATGGACTAAACATTTGTTTACTTGGCACAGAAACTTACAGCCCAAGTATGAAGTAGCTTCCTGACTAATGTCAGGTGTTTGCACCATTTATCCTGATCCCACACTTCTGGGTTACTCTGGCAACCTGTGCTCCTCTAGAACACCTCCAAATTGTATGGTAGAAGGAGTTTCTAGGTTTATTAGTCACTGAATTGTAAAGTATGTAAAATTAGCTTGTAGAATTTAGTATTCTAAAGTTTGAACATATTATTGCATATTTGAATAGATGCACATAGATGCTACCTTATAAATTTGCAGCAGATATTGCTTTGTTATCAGCGACACCAAGTCAGGCCTCACTCCTACCTAGTTGGTCCAGTTTCTGTGCGTCATGATAGGTTTGGTCTCAAGCTGCCTCAATTCAAGTTCGATGCTATAAAAATAAACATTTGGCATCTCCTATGCTGTTCATGTACTTCTCTATGGACTGAATAGCATATGATAGGCCAGTTTTCTGCATCTATCCAAGTGATCTTTATGGGCCACTTACACTATCGGTTCATGCAACATTTGAAGATCCTTCACCTCAGACTATCAAGATCTTATGACCAGGTTGTGTCTCTGACAGACGATTTAGAATTGCACTGGGGGCTGACCATATCGAAGCATGGAACAGTTGGTCCATCTTTGGTTGCCTCTCAGCCTTTATTATGCAATCAGATGCCAGCTCACTCAGTTGGGGAGCATCCTGTGGCAAAATGGGTCTCCATATCAGTTGAAGAATCTTTCGTGATTTGCAGATTCATAAAGGACAGAACACTTTGCTCTCTGGTCCTGTGGATGGACAAAGTGGCAGTGGTACAATACGTCAATCTCTTTGGTTGTTCCTGGTCAAATATTTTGTCAGATCTAACCCAGGACCTCTATCATACTGCCTAGACCATCATCTGTCTATGAAGGTGGAATATCTTCCGAGCTATGACAATCTGGTAGTGGATTGGCACTTCTGTCATTGGAGGGATGCAAGTGATTGTCAACTATTCCCTTTTGTCTTTTGTGCTCTCCACCAGATTCAGGATTGCTTAAACCTAGACTTATTTGCTTCTATGGCGAATTGCCAATCATCATCTATTATTTAGCTGCATCCAGATAACCTCTCACTGGCGGTAGATATGTTTCTCCAGTGGTTGTACATGGGAGCTTATGCTTTTCCTCAGTTCTCCTTGATCCTCCAGTCTCTTCTCACATTGATCCAACAGCGGTCTTTGGAGCATTCAAAAGTTGTTCCCTCTAGTATTGGAACTGTCATGTGCTGACCCCCTTGTCCTTCCTTCAAACCAGGATCTTTTGTCAGAAGGGAATTCACATTCACTGATCCTGCAGAACCGATTGCCTCTGGTGGCTTAGAGGGATTCTGGGGATTGTGCGATGTGTCTGGCCTATCGACAGCAGCTAGAAACTTGCTCTGGGACTTTTGGGCCCCGGGAATGAGGAAATAATATCTATATGCATGGACAATCTGACATAGCTGGTGTCTGGAACACCACCTCAATTTCTTTACAGCTCCTGTAGTTACAATTCGTAACTTCTTGGCACACCTCTTTTCCCAAAGAATATTGTATCACATGATACATTTTTTGTTTCATGTTTCTAACATTGGTATGGACCTGCCAGTCTGTCATCATGACATCATATTACGCCTCCTTTTTGGGACTTGTCATTGGTTTTTCTGTTAATGGAGGAATGGTCAGATAATGGATTACTTTCATTGCGCCAACTTTCTGCCAAATTGGCGTTGTTATTATGCCTAGTATAATTTCAAAGAGATTCAGATATAAGGGTGTTTGTATGAAGTAAGCCACGCACAACTTGGGTCATTCCAACAATACACTCAAAAGACCAAGGTAGAGGTTGGATTTAGTACTCTGTGAGATTGATAGATGCAATCTGGGGAAAAGGGAAATGAATCAACATCAAAGTCATTTCTCCTTTGCACCATTTAGTGCGTCAAACACAGGTGCTCTTTTAATCTCTTACATAAAACATTTCAAACTGGTGTCACTTCCTACTGTGGCGTGATGGATTAAATGGATTCTTCACATTGAGCATCAATGTCTCCTTTGGTGCTCATTTGGCACAGGGCGCAGTAGCATCAGCTGCTCTTGACACCGGTGGTTTATTATCGGATATGTTAATGGCCGCCGACTGATTACTTTTTTATTTTTGTCCTCAGGGTCATGTGTCTCTGTCTCTGCTTAATGGGCATTAACATTTCATATATTAAGTCTCCTGTCTTGCCACAAAATTGTGGATTATTATAACTTTAGTGAAGAAATAATCTTAATTTTCTTAAAGATAGGAGGTGAATATTTTTCTTCCCTATATTACTTTGTCCCAACCCTTGTCACTCCAGACGTTTTTTCCCCTTCAGATTATGATATTCATTGTTTTATTTCTATTTATTATTATTATTATTATTATTATTATTATGCATTTCAACACTGTGCCATTCAGTTTACTTTCACAATGTTTGTGCCAGTGGTATACAATAGATTTATCTTCTCCACTGTTGATTTTTTTTGCTCGTATACAACATTCAAGTAGAAAAGTAAAAAACAATACAAGACATAGTGCAGGATGTTTCAGCTGTCTTCTTTGGTGGTAATGACCCCCTAGGATAGTTCCACTCATGTGGAGGAGCCTACAGGATGATGGGCATAGGGTAAATAGCAACTGGCAAGGTAATCTGAAATTTAGCAAAACTAAATCTGACTGCGGGCAGATGGCAGATGAAAGTAAGAAAAAATGGAGAAGCAAACAGTAGTATAAATAAGAAAGTGGTTTTAATTAAAACAATGCAGTAATGCTTACATTAAAACTTCTTGTAAACAGCACATATGCGTAATGATGTTGACAGCTTATTCTGAAGGCTACGATTTTCCACGTTCTGGACTTGTGCTGTAGCTCCTCCCCCTTCCATCTACACGTTTCACAAAGGATTTTCTTCTTCTTGGACTTTACCTCTGTTTTCTGCCTCTCCATTTATATTCTGTTGTTCACCCTTGCCTTGCCCTCATTCTACATGCAATTGATTATACTACAAATCTGCTTAAAAGCAAATCTTTATTTGCAACACATATTATAAACAACACTATATGGTAAAAAACAATGTGGGAATCCCAGAGTTTTAAAAAAAAGCATCTTGGTCTGTACTAAAATAAAATAAGCTTAAGTAAAATATAATTAACTGGATTGAGTTAAGATAAAATTAGGAAAAAAATCACTTCAGATCTAATTAGAAGTCCTGGACTCCAAAAAGAGAACCCTGTATAAACAACAGCTGTGCACATAAAAAGTAAAACATATAAGTCACATAAATGCAGAGAAATATATAATTTTATTCAGACACACTTTAAATGAAATTTGTATAAAAATACAAAAATATATGTTAAGTACTTCTCTATGTATATACAAGTGTGTAAACATACAGTGAGGGAAAACATTTTTTTGAATGTTTGCCCACTGACAAAGAAATGATCAGTCTATAATTTTAATGGTAGGCGTATTTTAACAGTGAGAGACAGAATAACAAAAAAAAATTCAGAAAAACATGTCAAAAAGGTTGAAATTGCTTTGCATGTCAATGAGTGAAATAAGTATTTGACCCCTTCAACTTAGTACTTGGTGGCAAAACCCTTGTTGGCAATCACTGTGGTCAGTGGTTTCTTAGTAGTTGGCCACCAGGTTTGCACACATATCAGGAGGGATTTTGTCCCACTCCTCTTTGTAGATTCTCTAAAAGTCATTAAGGTTTCTAGGCTGAGGCTTGGTAACTCGAACCTTTAGCTCCCTCAACAGATTTTCTATTGCGATTAAGGTCTGGAGACTGGGTAGGCCACTCCAGGACCTTAAAGTGCTTCTTTTTGAGCCACTCCTTTGTTGCCTTGGCTGTGTGTTTTGGGTCCTTGTCATGCTGGAATACCCATCCATGACCCATTTTCAATGCCCTGGCTCACCCAAGATTTGACGGTATATGGCCCTGTCCATCGCCCCTTTAATGCGGTGCAATTGTCCTGCCCCCTTAGCAGAAAAACACCCCCAAAGCATATTGTTTACACCTCCATGTTTGATGGTGGGGATGGTGTTCTTGGGCTCATAGGCAGCATTCCTCCTCCTCCAAACACGGCGAGTTGAGTTGATGCTAAAGAGCTTGATTTTGGTCTCATCTGACCACAACACTTTCACCCAGTTCTCCTCTGAATCATTCAGATGTTCATTGGAAAACTTCAGATGGGCCTGTACATGTGCTTTCTTTAGCAGGGGGACCTTGTGGGTGCTGCAGGATTGCAGTCCTTCATTGCATAGTGTGTTACCAATTGTTTTCTTGGTGACTATGGTACCAGCTGCCTTGAGATCACTAACAAGATCCTCCTGTGTAGTTCTGGGCTGATTCCTCACCATTCTCATGATCCTCACCATTCTCACGAGGTGAGATCTTGCAGAACCAAACCAAGGGAGACTGACAGTTATTTTGTGTTTCTTCCATTTTTCTAATAATCGCACCAACGGTTGTCACCTTCTCACCAAGCTGCTTGGCGACGGTCTAGTAGCCCATTCCAGCCTTGTGTAAGTCTACAATCTTGTCCCTAACATCCTTGGACAGTTCTTTGATCTTGGCCATGGTGGAGAGTTTGGAATCTGATTGACTGATTGCTTCTGTGGACAGGTGTCTTTTATACAGGTAACAAGCTGAGATTAGAAGCACTCCCTTTAAGAGAGTGCTCCTAATCTCAGCTCGTTACCTGTATAAAACACACCTGAAAACCAGAAATGTTGCTGATTTATAGGGGATCAAATACTTATTTCATTCATTGACATGCAAATCAATGTATAACTTTTTTGTCATGCGTTTTTTCTGGGTCTTTTTGTTATTCTGTCTCCATTAAAATTATAAAAGGGATCATTTCTTTGTCAGTAGGCAAACGTTCAAAATAAGCAGGAGATAATTTCTTGGATGGTGTGTTCTTCTTTTTTCTCTCCTTCAAATTTGTCTACCTTTTTTTTCCCTACAGGCCAGACACATGCCACAGACAAAAAAACCTACAGAGTTGTTTAGGAAATGTTTAGGTGCAGTGTTCTTTTTGTTTGTAGTACTACCAATGAGTTCTTTAGATTGGGGGCACCACAAAATATTTATTGAGGTGTTTTAGGGACTATCTTAATTTGAATCTTCAATTAAAATATGCCAGTGTTTTTGGATAATGCTCTTAAACTTTTTGACATATCCATGATATTGAGTCACATTAGGTGTTACCATTTTGCTATTAGTTTTTACTTTATATTCCAATGAGGTTTGCCTATCAACTTTGTGGACCTCCATTATATCTTTTGTAAGGGCCTCATTGTCATAATTGCGAGCTTAGAAATCTTTTTTTCATTTTGTCTAGTTGTTCTATCATAATTTTTTACTCTGTACTAAATCTTCGCATCCGAATAAACTGTTCTTTGGGGGCATTATTTAACCATGGACTATAATCTACTTTTTTGAAGTTAGATTTTGTACATATTTCATTATTCTGTATATAAATTGTAATTTCCAAAAAGTCAATGAATTGGATATCATTTGTCGAGGTTAAGGTCAGGCCCCAAGTGTTTTTGTTCAAATAAGCTAGGAATGATTCTAATGCTTCACAAGAGCCATTCCATATAAAAAAATATAAAAAATAAAAAAATTCTAGTTTGAATTTCTTCAGATGATTCTCTTTGGCCTGTTCTGTTATCTTGGACCACTTTTTTTTCTCTATTGTTAAGGTTTCTGCTCCTGAACAGTTCACCAGAGAAAGAGGACGAAGGAAGGTCTGACGAGGGTCTGCTGATTGATTGTTTTTTACTACACTTTTAACTGTTTCTTTGCTGCTGGTGGTTTTGGTAAAGAAGGTAATTCAAATATTTTCCTCCTATCTTTAATAAAATTAAGATTAGTTCTTCACCAAGGCTATAATAATCCCCAATTGTATAGCCTTACTTCCATGAGGCAAATATTATTTATGTGGAAAAGCACACATGTTGTTGGGTTTGTAACTTTTCACAGTAAAGTCAGATACCTGCAGCCACAGCAATTGCTTGGCTAAATTTTTTTCTAATGAAGCACATCAGAATGTGCATATTTTTGAATGGACAACTTAGAAATTGCACTCTACACCTTAACATCTTAGTCACTTTAGATACATTACAGTTATAGTCAAGATTATGTATATATTCTAAGTAGAAAACAAATGAAACAGTCAAGGAAAAGGGAAAGACGAGAAGGAAATGAGTTAGCTAAAGAGAAGAAGTGCATAATAATTATTATGTAGCATATTTACTTTTTTTTTTAAATTAAAATAGGTTTTTGAAGTATAACAACAATTCTTTAAAGAATGATAAGTGTTCCTAACTGGTAAATGTATAGACAACACATCATGACATTTTTTTTTTATTAGCAAGACACTGCTTGCTAATAATTGATTCCGAATTTAGTTTCTCTATAATAATTAAATCTTTATGAACATAACACCTAATAAGTTCTGCTCTAACAACATCAAAAGGCTATTTCATTTCTCTACTATCTATTTAAATTGCCGTGAGATGGCTACTCGGACTTTTGGACTTTTGTTTATGTGCTGAGTGAATTTACTTGACATTCTATAAAAATAGCTCAGCATCTGGAACTGTCAATTTGTAATTTCTTTATCTATAATTGCAACAAATTATGTCAGGCTTTTGGTAATGTTAACAGTTTTTGCACAGCAACAGCGTTTAGAACTAACACTTCAATAGCAATTTAATTTTGTATGAAATAATCATATTTGTCAGCAATGAGAAAAGTTTGGGATGAATATATACCAAAGTGCCTATACGCAAAACACTTCCTGGCCTAGCTTTACTAGTGTCCTATTCTGACTCTGCCCACACCCACCTATTCTGCTAATGCATATTCCATTATGAAAGAGCATCTGAGCTTAAACCTTATACTTCCTTGCCACTTGTGATTCCTATTCTACTATATGAAATAATTCAAGAGATTGTCTTATAGTGTTGTGGAAACTTGTGTATAAAGAGACAAATTTGGGTGTGCCTTATTTGGTTAGGAGTTGAATTTGTTGTGCCTAAGTAAATTTTAATAACACATTGTATCAGAGGTAGGGCATATTTTTGATATACTGCACATATTCAGACACGGAAAACAATATATGGGAACTAAAGCAGCATATTGTGTATACATAGCTCCCATTTCACTCTGTACAGGACTGTAGCAGGGTACACTCTGTGTCTTACTAGTACTATCTGTCTGGAGGTTGGTTAATATATAATTTGTTACCCTAAGATCATTTCTGTTGTGCTCAGTTATGTATTTATGGTGCGCGGATAGGTAGTTTATTGTGGCACAATGACAGTTCTAATGGCACAATCACGTCTACAGGCAGTTCATTGTAACTGTCATCATGCCCAGAGATGTAGAGGCCAACTTGACCAATGTACACATGCCATCACCTCTCGAGTATTGCTGTGCTCCACCGTTAACATTTAAAACTGCTGACTACGAAACTACATACCATCAAAAGCAGGAATGATAGGTAGAAGTGTTGAACTTGATGGACTTATGTATTTTTTCCACCTAAATTACTATGTTACCTGAAGTCATTTAGCATGCCTAGTGGATCTTCTTTACACTTATGAAGGGTCGACTTCTCCTCTAGGAGTGAAACCTTTGTTGGGCATCTGTTAAAATTAGTTATTGAATTGCTTTTTGTAATGTAATTACCGCACGCTTCAGTGTTATCATAGGTTTCTTTAACATGTGCAGTATTGATTTTACCACAGCTGTTAAATATGTTAACAGGGTGTATTGAATCAGTTTTGCCTGTTAATTTACCACATATCATGTTTTTCATTTACCATGGGCCATTAAAACAGGGTCAATGAATGTAGTGAAGCGCACAGATATCGTTTCATTGTGACTGACTGGTTGTTAAATATCCCAATGACAGTTTAGCAAAATGTCTGATACAATATATACTGACATATCTTAAAAAGATACATATTTGATTATTGTAACAAATCTGTTTAAAATTTGGAACCATTCAACCCATCTAGCCTGCCTAATTTCTGAAAAAAATAATAATAATATACATATATACATGAATACTTTCATTAGCCCCTGGCCTTACATCATTTGTAGGACAGACTTATGCCGATCCCAGAAAATGCTTACACTCCTTGCACACTTGTTCATCAGAGGTATCAGCAGCAGACTATCAGATGAAATATCTTCCATCACATTGTCTTCTATATCCTAAATTCTTTCTCAGTCTAAAATCAAACAGAAGAAGGCCACCGCTAAATGTAGGACTGAGGTTCCTGCAATTAACCATGGAATTATGTTTGATTATCTATTAAGAATTTGAACCTCTAAGGCTCATTCTTTAGGACCGAAATTAATTGATCCCTACAAAAGTCACACCCATTGTTAATGAATATGTAAGTTGCACATTCATAATGTTTTTCATGTGTCAAACCAGTGGTTTCCAATCCATTTTCAATTGTGCTCCTGATCCTGTACTTCTTCTTAGCCAAGAAGAATATTTAGTAAGTTGTGTTAGATTCTAAGAGGGTCATGTACTAAAAAAATGCAAATATATTTTATGTGCAAAACTATTTTTGTGCTTTGCTTCTTTCGCAATATACTAAACATTTAAAAATCAAATATTAAATATGAGCAAATTTTGAATAAAAATAATTGCGACTAAAAACAGGCAATATATTTCCTACCTTTTTTATTAGCACTTGCTAAAAGTTGGTGTAATTTTCACATGCAAAATAAGAATTATGTTTCACAAAATATTCGCAAAAATTTGCATGCTCAAATATGATCGCAATTTATTAGCGCAACCGGAAAAGTGCTCACTACATAAAAATTAAAGAAGAGGCACAAATCAGGGGGAAAAAATAGCAAAATGTTACAAATATTTGCAAATTGCTCCTTACTTACCTTATGTTTTACCTACTTTTTTTCCCCACTGCACTTGTTTAGTACATGACCCCCATTGTATTTTGAAGGTCACGGTTATGGTCCTGAAGATATCGAAAGACTTAAGCCAAAGCTACAACGGTGTAGTATGGATAAAAGTCCTTTCCCTCGGTACCATGATTAGTATGGCATCTTGGAGCTCCATAAAGGCAAAATATCCAAACTGAAAAAACTTTAAATAACAGAGCATCAACTGAATGGCAAATCCACAGCCATACAGGTAAGACAAACTGCCTTGATGTGTTTCGTGCTATAGGCACATAATCATGAAGACTGTTCCTGCGTTACGGCATCTGATGCTCATGCCTCTGCTAAAGAACGGTTGGTATGCCAGTACCAGCGACCGAGGTTATCACTGAGTGGGCTCCCTGTGATACAGGACAGTCCACCCAGCCTACCTGCAGCCTTTGTGGAGGCATATCATGCACACCACAGCAGACCCCAGTAAGATGCCTCCAGCCATATCAAATCCACTAGAGGAAATATGCATCTTCTTGGATTTTAAAGGGTCATACATGTAAACTGCCAAATTGATTAAACCAGCCTTCTAGCCAAATCAGTGTTCTGCACAGATCTAGAGATGTCATTTTAAGCAAACCCCAAATTCACAACTTAAGTATTGCAAAGAAAAAAAAGTACAGGAAAAAAATATTTTATAGTTATTTTAATTGCTATTGGGGGTCTATGGAGCCCTGGCTCGTGCATTTCATAAAATGAGTGCTGCCCTCCAATAATTATTGAGTGTATAGTTATTTTAAAATGTAAAGTCCAAGATTTTTCTGAAATGTGCCGCATTTGCATACTGGGCCTCGTTAATTTTGTTTAATGTACAATAATGGTGAAGAATTGCTTGTTAGCCATAGAGAAATGTTTGTTTATTTACAAGTAAATCAAAAGCAGTTGAAAACATGTTTAAATTAATTTTCTTCAAACAGAAGTATACATTTATACGGATAATGAGAATATGGATAGTCAGGTGGGCCGCACCAAAAGGCCTTTACACTGGGCACCCCTGATATGTGTTTGTCCAGACTCTATTACATTCTCTAATATTGCACAGTGAAATCAAATCCAAAAGCAAAGTTATTTGTTCTTTTTCTTGTCAACACTGTGTATAAATGATAATTTGTAAATGAGTGATTGGTTTGATTTACTCAGTGATATTGATTTTGGAATGGATCTTTGTGCTACTGTCATCTGACCCAAATGTAATTAACAGAAGTACAAGAGATCTGATTAGAGTTGACAACAATTACTTATTGGTATTAAAGGCAGCAGCTCAACATAAGTGATGAATGTTCACATGTCTATTTGTTTATCAAATTCTAAAAATATATTTAGGCAAAGATAATCATTTCACTTTAGATATTATATAGTAGTGTAAGAAAAGAAGATTGTGAGGACATGATACATTTTCTACAATATAAATAAAATGAAAGGCATCTAGTCCATGATTAACACAATGGGACATACTGGATATACAGTACACAGTTTTTTAATATCACAAAAATATGACATTTAAGTAAAACTATAAGACTTGGCTTCATCCAGCATTTGACTTTTCTAGCGTCGATTCAGATGGAGGTGGACATGGTTTGCAAAAGTTGAAATATAAAATATTTTTGAAACCCTCATACGAATCCTGGATATTTGTTGTAAATGAAAGAACTCTTATAAAAAAGAATGCTTGAAAAAGGTATTATATCTCATTCGTGTCATTAACAGGGATTGATTACATCGGTATTAAGACTGAAATTAAATTATATTAAAATGAAGGCCTCTCTTTCAGTCTGCAAATTGAACACCTTAAATGTTTACATAAGCTCAATATATATCACAATAAAGGCACTGCACTTTATTCATTGCACAGTGAATTATGGTGAAGTGACAAAAGAACAGTAAAAATTAGGCCAAAAATAGCTGAGTTAAAAAAATTCTATATTCCTTCTATTATTCAAATTCAACAATTTTGGACTGATTTTAGCAGTAGACTTCAATGTTTCAATATTTAACAAGGTCCAGCACTCATCACAGGATAGTGTGTTGCACAGTGACTTGGGAGGCAGCACTATGAGCCAAAGGTTTGCAACCTCTTGGGAGTCCTAACTCAAAAAACAAACAACCTGAGGTTAAACACTGTGTAAATAGGCATTTTTCATCCCAGATATCAAAACCTTCAGGACAAATAAAACTTTATTATAATTAACCCATTCCCGCTTGTAGGACGTTCTATGCCGTCCTACTTTTTAGTGCCTATACGCTTGTAGGACAGCATAGAATGCACTACATCTAATAACTCATTGAGACTCTCTGCGATGAGTTGTGTGCGGCTCCCACTGCAGGGACTAGCAGCGTGGTTCCCACTGTCAGAGGAGGCTAATATTGAGCGTCTGCTGCATTTTCAGCATCCCTGTGGAAGTTGGGGCACCCAGCCTCTGTAGAGATCCTGATCGGGTCTCTAATCCTATGTTCCAGGTTCCTGATCACAACATGAGAGGTTAACATAAAATATTCAAACATTTTTGAATTCCAAGAGGAAACCTTGTGGTTCAGTTTTCTCATAAAATTGCACTTCACATTTCAAAGGAAAGATTATTAATTGTGTTAATAGTATTTTTTTGTGTGTCAAAAGCTTTGTTAAAAGGAAAATTACAGTGTCAAACAAGGCATATTTATGTTCCGCTTACTTTTGAATATGTTATATGGCCAATTACTTTACATAAAAACAACTAATTAAGTTCCAGCTAATTTTCAAATTGAATTGAGAACATTTTCTCCTCCTGTAATTAGTAAGCAATATTTACTCACTGCAAAAAGATCCACCGAGACTTGATTTCCTAACTGCTAATGATAATTCATTTCAATTCCTTTTCGGTGCCTCCAAAGATCAACCCTATGTGTTTATTTTGAAGTATCTTCTTGCTGAGTTAAAAAGCTAGAGAAAACACTATTAACTGAAAGCCTGCTTACTCTGTTCGACAAAATATGAAGTATATATTTGGAAAGACCTAAAATTGCTAAAATCAGTAGAGCATTATATCTGCACAGGCCAAATACTTTAGTAGACCTGTTCTTCCAAATGTATCTCCAGGAATTACAGTGCTAACGCTAGTGCAAGGGATTCTGGATAGGAATATGCAAATAAAAAATGATTGCCTTTTGCCTCAGTATCTACTTTATGTATGGACAGCGTTTCAAAGGGAGCCCAAAATAGGTCAATAAAGTATATTATGTTCTAAATAACTGAACATTAAAACAGTCCTAAATAACTGTGTTATCTAAATCAATTTGCATTGTGCATATAGGGCAAAAACAGGTAATACAATGTTTGGTTTTGTAATTAGAAATACATTTTTGGGAATGATCGTGTGGATTGAAAGAAAACCTTTTTTAAACCAATTCCATTCAAAATAGTGGATTTAATTCTATTACAACAATTCAGCAATATATCAATGTGAACTTTTATATTGTCCTAATTGAAAACCCAGACATATCTTATATGATTCCATTAACAGTTTATACATTTCATATAAAAGCAGGGCAATAAACCAACAGACAGATGAAAAAGTCCTTGAAATGGCAGATGAAAAGTGAATGATGACAAGCATTTTATTATGGGTAACATTCTAATCTAATGTTAAATCAATGTTTTTATAGCTTTCAAATATTAAAACTGGAAGTTCAGACAATATCAAGTGAAAAAAAAGCCTTTTTTAGATGAAATACCGATGAACAATACAATGAAAATAATTAAAATAACTGTGATTTTGTTTTATTTTCCTATTCAGTTTTAATAACAGTCTTGATTATGTAACAATGACAATAGTTTTTTGGAGTAAGACAGAGGTCAAATGTAATGGGTTCCAATCACCTTCAGCTACCAATTTGCTATCTGGGTATCATTGCCACTGCAGTATATAGTATTCCAGGAGCAATTCATTCTGTAATGAATTACAAACCCTCAACCATTATTAGTCTGTGTGCCCCCTGATTAGGCCCTGCCTATCCTGAGCCTCCTCAAATATCTGTAACTGCTCAACACCTAAAAAATCTAGGAAGCAAATTACAAAGATAATAGATTGTGGCGAAACATTACTACTGTCTGATAAGGTTGGTAAAGCGTTTGCATTTTTTTAAACCAAATATCCCACTACAAACATTCAAAACTTGTGGAGGAATATTTCCGTGATATAACCTTTCCAATTTTAGATAATACATAGTTAACAATGCTTGATGTTTCTAATATGGAGGAAGAAGTTGCAAAATGTATAGATTAAGTAAAAAGTAAAAAAAAAAAAAAACTGACCTTGATAGTTTCAGTAATGGATTTTATAAACTATCAAAGGTTAACTTGAACTAAAGATAACCAATAATCTAACAAAATTAATAAAATAAAAATGTCTCCCTCTCTTGAAACACACAAATAAGAACTTACAAACATGGGAAGTTCTGGGATTTTCATGATGGGGAAGAATCAATATCGCAAGTTGTATATCTTGCCTAAATGGGCATATATATTTAGTATGATTCCCTTGAGAAACTCCTACAGATTTAATTTCTGAAGTTTATTTGGATGGGGGGAGCAGTTAATGGAGGAATGGGGATCCCAGATTTAACTGAATTTTACCTTGCTAGCCGACTTGCCCATTCTTGATAACACAGAAAGAGCTTACCAAGAATGAAAAATGGTATCATATGGTAGAAGGACAGAGGCTATAACAGCATTAGCTAAGTGCATGAATAAGACCAGAATAGAGATACAAGAAATTACAAAATAACCACTGATGCTTGAAGATGCTTGAAGATAGACATAGAAGAGATCAATCTCAGTAAATAGCATACTTGTTAGATAGTTAAGATTGATGGCGTTATAAATAGTGATACAATTAAAAGTTTAAAAAAAAAACTAGTAGAAGAATTTAAATTACTACAAAAGGATCTATTTACTTATCTAAGAATGAAGAGCTACATATCGAAAAATATCTGGTGTATAACAGTTTAGAGAGCAAAATAGGTAAAAATAAAATACCCCAAAATTGATGATCTAATAAAAGGCACTCGGTGAATGCCTTTTATTATATCATCTCTTTTTGTGTATTTCTTCTTTACCTGTTTTTCTCTATTGCTATATTTGATCTTTCGGCACCCCACTATTATATATTATATTTTTTAAGTGGCAATCAATAAGGCTTTAATATTTTAGGTATAACAGGGAGTAGAAGATATAATGTCATTGTTAAGACAAGATCATTGTTAGGATGTGCTGTATAACTTAAGACAAGAAACAAGCTTAACAGCTATCACAAAATGGGTAAAGGAATTGTCAATCAAAATTAAAATACAAGAATAGAAAGCATTGTGGGTTTCCTGTCTGTAAACAGGTCCATTGTTTAACCCCTTAGTGACAAGACATTTTCACCTTGACTTTCCCTTTGTGACAATGGCTGTTTTGACATTTCTAGGGTGTTTGTGTTTAGCTGTAATTTTTTTCTTTCTCACATACAGTACCCACACAAATTACATGTTGTTTTTATCGTCATAATAAGGGCTTTCATTAGATACCATTATGTTCATCATATCTTATAATTTACTACAAAAAAAATCATAAAATATGATGACAAATTTAAAAAAACACACTTTCTAACTTTGACCTAAAATATAATTTACACAAATAAAATCATTAAAAAAAGACCCTGTCTAAATAGTTTCTAAATGTTCTCCCGAGTTCAAAAATATGCATGTTTCCATATTTTTCGGTATTTTTTTGCGAGTTATGGGGCAAAAACCAAAAATAGTGTTTTTTAGTTTTTTCCTTTATTGATCTTTTGACTCCAACCCGAACCCAAAATTTAACCCTAACACTAAATTTAACCCCAACTCTAATCCTTATTATATCCCTTAATATTTTTTAACTTTAATTTAATTTTAACCCTATCCCTTATGCTAAAAAATATTTAATTTTAACCCTATAGGCTAATATAGCTAAATAAAAGAAAAACAAGTTACCTGCGCTCTCTCCTTTATCCCTATGCATTTAAAACAAATGGAGGTTTTTAGTTACCTCCAATGGCCATGAGAGGATGAGCCCACCTGCCAACGTCAAGGCAGACCCCCCTAGGTGATGGGAGTGAGCGCAGGACTCTTCTTTATGTATTAATATAGCTAAATAACCTGTTTTTAATTAATTAAATATTTATTTTAAATATTTCCCATTGCAATGCTACTAAACTACCACTAGGGGTAGTCAAGTAGCATATTCAGAGCGACGGAAGTGAAGTTACTTTCACTTCCGAAGCCCAGACCGGTAGAGGACTTAGCCATATTGACGGAGCAGCATGCTCAGTCAATATGGCTCCCCACGATCGCTCCGTGTGGCGATCGTGGGGGTCCCGAAATAGAAATTTCGGTGCTGGCTATTGCCTCGATGTCGAGGCAATAGACCAGCACTGTTAAAGCGGTTTTCGCGATCGTTGATCTCGAAAACCGCTTCATTCAATGCAGGACGTGCCAGGCACGTCCTTTGTCGTTAAGGGAGTTTCTCCCAGGACGTGCCTGGCACGTCCTTTGTCGTCAAGGGGTTAAACTTGAAAGGTTTATTATAAAGTTTTATATAGGTGGTATCCTGTATCCACAAGATTAATAAAAAAAAAATCCAGAATCCACAAATGAGAGTTGGATATGCGGGAGAAGTAATGGTGGGGCTGTATACCATTCCAGAGTGACATTTTTGAAAATATCCTGAAAAAATTCCCTTATTAAGCAAAAGAAATCTTTAGAATTGGCATTGTTACACTGTAAGCTAGCTGAGAATCAGTCAAAAAAAAAATGTTTTTGTTGATTATGGCACATATACTGGCTGCAGCTAAATTGCTCATAGCCAGAAACTGGAGATCTTTTCATGTCCTGAAATTGGAAAATGGTCTGTGATCAAGTAGTTTGGCAACACAGAACTCATGAATTGGAAATTGGAAGTTTAATAAAACAGCAAAGTGGTAATATTGTATTGAGAAATTGGATCTCCCTAGACAAGTTGAAGAATGATCTGATATTTGTAACTTTATGGTTTATCTCTCACAAAAGACAACCTGTTAGTCTACATAATTTGTTGTATTGATATCTATGTAGAAACATAAAGAGGAGTGTATATTTATTAACATTTATATATTGAAGAAAATGTTATATTGTATATTTAAATTTTGTATTTGATTATAAAAAATATAAAAAATGTCACGGACTGAGTAGGATCTGAGGACTGGATCCGCGATGCGAAGACTTACTGCAACAGGCTTGGAGGCAGAACAGTGTCTATTCACCTGAATGCTATTATACCCTACGGTTGAGCCTCAGGTAAATGACCACCCAGGACTTGGAACACTGATTGCAACCGCACAGTGAATCAGGGATACGCAGGAAATACTGGATAAACGGATAGTCAGCAGGCCGGGTCAAACACAACAGGAGCAACGGTACAAAGACGGTATGGAGGAGGCAAGGTCAAAAACAGGCAAAAGGATCGGGGCAGGCAGCAAACGGAGGAGTCAGAAATCACAGCAGGAGTCAAAAAACCGAAGAATCAATAATCAAGAATAAACGCTAGATCAAGCCACAAGGAACTATCTCAGGCAAGGTCTGAGTAGCAACTGAAGGTTTAAATACAATTTGGGCGGTAAAACCCGCCCCTAATAGGTCCACAAAAAAGTATAAGTATAGCCCTTTAAGGCTATGCTAATATTCTGTGTGTAGCGGTACTGCGCATGCGTGCAGTTTCGGTTTGTTGCGCGTTCGTCGAGGGGAAGTGGTGAGCGCGTCTGCAGCCCTGGAGGGCTGAGACGCTGAACGGAGCCTTCGCTGTCCGTCCACCCTGCCTGCAGGGGCAGCGGCAGCGAAGGCACGGACCTCGTGGCGGCAGGTAAGTTTCTTTTTTATTACAAAAAACAAGTTAATGAATATTGGATGCAATGCTAGCTGTTCGCCGTGGGGTGAGATGGACATCTCACAGACTTTGCAGGATATTGTGCAGTGTATGTTTGCTTTCCATATCCTTGTACTGTTTAGAGGATTATGATTTGTAACATTTGTTTAAAATACAGTTTTGTGGATACATACTGAGTGGATTTAAAATGCAAAATATAAAGTGCCAACTCTGTGTTACAATTAGAATTACATTTAGAATTTGTTACTCTTGCTATTTTAAGAACAAAAACTGTTAATATCTTAATAAATCGATTTGGTACTCACGAAAATGCTGGAATACTTAAATGTGAATGTATCTAAAATGTTGTCACTTCCTGCTGATAGTTCCCATGTATATAGGCATACCAATACTTTCTTACCTACATTTTTTATGTATGTTATTCCCAGGGCCAACATCAGACATTTTGGGGTCCCTTATAGAACAAATGTTCTGGCCTCCCTCACTCTATTTCTCTTGACCTTCTTTCATCATTGCCCCCACATCTCTTGGCATAGCACTAACTTGCAGTATCCTTGAAATAGCACCCATATTGCATCAACAGGACATTCCCTATCATCCACATTTAAAACCCAGGACATGCCCCAGCACCCACATTGTATACCCAATACGTGCTTCAGCACCTACATTGTATACCCAACACATGCCCCAGCACCCACGTTGCACACCCAGGACTTACCCCAGCCATCATCCACATTGCATTCACAGTAGTTCTCCTGTACTCTAGTTGCATCCACATGACTTCCCTGCTCTCTAGATGTGGGCAGTTCAATGTCTGTGCGGTGCCCAGGCAAACAGACATCCTCCCATGTTGCGTCTAGCGCTTTTCACAAGAGGCAACATGTCTGAAGTCTGTGCACCAGCAAGTCACGTGACCCCTGATGCTCTGACCTCAGAACAGTCTGGGCAGCACACAGACATCCAGCTGCCTGTTTTCCTGCAGAGAGGGCTGGTGAGAGGAGATCTATGATCTCCCCAGCCAGCACTTCTGCCAGCAAGCTTCTTATTTTTTTTAAAGGATCCCTGAGCAGACTCCCCAGGACCACTGGGCCTTTACAACCCTCAATGTTGTACTCCCCTGATAGCAGCCCTGATTATGCCAATATAAACAAATACATGAAACAGCAAATGATGTTATTTTTCCATATAATGCAGGGTTTTATTATTGTTTACATTCACTAAGACTTGAAAAGTTGATGTTATCCTAGCTCATCAGGAGGTTTAAACTGACAAGATTGTTATCATTTCCTTCTTAGTTTTCATCCACCTCAATTGAATAATTCCCCCATGACATTTTTCAGAAGGATTTAAAAGAATGTACTTATAGATGATTTTAAGTGATCTCATTTGCTGGTCTACTAATTGTTGAGTAGGACGGCAGTTAGGACAAAAATGACAAATTGAGGTTGGTATTCAATGCCTTTGTTTAACTTAACAATACATCCTCATCTATCTTCATGTACGTGCTACTACATTTTACATAATCAACAGCATGTTCATTACTTGACCTGGGTAAAACTTGCTAAACTTTGGATTACTCAGGCCCAAGTAGATGGCATTCTAAAGTAATTTGCATTTGTCTTCATACACCATTCTGGTCAATGATTAATATCTTTATTTCATGCAATGTTATGTGTCCAAGGTACAGCCAAAGTTTTTAGATGAGTTTAATTAATCAGCTTGTCTCCGTGTCTAGCGCTTTAATTAATCATGGTCTGTGTCTCCCAAACCAAATTGTGTAAGCAAAACATACAGGAAAGTTGCCCATAGGGAAATGGAACCGATTGACTGAAGAGGGCACTGGAGTTTAACTAAATGACCAATTAATGCATTACTAGCAATCTTCTTTATTTTGTTCAGATTTATTTAACTCACAGTGATCTCTGTATCATGATTATTGAAATAGGTCTGTGCACTGCAAAGGAGGAAAGTAAATTATTTTTATGTCTGAATGAAACAGAAATTAATTGAGGCTCAATGTATTTTGACACCTACCTACTGGAGCTAATTTTATTATATAATTACCAGCATGTCTAGACCAGAGTAAGCATCATTTAGCAGCCTGTTTATTGTAGACTTCAATTATCAAATGGCTGGCTGAGAATAGAAGGTGTTTTAAGATTTGGACTATGACAAGGGATTTAACTTCCAAGCTAAATTATCCCCTTTAACTCTTTATGTGCAGAAGCAATGCACAGTGATGCTATGACATAATTATTGATACTTCAATATAGTGTGCTTCCTTCTAACACACGTGTAAACAAGTATGTAGCTATAGAGACAAAAATAATACATGTGTGCTCTGTGTTACAACCAGTGTAATAAAGCAGATGATATACAACCTTGAAAAAGTTATCAAATGTATTTTCACACATACATATAATGAGGAAAAGACTGGAGGGGAACTAACACCGGTTGAGAGCAGATGTGTCTCGGCAGAGCTCCTCTTACGTGGGTCTTATACAATGGACAGGATGTGCACTCATTGATTAAATCTGCTAATAAATGCATATTTATACAGCCTGACACAATGGGCAAAAGAACAAAACAGCCAAACAAGGTAGGTATTGGGACCTTCCTGATTGGGCCTGTCAGAGTTCTAGCCTGACCTCCTTATACATGCATTTAAAAGTCACATTTTTGTGTTCATATTCCTCCTTTCTTCTCTAGAGATCACCCTACCTTTTGTTTTGCTTGTATTTCTTCCACTCTGTTGGTGTCAGGAGGGCTCATTAACTTGTGCAACCCGGCCTGTTAAATACCTGCAGCTGATTGCAAACAGGGCTTTTGAATTGAAGTTGGTTGCCTAACTTCTGTGATCTATTTCATCTGCTCCTGATCCACTAATGATAGCTGCTATGAGCTTCTACCCTGTCCAGGAATTTGGACCACTAACCTGGAGGGCTCAGCTAGCCAGGGTAAGGGTTTTAGCATCTCCTGAGACCACCCAGCAACAGCATAATTACTACAGCTAAGGTGCCCTCTCTAGGGCCTACTTCTGCCAAGTTGCTTTCTCTAGGGCATACTCCTGCTAAGCTGCACTCTCTAGGATCTACTCCTGCTAAGCTGCCCTCTCAAGGGCCGATTCCTCCTAAGCTGCCCTCTCTAGTGTATCATACTAAGTTGCCCTTGCTCTGCCCTACTCAGGCATCGCTCTTACCTAAGACCTCACCCCTTGTGTTATTTTCTACCCCTACCTTTGTTTTGTTAATACTGCAGTTCCTGCTAAAGCTCTTTGTTTTTATTTTAGTTCCTGTTAAACCCTTTTCCTATTCTGCCATCCTTGCTAAAGCTTTTGTGTGTGTCTCTCTCTGTCCCTACCTCAGCCCTTTGTCTATGCTACATTCATTGATAAAACTCCTAGTCTATGCTATTGGCCTTTGTTCCTTCAACATCCCTTATTGCAATCCTTATTTATTTCTGTTCCAATATCTGTTCTCAACCCTGCAATATGAATAGTAACATGCAACCAGACTCCTCATCCAACTCTGCACTAAGACTCCTACCTAACCTTGTAAAGGCCTTGGCAGGACCTGTGTGCCTCCAGCCAGTATATCCTTCAGTGGTTCCTGTTATGCCTCTGAGAATGACTCAGAAACCACCACTCAGTGTTTCAAACATCAACTCTAGAAGCTGCTTCGGCTCCAACATCCATCCATCTATATCATTCAAAAACTACAGACACTGTGGAAGTCCTAGAATGCAGTGACAGGTATCAATGTTGGACACTGAGATCTGGCCTAACAACATTAGAGTCAGTGGGATACCAGATCCAGTAGGGCCCACTGCCCTCTGCATTTCCTAAGTACGTTGATTGTGTATGTTTTTATGGATAATATTTCCCAGAAAGCACCACAGAATGCCCCACATGATGCGACTGGAACATTTTTAACACTGGGTGATAAACAGGATTTTCTCTGCATCTGCTGAAAACACCTCTCTTACTAACTGCATTAATTTGGAGATCAATGACACCTGTGATGGCACATTTACACTCACTGGATATTAAATATAGATGGGACTTGCCACAATACTTAACAGTCAGCAGAGATAACAAGACCTTACTGTTAAGGACCCCATTGTCAGGCACAGGGTCCGGGATGGTAAGGGACCCTGAGCGCCCAATAATAGGAGTTCATTGGCAGGAGCGGAGAGACAGGGCTTTAAGCTGGGTAACCGCATTCCCCCAATGGTTTGAGACCCCAGGTTCCTGCGGCTACATTTCAAGACCCTGTGGGAGCAGTATGCAGGTTACATGGCTAGGATAGCATAAAGTAAGAGACAGCCAAGCAGAGCGATAATGGAAAATTAACTAGAAACACAGAATGCATGGCTACAGGACAGAGGGAATACATAAGCAAGATAAAGTAGAAACCAAACTAAGGATAACCAATACAAGGCACAGGGTTGCAGATAATAACAAATGAATAATGCAGGGCACAGACTAAGGGCACATACAGAAAATAAAGGGACAGACACATATATAACTAAGGTTACATACAGAGGACAGGGTTTAGGAACACAAGAGAAACTTACAAAGGAACAAACATAAATACAGGAACTAGCCTAACACTAAATATGGTATAATGGTGGGGGTTTGGTTCACATATTTGCCAATTAGATGTTAGCTTGCCAACCAAGTCAAAGTACCCCACGATTAGGCAAGTCCCTAACTAATATTAGCAAAGAATAACATGCTATAAATATTAACATTGCACATACGTACAAACAGAGAATACCTGTAGAGGACTGAGAGGAAACTAAAGCAACAGGTGGAGCACACTTATGTAGAGGAACAGAGTAACAAGGCAGAAGGAATCCAGGAAAAGGATCACATTTAAAGGAACAAGGCATCCCACTTAAGGGACTCTAGGACAGGACATCCCACTTAAGGGACTGTAGGACATTACATCCCACTTAAGGGACTCTATGACAGGACATGGGCAGAAGCCATTCTGGGGCCAACTGGGCAGGAACCACCCTGAGGGACAATCGAGGCAGATGCCAATTGGCTATAGCCTCTCTGGGGCCAGGTTAGGCAGGTGCCACTCTGGGGCCAGGCTAGGCAGGTGCCCCTAAGGACAGGGACTTGGGAAATGCCAATTGTGGCCTGGAACTAGGAAATGCCACCATGTGTCTGGGACTGAGATATGCCACCATGTGGCTGGGACTGAGATATGCCACCATGTGGCTGGAATAGAAATAAGAAAGGTAGAACACACAAGGATAACAGAATAACAAAGAACCCAGGAACAAGAGTAAAATAGAAGCAGAACACACGCAGAGAGGAAGCCAGAGAACCTTAATACTAATTGGATAAAAGATGATTCTGCTTGAGGGATGGAACCTGGCACCCACAGAGACCAATACGTTCTTATGGGATCTACATTTCTCGCAGATTCACAATCAATATGTTTTTAGCTCAAACCCAGGAAGATGTACCCAATCCTGATGAACCGTAAACGGATGTCATGGCCCGTATACATGTCAGATTAGATTTAAATGCCTAATTGCTGGGTGTGTAGATGCTCTACTTGAGTCTGGATAGACTTTTCACTGTACTTATTTCTGTGGATTGGGCACTCACCTGTGCCTATTTATAGAGATAACATATATGTTCCATTATTTAGGGCTAAGCAGGACACTCTAAGCAGGACCACAAACTTCTTCACCACAACACAACAAATGAGGGAGCGCAAAAACATGTAAGAGAAAAAACAAAGTATTGTAGTGTAACACTGTATGATGTAACAGGAGGTGTATAGTGGGGTGTATATACACTCACAAACGAATCTTCTTAAAAAAGCCCGTCAACAGATAACACTGATGATCCTCACATTCATGGAAAAGTTTTCTTTTAATAAAACTATAAAAGATTAAAAAGCCAATGCACAGTATCCAAAATCAAACACAGATACAATACAAAATGACACTTACAGAAACATAGGCACATACACATGTGCAGTATGAGCTCGCAACTGGGGGAGATTCTGTGTGCAACTCCAACTCCCACCACTCCGAGGTACAAATAGGATGTTTTCTCAACACGTTTCACTGGTAATATCTGGCTTCCTCAGGAGAAATAAACAAATAAAGTGTCTAGGTGCAGATTAGCAGCAGTGTCCATCCGTTTTGCATAAGGGTTAAAATAGGTGCTTCAATTACACTCCAATATCCTGTTTTGCACAACTTCCGGTTTCAGTAATAATAAAAAAAGCACATTACATAAAATGTCATAAAAAATGCATACAGGAGGACATATGCTAACAAACATAACAGATTAGCAATCATGAACAGGGAAAACGGGCTAAAAAATAGACTGGAACAAGCGAGCTACCATATAATAGGAGTCTATGGGGCTCCAGTAAGATGGCAGACAGCACAGAGGGGGCTGAGTGTGGTGGACACATGGCCCGTCAACAAACCAATGGCGTTAGTCTTCTTTTGGAGGAGGAGGAATCTGGATAAAGAAAACACCACCTCCGTCCATACCTCAAAACAGAGGGGGGTGGTAGGTGGGCTGATGGTTTGAACGTCAGTTTTAACTCACAATTATTTTTGGTTTGAACGTCAGTTTTATTTACAATTATGCGGTACAGCCATGGGCACTAGGTTTGCGCCTAGTTATGCCAACATCTATGTGGCGGATTGGGAAGCAAAACATATATGGATGGATAATCCTTTTAGAGCAAACCTAGTGCTCTGGCGGCGTTACATAGATGATGTACTAATAATTTGGCAAGGTTCCAGAGACCGCCTGGAAGATTTCATTTCTTATATCAATCTCAACACTTATAACATAAATTTCACTTCTAACATTCACACCAATACCATAGATTTTTTAGATCTCACTCTTTTTGTTCACGAGCACGATATTCACTCTCACACGTTCTTTAAGCCATCTGACGGGAATGGTTTCAACGATTTTAATAGTTGTCATAACCCTGTGTGGCTGCAGAATATCCCTATTGGTATACCCTGAAAAGTATGGTCAGGGTGACAGCTACCTCCAAAGAGTAGAGTGTTGCCCGCTGTTGGTTTTCTATAGGAGTCACAATGTGGCCACGATCAATGTTACCTATCAGTACAACATCAAAAAAATGAACTTTACTTGGTTGATGGTTAGCTGTAAAAGTGAGATTAAGGTCATTGTTATTTATGTATTCCCCAAAAGAGGTGAACTACTCGGCCTTACCTGATCAAATGATGAGTAGATCGTCAATGTACCTGCCGTACCACTGTACACATTCTCTGTATGGGTTCCCATCTCCAAAGACGTAGCACCATTCCCATCTTCCTGTAAACAAATTTGCATATGAAGGCGCAAACTTGGCCCCCATAGCAGTGCCACGCCTTTGGAGATAGTATTGCCCTTTAAAGGTGAAAAAATTGTGACACAGAAGGAACTCAATACAGTCTTTTTTTTCAAACTTTTTTTTTTAAGTCTGTAGGGTAGTCAGAATGGCTATGGAGAAAAAAGTGTATGGCCTCCAGACCTGCTTTGTGGGGATAGTTGAGTATAGGGAGGAAACATCTATGGTAATCCATGAGTAATTAGGCTTCCAAACTATACTGTTCAAATGAAAGAGAAGTTGCTTAGTATCCCTTAAATGGCCCTTGAGATTAGTTACTAGGAGTTGTAGATGTTCATCTACCCATTGTGACAGGCCTTCCCCAATGAGCCTATTCCCATTGGGTAGTCTGGTAGAAGCCCATGAAGGGTGAAACGCGTAGCGGACTGGACTCACCCTGCTGTTCTTTATGTACATATATTGTGTATATTTTTATTCCACATCTTTTATTTTTTGATACTTACTGGACAAGATTTCTCCTGCATCTGTGTGGCGCCCACTACGTTTGACAGAGAAAACTTCCATGTAAGCAGATATTTTTTTTATTAAAAGTCTGTACATGTCACACACTAATTGGATATCTGTTGTTTCTGTTCCTGAGCCAAAATCTAAGCAGATTAACCACAGCAGGATTCTACAAAACGACACCTTACCCTTGAAGTGCAACTATTATCCAGCCATCCTGTGAGTGCATCCCCTTGAGGGGGATCAAAGCTTCCTCCTGATCCCTCAGGATATTATTTCACATTGTCACCTATAAGGTGTTATATATATATATATATATATTAATTGTGTTTATCACATATATTTTTTATCACAGTTTGCTCCAAGCG
The DNA here is from genome assembly GCA_036172795.1 of Pelodytes ibericus. Classification (NCBI taxonomy): domain Eukaryota; kingdom Metazoa; phylum Chordata; class Amphibia; order Anura; family Pelodytidae; genus Pelodytes; species Pelodytes ibericus. Next base: position 167,609,610 of record CM069860.1, read on the forward strand.
CACTTATTGTTCTTTATTTGTATACATGATAGAAAGTAGCTGTCACAGGGTGTTGGGTATTTAAAAATACAAATTCTTGAGTGCTAATGACACCTAGTCTACTGCCATAATTTAGAATGTGATTTAATTTGCATTGAAAAATTGGAGTAGGGTTCCTCAAAAGTTTTACATATGTCTCTTTCGTCTCCCAATTGTCTAAGGTCCTCTTATATATAAAAATTAGTATCCATTACAACCACTTTGTCGCTGTTTGGTGGATTACAACACTGTTGTCTTTATTAAGGTTTTCTAGAGCCTTTTTTCCCCTTTACTCAAGTATCTAGTATGATTAAATTTGTTTTGTTTTTAGCTAGATTGTTGAGATCTCTTTCAACTAAATCTTGGAAGGTTTTCCCTGTTTTACCCCTGATCATTAATGGGTTGAAGGTAGAGGGTTTCTGTAGTTTGGTGTATCTGACTCTGCTATTTGGTTCTAATAGGGGTCCTTGCTCTAGTTGTAGGGTCTCTAAGTCATGAATACCACATTGGTCTTTAAATGAGGGATGTGCTATTAGGTTTTCATTAGGGCCTCTATTTGCTAAGAAAACTTTTGTTAGTGGTACTAGATGATGACTCTCCATGGGGGGCTCTAGAATTTAGGCTGTTGATTGATTATCCAAATTTTTTAGGGAAAAATGTTTTAGAACTGTCACATCCTGCATGAATTTGTTTAAATCTATCAAGGTCTCAAAATGATTAAACATATCTGTGGGTGAAAAAGAGAGTGCCTTTGAGAACAAAGACACTTATCTGTTGGATTGTCTTCTGGTCTTCATTTTTGCTCCCTTTCTCTCCCAGCCTTCTTGATCCTCTGTATTGTCCTTCTGTGAAGGACCTCGCAAGTTTGTTGACTTGTCGTTGGAATTGCTTGATGATATATTGCTTTTTTTCTTAGAGGATGTTGACATCGGAGAAGAAAAAGATGATGACAACGATGTCCCCTCTGCTGTAGTTTTATCAGCTGAAGAAAATGATACTGATCGATTTTGTTTCTTCAGGATACATTTCTTCTTTTTCCCCTTAAACTCCTTCGCTCCACATACCTGGTATGGACTTTATTTTCCTCACAATCCTTTTTATCTCATCGAAATTTGTGTTGTTTTCTGGCTGAGATTTCATCTTCCAGCTTATGATTGTTACTGGAGATTTTTTTGTCCCATTCAGGAAATTTAGGTTGAGCAGTATAGATTGATAATTTCTCCTGTATTTCCTTGATTTCCTCTTTAAGTTCCTGCAATTTCTCAGTATTGTATTCAATTAGGATGTCTATTAGTTTAAATGAACATTCATCCAGAGGTTGATACTGACATTTTTTGAGCAGTTCTGCAGTGTCTGCGGTTTGCTGTTGCACTTGGGCTTCCTTCCGTGTGTTTCAACTGGTACAGTATTGAGCATCACTCGATGTGAATCAGGAAGTAATCCTTGTTAATAAACAAAAGAGTGAGCCACACCATGCGGCTTGAAAAACTGAAGTCTCCCGCTCCTCCTGTGGTGCCTACACACCTACCCAGCGCTTCCGTCGGGTATAACACAAATATCATGAAAAGACTTGAGGAACGATGGGTGGTGGCTGAATGGAGGAAAAAATAAAAATCCAGACACAGGAGGCTGTAATTTTGGTTTAATTCAACATAAAGAAACAGCTTTTGCCAAACAGTGCTCTCCTACCCAGTGACTCATAATGACTACGCATTTCACGCCAAAAACTTGGCACTTTGTCAAGGCTAACCTCCTAGGTGTGTGCCCGAATCAGAAAATAAGCAGAAGTTACATTACAACTGCAACAGCATTACACTTACAGCCATGGAGTGGATACATCTCACTAAAAGAAATGAAAATTAAAAAAGCCAGACAAAGCCAGGAAGTGCTGCTTGACCAACATTATGTGTTATCTATTAATCAGCACCTTATATGTAAACATTGGCATGTGCACCAATGTATAAAGCTGACTCCCTACAAATTTAGTGAGTCTGCATAATCTACACTGAATTTAGTTTGTGCTGGCGCAAAAATGCACCTGATTTGTGTCAGGCAACCTCTGCCAAACACTGTTTGGCGGAAGTCACTCTCCCGCACTGCAAAGTATTGGAAGTTATAAAAAAATGCAATCACCGTTATACATACCAAAAGGAGATTGGGCCTTTTTATAAAATTCCCTACAATTTTCAGTGCAGTAGTTTTTATACATAACCCCCAAAGTCTTCTTTATTGAAAGACCTAGAAAACATCTAAATTATTTAATAGATGGCATGATTCCTCGGTGCCTCAGGATCTTTGCCGATCATTTAAATTACTACTTTACAAATAAGGTAAGAAGCTAAGATGAGAAATGTCAGTGTTTAAGGTACAGTCCAAATATGTGTGAGTTAAGTTATTACATTTTTCAAAACCTTTGATGTGGCTGTGGTAAATTCAGTTGTTGAGCCTCCTTCTCGGTGGCCCAAATGACCATGCAGAATACCAGAACATCTGTTAAGAGGACATGCTAATCCATCTGTATGATGATTTGGTCCATGCCTTATAGAATGGCATAGCATGTCTATATATGTGGGAACTGTAAACCATTTTAATGAATACAATCCATTAGAGGTATAATCTAATTTATTGTTTACTGTGCTGCATTTATCAAATGCTCTTTTCTGCCCTGTAAACAATTCCAGTTTTGTGCCAAAGAAATTCAGTGTGTAGCACACAGATAACATCATCTACTTTTGTTACCATTTTGCTGCAGCCTAGAATTATAACAAACTCTTTTTTCTTCTGAGGTAATTTTTACAAGACACATTTACCTTTTTACTACAAAAGTATCTTTACATCTATTCAACCATTATCATCTATTTGTCTCTACTGAACACAGAAATAAAGGCAATATGAATTTCAGAAGAGAAAAAAAGGATATTACTGAATATGAAGTGATTGTATCTTTCCTCTATAAAAATAGATTGACCTTAAAGCACTGATATAAGAACAAAACAGTCTTAATACTGATGGTGATTACATTTTCAACAAAAAGAAGATTGCACCTTTTATATGATCATCAAATGGAAGTAATTGTGATAGCAAGAAATTTACATTTCATATTTACAGATGACTTGAAGCTCAGTGGGACACTTGCATTTGCAGTTGGATAATTTCAGACTAAGACTTAGCTTTACCATGAGATAACCGTGTTCATTTTTTAGACAGTTGCATTATGGTTTATCAGCTGGAAATCTCAATAAACTGCTCGCTCACTGCACTGAACTAAATTTTTGTACTACTTATTTTTTTCCACTTTGGTAATTCTAAAATCTTGCAGAGAACTATTTAATTTGTAAAGTTGTTCATTTATTTTTTTTCTTTAGTACTTTTTTAGTGTAGTGTACTATATATGTGTCTGTAGTCATTGTTTTTCCCCCCTAGTTTCGATAGCATTGTGTTTCAGAATATAAACTAAATTATAGATGTTAGTGATTTTTTTACACTCTACATTTTGACTAAAAATTCTGAATGTATTTTGAGGACACAATACAGGATTTCTGTGCTTTTTGGTACTCCCTCCACTGTCCCCACTAATAAATTATACAAATAAGATAGAAACTAGGCACAACTTAAATGTTGTTTGTAATGTGCCTGTCGAGATACAAAAATGATAACAAAATAATCTATACATTGTATTAGCGGGAATTACATGCAAATTTATAAATTAGGAGAAAATGGATTGAAATGTATCTGTTGTGCCTCATTTTTATGACATGAACTGGGGCTTGATATGCAAATTACCTGAGTTTTTTTGAACTATCTACATATATAAATGTAATTTTATCTTCATTTTTGCATTTACATGTAATTCTGCTAACATCATGTAGAAATAACTTTTCATAGTTTTTTTATTCTCTACATTTACTGTATAAACCATGTGTAGGTGGCAGAGCTTCTTTAAATTGTGCTCCAAGACCTTCAGATCTTCAGTGTGGTGGAGGGTAATATAACTAAACTGGAGAATTAGCTAATCATGCAAGTGAACTTCACCTTCTGAGCTTTAGACTTATGAAATGTGACCCAGATAGGTGGAACGCCAACCTATGAATAGAAAGTGCACAATTATATGTACGTAGTATTTTCTTCACCATAACTGTAATTCATTAAAAAGACAAAACTCATATTTAAAAAACAAGTAAAATATGTTTTAAACCGTTACAATACGGTTCACATTTTACAATGAACAGTTCAGTTCAAACCATCATAGACATTGCTGAATGTTTTAAAATTGACACTTTGGTTCTTCTACATAAAAAGTACTTTACTTAGCAGATGTAGGCATATGTTAACGAGCCCACATGTGCATTAGCTGCATCCATCAGGCTGGCAAAAAAAACAGATCCCTCTATGCAAGTTGGCCTGTGTTTGTAGTAAACACAGCAGACGTTACATTTTTCTTTTTCTGTTCTACTTTTCAATGGCCCAGCTGTATGGGACTGTAATGGTTATTGCCTATCTTTCAGAGACTCTAAAAGACATGTGAATGTGGAATATTCTGGCAATAAACATTATTACAAATTTAAACCTCAGAGAATGCTTCAACCAGAAGATCATTGGCAGCAGTAACAGCTTAACATTTCCAGAAAACACAGCAATGTAAGTATCTACATTATGTCATTAATTTAACATCTGCCTGAATTCCTTCCATAATATTGTATTGATGTAAAAATTGTTGTATTGTTTTTTTATATACAAATAAATACATAGATAGACGCAATCTATTTATTTTTGGTTATTCTGAGATCAAGCATGAGAAAATTCTCATAGCAAACTTGACATTGAGTAAGAGACAGAATACTTTGTTGTTATGATTATTATTGGATTTATTAATATAGGGCAAACATTCTACAGTGCTTGAGAAGAGTAACCAAAGATTATTAGAAGAATTTGAAAAGGAAAATGAAAAAAAGAAACAAAAACAGGCACAACACTGGGAATTAGAAACTGGATTGCAATTATACCTAAGAGGAATAGAACTAACTATCCCACCCCATTATATTTAGAGATAGGTTATACTCGTGTGGGGTTTATACTTGGCATACGTGTTGAGCTACCGTGGCTAAAGTGCCAAGTCTAATGTCATTGAGTAAAATGTGACAGTGACGACGCTACACCTTATAAATATATATTTAAATAAAGAATAAAAGCAGCTCACAGTGAAGAAAGGACCACATCTAATCTCCCTTAAACACACAATATTATTATTATTATTATTATTATTATTATTATTAACTATAAAACTAAATAAATCTTCAAAGAAATAGTGTACGAAAGTGTTTACAACAGTATCCAGATAATTACAAGCCACTTGCCTAGTATAGTGGATTCTGATGATGATTCTCATAACAAGATAGGATGCTTTATTTATGCATGTGAATTAAACCTGTGTATTATTACTTGTTAGCCACATAAACCAAGCAGAACATTTATTTTCAGAATCAGTATTAATATCAGAGTGACAATATTCCCCCTCTATGCTATATTGATAAGTAAGTTGGTTTTGTATTAGAGTAGAATAGCTTGTTGCTGTAACCACTTTATTGTAATAACAACGTTAGTAGCCAACATTATTTGTATTATTAAATATTTTTTGTGCAAATTAAATCTCAATAGATAGAAGTGGGAAAGAGCAACAGTACAATATCCCCTAATATCTGCTTCCAATACAGCATACAAAGCTTTAAATACTCTAACCCAAAGGTTTTTGATAAGACAGCAGTCCCACCAAATGTACCTGGAACATCCCTCCACCATGTTGCATCTCCAGCATAGATTTGAAGAAGCTGGGTTCATTTTGATTTTGGGAGCACAATACCTTTGGAGAAGTATTTTTAGATATACCACTGCTCCATCTTGACAAATTTCCCACTCCCAATGCTTCAGGCTTTATTTCATTATTAGTACTTAGGTCATGTATCAAATAAGTTGTTGATTTCTTTAACAAATGGATCTGTTCCTTTATCCATCAGATGATGAACTATTTATTCTTTATTCTTGAACGTAAAAAAAATCTCCTTGGAGGGAAGGTTGAGGTCCAACTGTAGTCATGGAAAAGATTTGATTTGATTTCCCTTGAAAAAAAATCAGCTATCTTTATTGAGCCGGATTTTATCAGTTCCAATACATTATGTTATTTTACATTCTATTGTTCTAATTGGGCTATATGTTAGCATGTTATTATTTTCCCTAAAGCCGAACTAGCTGTTTACATGCGTACAGTCTAACTTGCTCAGGAACTCACTGGATGTTTTTACCATGCAACAACAGCATTCTTAAACCATGGTTCTGTCTTTTTGCAGAATTGAACATTTTCAATGAATGAATAAAATGAATTAAAGTGGCTCATTGATATACATATTGTTAAATAAATGCCATAATAGCACATTTGATAAAAAACTAAAAATATTTGAATTTTTTTAAAATATGCTATTACCACATACATGGGGCAATTACCATGTCAATCAAGTTGATCCCTGAAAGGTCTCATTTAAAATGCTATTTGAATCACCGGAGTCATCCGAATTAGGGTGAAATTTAGAGCAACCTGAATCAATTCCATAGAATACATATTTAGAATTTAGCCCTTTTAAAAAGTCTTTAGAGTTGAGATGTCAACATTTAAATATAATTTTTGTATGTAAGACTTTCTTTGCTTCAACTTTGTGCTCCAGGAAAGATTACCTTGAAATTCATGTTTAATTTTAGGATTAATAAATTCATCATATTTATGGTTATGTTCTAAAAATGGATATAAATAATTTTTCAGGACATGGCATAAAACTAAAATTTTGATTGTTGACATTTGATTAATTATGTTGAGTGATAAAATATACTCTTCTCTCCATACAACATTTTCTATCTAGAAACAAAATTGTAAAGTGATAAAATAAAAAAAGATTGATAGACATTTTGATTGCATATGTTATTTACATAAGAAATAAAAAAAAAAAATATGACTCCCTGATAACATTCTGGAAACCTGTATAATTTATTGTGATGATCTGATGTATTTTCCTTAACATAAATACCATATTTAAATAGAGAGAAAATATCCAAAATGTAATAACGTTTCTGAAAAGTATTATGGGGTATTTGTTAAAGTCCAAATGTTGCAATTCTGCTCATCTCAAACTCAAAACAAATTTGGCCTCCCTCGCATGGCCCTAATCACTAGGCATTTTAGTGAGTTTAAGATGTGGTGCAGACATGTGAGTGTGACGTTATCAAGGTTGAACTCTCCTCCCATTCATTCCAGTGGAAGACATTAAACGAGTTGGACTTAGTCTGAAAAACCTTCCCCATTGAAATGAATTGCCTCCATTGTTTAACGGGTTCAGGAAAAACATTACCACACCCGTTAAATAAAAAAATGTGTTATGTACTAAATTAATGAGTTTTCTTTAATGGGTATAGTAACATTACCAAACCCTGTTAATAAAATGAACTACTGTGTGGTGATGATTTTACTGCATATGCATTAATTGCACAGTGGGAATTAGACATCCTTGCCAACCAAATCAAACTGCATTCAATGAAGGTTGAGTTTGAGATGGGAGTTCGAGTTGGTAGAGCGACTTTATTTTAATGAATATATTGGAGGTTATCTACTGAAGATCTTCCCTCATTATTTATTTGGCTGGGATACGTGAGTTATGTGGTCTCAATACTGACCTGATATAGTGATAGTTAAGGTGTCCTGTATTTAGAGACCTTTCTGTAGTGAGTAGGGCCCCACTTCTGGAATGGTAGGGCTACCCCCAAAACAAAAGTCAATAACCTTGCACCAACACTGATAAAGGGGTTATAGCTAGTATTGACAGCATATATTTGTGCCTCTAGTAGTTTTTTTTAAATTGGACTGAGTGGGCTTAGGGACATTGTTGGGACAGAGACTGCTTACTCAAGGAGTTTTGGATCCGGTTTACATTGTTATTACACTATTGTTGTTCTTGATATTATTTGACTTGCTATTAACTTACAACACATCTGTATTACTACCACTTAGTAATAATCCTTTTAATATCCATATCCTTTAGAATGGGTGCTTCTGGCAATGCCAACTTATTTTTAATTACACATGTATGCAAACAGGCAAGACTCGCCTAAATTTATTTTTATTTAAAGTATTTTACAGGGAAGAATACATTGAGATTTCTCTCACTTTCAAGGATGTCCTGTGGACCAAGTCCAGAATAATATTACACAAGGTTTCACATTTAACAGAAGGGTAAAAAAATACATACATATATTTATACAGGAAAGTTGAGGAGAGAACATACAACGTACAACATTATAGATACATAAACCAAAAAAAGAAAACAAACATGTAAGGTATATATAGGAGTTTGTAAGTTAATAGCAGGCACGTTCTGTTTTTAGAAGTTATGATACACTGTTTTTTAGCGATTTTAGGCTACAGGATGATTAACATGAATGGGACTCGAAGTGGAACATGGAAGTCTGTTTAACACCAGAAAGAATGGATGCCTATGAATCCATGAAAGAGGAAAAAAAAGATGAGTACGAACACAAACATTTTGAGGCATAAAATCTTTTTTATTTAGCTATAAAAAAATTCAGTTATACATTTTGAAGACACAAAAACATGTTGTACTTTTCAAAGAATGTAAAAGAAATAATGGATACATTTCAAAGATGCTTCTCGATAGTTAACTTTTATTGTGAGAGATATAGTGACTTACTCTGTTACGTGTTTTTCTATTACATGTACACCATTTCAGTATACCAAAAATAGCTAGTCAGTTAAAATTCTCTGCTGAATAAAGAAACATTTTTTATAAAACTTTTGACTATAGTTGCATAAGCTTAAGCATATGCAAGACTCATGAACACCTATAACTGAAATAGTTACAGTACATTTTTTTCTGACTGAAATAATGTTACAGTTTACTCTAATACATCATGCTAAAACAGTCACAAAAAAAGCCTGTCATGTTACTAAGATAACCCCTATTAAAAATGACAGGACAGTGGTGCGAAAAATAAAGCAGGCCAAAAAAAAAAAACAGCATAAAGGTTAGTTATAATTTGAATTTTAGTTTTTTATGCCTGAGGAAGGGACTTAGAAACTTGGTCTTGAAACCTTACCAAACTCTCAGTTATCCAATAAATGGTATCAGTTTAACTCTACTTGTTTTTTTGAATTTTAGTAACATTACATCCTGTGGATAATATGAAATAAAGGTGGGGAGGGTATCTGTTGTCATGTAAGCAGTGCACAAGTGCCTTCGCAGTGGAGTTCAGGGAAGTTTATATGTAAGACAGTGTAGTAATGTCTCAGCACCCTTCGGTACACTAGCAGCACAAATAGAGTGTACATCAAAAAACAAAAATCAAATGTGACTAAACACAGTGCATAAAAAAAACAATATAGTAAAGTGTCCTTGAGTGTACATCTAAAAATTGCCACCTTAAAAAACTGATACGATGAAGGATGTTTCTTATGCATAAAAATACAGTAGTTCATAAAATAGGGAAAAATTAAATATCCAGTAGTGCAATATTGTCTGAAAACTATAAATTGAACTTCGGTTGATAGGCTTGAGATATTCAGGAAGACATCTCCAAAACTCTTCAGCATCCACCAGAGAACACAATTTAAAAATGCCAGCAGAAATGTACACATCAGGATATCAATGCCAAAAATATGTTTAAATATTTAATAAATATACACCCAGGCAAGTTCTGTGGTGATTTCTCCAAATATTGTTTTGTGGATGACAGTGAATATGATTCTTTTCAGATGATAGTGGTGAATTTTTGTATGTCTGCTTTGTGATTATAACAACAGTGCAGAGTGTACGTACATGAATTAGTTAACATTACTCCAATGGCTGTTTCAATCTTTTTCAAATCCCTTCAGAGCTGGTTTCAGTATTTAATGTTAGTGGTTTTGAAATGCTGCCTGACACATATTCACATAAGCCTTGGGTGCAAGAAAATGTGAGTACACCCTTTACTAAAAAGTGTTCTCCAAGTAAAATATATGTGCATGTCAAACTAGAGTACTAAAACCTTCCGGACTAACCATGAAGTAGCTCAAGACCCGCAATGTTTCAACTGCTGTTTAGAGATATTGTGCAGATTTTCCTACAGCTGAAATGTAAGCTTACATGGTTATAACTCACTTTAAAATTGTAAGTTTCTTCCAACTCTTAAGCAAGGAACATATAATCACTAACATGATATGTTAAGGTAAGATCTACCTGGTATCACTTCTAGATGAACAACTTTCTGACTCAGATCCACTGACTAAACTTAAACCAAAGAGTGCTTTCACTCCCCCAATCTCTGAAACTTCAAGCATAGATTTATTTACTAGACTTGTCATCAGAGACTTAGAGAAAGTGGACACTAATGACCTAGATTGGAACCATAATCTTTCCTTTATGGAAAAGAAGGCCCTAAATGAATTAACCTCTGACACTAACATCGAAATAAAACCATCGGATAAAGGAGGGAATATCGTTATCATGGATAAAAATATGTATAAGAATATGTGTATGGTACATCTAAATGACACTCAAGGCTACCAAAAATTAGCTAGTGACCCCACCCCACAATATCTACAAGAATTACGATTGATGTTAACATCAGCCCTCCAAGATGGGATAATCTGCAAGGATGAGTTTAACTTCATGATGATACACTGTCCCAGAGTTGCAACCTTTTATTGTCTACCTAAAGTGCATAAGGACATGGCAAATCCACCTGGGAGACAAATAATTTCTGGGAATGAATGTGTCACTCAGAATGTCAGCATCTTCCTAGATAAAATCATGAGACCTATAGTACAACAAACCAAATCGTACGTACAAGACACCACGGACACGATTAAAAAACTATGGAATACTACAGTCCCTAAAGGGGCCTTTTTGGCTAGCCTTGATGTTGTCGCCCTATATAATAACATCCCCCATGAGAAGGGTCTCCTTGCTAGCCATGCGTGGTTTTCAAGATTTTTTACTGACAAACAAAGGGACACATTCTTGTCCTTTCTCCACTTTGTTTTGACTCATAATTATTTTTTATTTGATGGGAAGCACTATAATCAAATTCGCGGTACGGCCATGGGCACTTGTTGTGCACCAAGCTATGCTAATTTATTTCTGGCATGGTGGGAGGATATATATGTGTTTACTGGTAATATGTCCAAATATACCAAATATGTAGCCAAATGGATGCGCTACATCGATGACATTTTCTTAATCTGGACAGGACCAGTTTCCCTCTTTTTGGAATTTGCTGATCTTTTAAACATTAATGATGTGGGTCTTGAACTGACTAAAGTTTACCATCAATCAGATCTGGTGTTTCTTGACCTGAACATCTTTATCGATCATGATAACTCCATAAAAACTAATTTGTTCCGTAAAACCGACCGCAACGAACAATCTTCTATCATGGGAGAGCTACCATCCAGAACCGTTACGCCGCAGCATCCCTATAGGGCAATATCTTAGAGCCAGAAGAAACTGTTCATCTTTGGCTCTCTTCCAACAGGAAGCGAATAAACTGCGCCAGATGTTTAGATCCCGTGGCTACCCCTCTAGATGGCTCAAACAAGCTTATCAGCGGGCCCTTTTACAGGACAGGGAGTCCCTTATTCTGAAGAATTCTAATGAAAATTGGGAAACCGATAATAAGACCCCCATCATCAGATGTGTAGCCAACTTTGACTGCGGCTGGAATCCTGCCAAGGCAATATTACAACGCTACTGGCCAATTCTAAAAGCAGAACCATTGCTTCAAGGTCCGTTTCTGATATGTCAGCTTAATAGCCAGAAGAGGACAAAATCTAAAAGATCTGTTAGTACACAGCACTTATTATACTACCCCCAAAAAGACATGGCTACAATCTACCAAGGTATGTTTTCGATGTGGGAATTGTAAAGCCTGTCATTTTATTGCCCCATCAAAAACCTTTTCCAGCAATAATAAAGGGGACATATACACCATCAATAGCTTTCTTAACTGTAAAAGCACTTTTGTTATATATCTGATCGACTGCGACTGTGGTGCCCAATACGTAGGAAAAACCATCCAAGAATTCCGAAGGAGAGTCTTGGAACACATTAACTGTATCACGAGTCATCTAGACACCTCAATCTCCCGCCACGTTAAATCATACCATAACTCAAATACTAACTGCCTACATTTTCGAGCTATTGATCACCAGAGGGTGACACCACGAAGAGGAAATAGGAATAGATCCCTGTTACAGCTTGAATCCAAGTGGAACTATAAGCTACAGACATTGAGCCCCAGAGGACTTAATAAGGGTTTCAACTACACCCCCTTTATATAAAAGGAAATACCCTCTATAAGGCTAATTAATTTACTGTCTACATTTCTAACTATCAGCACCATTGGGACATCAACGTACCCCCAGACATGTGGGTATGTAGGGACGTATGTAATAGGTATTAAGGAATTCACCCCCTTACCTCTTTTTACCCCATTTTATGTCAATCTACTTTAATTTATCCTATCTCACTCTACCCCATCTTACTTAATTTTATTATACTGACCATCTCTACCTTTCTATTTAGTAAATTGATTTTAGGTGGGAAGGGGTCCGTTTATCATCATTATACAATATTATATTATTATTTGACATTTCCATGTATATTAAAGTAGGTGATATATATTCTGAAATAGTGTGTCTATTTAAATTTCAGCCTTAAAGCCTATCAAATGTGCCTGTTTTTACATATCAACACTACAGTGTAGTTCATACAGTGGCACAATATTATACAACATATATGAGAAATACTTATATCTCTTTTGGCTTATATTTTGTAATTGACAATACCCACTGTTGTCCCTAGTATAGAAAACATAACACTCAAGGGGTTAACCTCTGAAACTATGCTGTTAGGTAGACACACATTTTATTCATACCATTTGAGAGATATATATCCTTATCTATTGATTCACTTATTTATTTACATGTATCTCTTCTTTTTAGGCATCTGAATACCTGGCATACGTATCCCTCTATATGTATTATTGATCTTTTTGCCTGCTGACGGCAATTTCTCCCTTTAGTGTAGTTCCGTGTAGCCCCTCCCATCCCCTCCCTCCTTCTCTGTGATGGGCAGACACACCTCCGGTCTATAGCCAATTGACAGCTAGGATACACCCACTGATCTCCTATTGGCTATTCTGACACACCCACTGATCTCCTATTGGCTATTCCGTTCCAGCCAACTTTGCAGCGCCACTATTTAAACTCTTTCTCTGTTTAGTTCTGTTTATGCTCCTGACGAAGCCGCCACGGCGAAACGCGCGTCGGGCTTCTCTTTTTTCTTTTGTTATTTTTGTTGACATCTAGCCCTCTTTTACATCTCTTTTGATCACCTACCTGTCGCCAGTCTGCAGCTTGTGCTGTCCTTCCCCTTATCTCTCGCTATCTCCGCTATTAGGCGTACAATCATTAGATAGGAATTATTTGATTTGAGATTAGGGACTCCCATTTTACTCCACCCCCGCTATCTTTCTTACTTTATCTATTTTTGTTGGACTATTTTGGAATAAGATATATCACCCAGGCTGCACCCTGTTTATAGACAGGTATATAATATAGGGCTCTATTATCATTTATATTTTATTTTTTATATATATTGTTCATCATCATTATCTATTACTATTCTTTTTGTATGTGTGTGTTTTTTGTTTTCATTTGTGATATATGATTTAATATATCCTTTGTATCTATTAGTATTGATTTGGGTAATATTTGGTACAAATCTTTGCCTCCTTACCCTCTCACTGTCTCTTTAATTTGCAACTATCTACGGTGATTTTTCACCTTTTAATATATATTGAGAATAAAATTTGTTCTTTTTAAATGTTCTCTTTGTTTAAAAAAAGATCTAAGTAGTGTCTTATAACCTATGTAGATATGGTACTATTGGTTTTTATTTTATATCAGTGCTTGACAAGCGTTGTAATTGATAAATGGTGCTAAAGAAGACTACACAAATGATAAGATAGCTCTGTTGGTTAATGCATAAACTGTAGTGGCCATTCAGTCATGATTGCAAGTTAATTTCTTGGCAAGGTCTAAAAAATATTACTGTACTTGCGGTCTCACCACAATGACAATAACCACTGATGGTCCAGCTCATAACTACACGAGGATGACTTTCTGGTCCCACTCATGAGTCTGCAGAAGGACAAATGATTCTGTTGCCCCACTACTTATGTCCTCTATACTAGTGACTATGCTAGTGAGTGATGTATCACTATGAGAGTGATTGAGAAATAAATACCACTACTAGATAATACTATTCTGAAACTGGTTTGAAGGGGAATTGAAGTGGGCACGCTACAATATCTCTGATGGGTTCTACATTAATATTACAATCTGAGCAGTCACAGACTGGCAGTCATGGCTAATTTCTCCACTTGTATAATACTGATGCTTTATAGCATACATTTTATGCTATTTTAGTGGCAATTGTTATGATGCATTTTTACTTATAGAGCCTTCATTTTAACTATTGTATCTGCCCCTAAAACGAACACTTCAATAGCCTAAAACAAATTGTTTCTACAATATGAAGCATGGAAAAATTCAGTCCTGAAAGCAAAATATGAAGATGTAAAGCTGCATGGAGTTTTACTATGAATTTTACAATGAATAGAAAATAACATCAAGTACTTCTTGCCAAACTTTTCCACAAAAAGAATGCACTTGTTTGAAAGTATGTCTATGATATAACATTTACATGGAATAAAAGAAAAATTAATTGTTTTAAAAACCTCTTTCTCATAACATTCATTTTTATACTTGAGAAAACTACTACATTACAGTTTTTGGAATTACTCATATATCTAAGTAGGTTGTGCTGATAATTAAATAGGGCCACTCAGAGTAAATTTTTATTGTACATTTGATATTGCATAAGCCATCTCTTATGCATTTACATAGTCAAATATGCATAGTTCATGTAAAAAACAGCTGGATGTTTAGAACTACAATTGTAGTTCCCTCATTCAAAATTTGGGGAAGCACTGGGCATTGCATGATGTTAACGTGTGTGTTGTGAGCACATGCGGTGCATCCACATTGTCGGATATTAATAACTATAAAAATATGAATATGGGTTATTAATTATGAATCTTAAAAAATATGAAAAAATGATTCATATATATATACACCCATATAAAGAATTTGTTATGTATATAGAGAGTTTGGATGATGTTTTTACAAAAGTAAATACAATGCAATAATTATTAATAAAATAGTAATTAATTTATTGAATATAAAATAAAGATCAAATGCTAAGCAAAATTGCGTAACAAAATACAATATCAATTGCTGTTAATCAAAATTCATACGTATGACTTGTAACAGAGGTGAATAAAATAAAACATGAATTATGCAACTCTGTAGCTGTATCAACATGCATGTAGTATAATTTACTGTGCAGTTACGTTTCTGACCACTAGATGGCCATGCTTTTTATTTAGATACAACCACGACTACATTCATAATGATTAATAGTTAAAATAGTTAAAGATAGTACACCATAATTACCTACAATTTACCAGCATATACTCTGCTTAGGTAAGGTAATATTACTAATTCATATTACTACTCAAGGTAGCTATTTCCTAATCTGCCCGGTAAATGACAATGTATGCTTTCTAGCTTAGATTTTAAGAATAAGAATCTTAGATAATCTCTGAAGATTAGATATTACATATTTGGGTGAATAGCTAGACTATAAGAACTTCTGCTTCTTGGTAATATCTATAGGATATTCCTCTAGCTTTCTTCTGCAGAAAGGATGACAGATAAACCCCAGGCTAAAACATATAGATTCCATAAATTGTAGGACTTAAGTTTAATTTACCCAAACATATAAGCTAATTACATCCATAAAAATTGAGATTATGCTAGATACACAAAGTACCACATTTATACATTACCGGCAGAGGTTGCAGTTGAGACTCTTTCCATTGAAGAATTGTGTGATGGGAGTTACTCCTGGGTCTTAGCTCAATACTATGTGAATGGAGATGTCTATTGTTAGAGTGAACATGTGCTATTAAAAGCCTCATATCCCTGAGTTCTCCCCAGAAGGAGAGAGACTCAGCCCTTTTCTAAAACATTCCCATCTTTCAACCCACCAGTGTTTGGCAGCTCGCCCCTCTTCCAAAATCAGTCTCTCCTCAGGTCTTTCCTTCTACACCTCCTGTATCAACTAAACCTTATCTCACCCTTACCTGATTCACACCCTGTTCTCTGTAAGTTTTAGCCAATTAAAAGTAAATGGGTGTGTTTAATTTAAATGAGATGATGTCATGATTTATAGCTGTACCTGGATTGTGAGTATAATGTGAGAAAATATATATGTGGAAATGTATAGCAGTGTTAATACAATTTAAAATTAGAGTAAATATTCTTATCAATATTCTTATTCTTATCATTGCACATTAGATAAAAACATATAATAAAATGTATATCACACTAATAAAACACTATTCTAATTAATATGTAGGATTAATTATACTTTACATATTTCTGAGTTAAGGTGTGATATAATTATATATTTCAATGCGCGATTTGAATCGACTAGGTGTGTTTATAATAAACCCTATTAAACCTTACTAAGATCCAAATAATCTCACAGTCTGTGTCTTCAGCCCCCCTTTCTCCTCTTGTTTGTATATCCCCTTAGTGACAAGACATTTTCACCTTGACTTTCCCTTGGTGACAATGGCTGTTTTGACATTCCTAGGGTGTTTGTGTTTATCTGTAATTTTTTTCTTTCTCACATACAGTACCCACACAAATTATATGTTGTTTTTATCGTCATAAGAAGGGCTTTCATTAGATACCATTATGTTCATCATATCTTATAATTTACTACAAAAAAAATCATTAAATATGATGAAAATTTTTAAAAAACGCACTTTTTCTAACTTTGACCTAAAATATAATTTACACAAAAAAAAATCATTAAAAAAGACCCCGTCTAAATAGTTTCTAAATGTTCTCCCGAGTTCAAAAATATGCATGTTTCCATATTTTTCGGTATTTTTTTGAGAGTTATGGGGCAAAAACCAAAAATAGTGTTTTTTGTTTTTTTCCTACATTGATCTTTTGACCCCAACCCCAACCCAAAATTTAACCCTAACACTAAATTTAACCCCAACTCTAATCCTTATTATATCCCTTAATATTTTTTAACTTTAATTTAATTTTAACCCTATCCCTTATGCTAAAAAATATTTAATTTTAACCCTATAGGCTAATATAGCTAAATAACCTGTTTTTAATTAATTAAATATGTATTTTGAATATTTTCCATTGCAATGCTTCTTAACTACCACTAGGGGCAGTCAAGTTGCATATTCAGAGCGACGGAAGTGAAGTTACTTTCACTTCCGAAGCTCAGACAGGCAGAGGGCTTAGCCATATTGACGGAGCAGCATGCTCCGTCAATATGGCTCCCCACGATCGCTCCATAATAAAATAGAAATTTCGGTGCTGGCTATTGCCTCGATGTCGAGGCAATAGACCAGCACTGTTAAAGCGGTTTTCGAGATCGTTGATCGCGAAAGCCGCTTCATTCACTGCAGTCAAGGGGATATAGACACAGCTGTGTATACATAAAATGGGATGTGGCTAGAGTCATAAACCTTCCAAAAACAATGGCCACCTTATCTGTTCCTGAGTTAGGAATGTGGAAGACTTTCTTTAATTCTCAGAGACACAGAATAAGATTTGAACTCACAGAAGGATGTCCAAAAACTGACACAAAATGGAGGCTGCTGTCATCCATCTTGTTATCCTTGGATTCTGCTTTATTCATATGTACCAGTCTCGAGATTACTGTTCAATACCTCTGACAACATGTCCAGTGTTTCTCGTGCCTGTCTATAGGACCCCTCTTATTTGCTGTCGAGAAATGATGGACATTCCAATTTTTAAAAAAAATTAAGCTTCAAATCTATGTATCATAGAATACCAAGACAATAATGATTTCATTATTGCATATTTTATTTTAAAGTGTTGATTTTAACATGCAATAGTTAATTTTTCCCAGCTTGGAGTGAAAAAAGACTGCAAACTACAATGAAATCTTAATATGAATGTTGACGATTTCTTTATATTTCAAATCTTACATTGTTGATATTTTTACTGAATAATGAAAGACAATGCTTTTAGTATAGATACTAGTAATGCTATTCTTAAGAACCATTTGCAATTAATAATATTTCTTTAACCTCACCATTACTACTATTTTGTCACTTTCTATACATGGCTATAGCATGTACTGAAATTATTACAGCAATCAGACAATCAAATGGACACAGTACCCTGTTTGGTTAACGAGACATTCAACTTTAAAATTAGCTTTTGCTTCATTGATAGAACGTACTATAATACTAAGTAATACTAAGTATATGATATTACATTTCCTGCACAGGATAAAATGAAAAGTAATTTTGTTTTAAAAACCTCTTACTCATAATATGTAATCATTATCTTTTCATTTTAACAATATATTTTCTAAATTATGCTGGACAAAAATAGAAAAGAAATTATACTCAGGAAAATGATTACAGTTTTTGAAATGAATCAATACTCAACAAAATGTAAAAAGTGAAAATTAAATAGATGCGTGTAAAGGTCATACTCTGAGTATGATTGGATACGTGGAAACTATGGACCCACTTTTCACAGTGAATTAGCAGCACATTGAGGGGAATTAGTTGGCTCTATTGGTTAAGCCTAAAACCAAGCATCACTCATTGCAGGAACAATGAGTGACAGTCAGCAACTGGATTAACAAGTATGCTTCATGCTGATGTTCCGATTATGTATCTTAAACCCCTTAAGGACTTGCCGTTTGGGACATTTTTGGTCATTCTGGACAATGGCTGTTTGTGTTTCTGTTGTTGTTTTGCAAGTTATAGGACAATAACCAAAAGTAGTTTTTTTGTTTCTGAATCATTTTCTCCTACAGTGATATTTTGACCCCAACTCTAACACTAAATCTATCCTTAAGCCTAACTCTAACCCTTGTACCAATTATAACCCTAACTCATCTGTATATAGGGTTATATAGGGTTAATATTCCCTTGTAATGTTGCAAACTGCCTCTAGGGCAAAAGAGCAACTAAAGGGATTTTTTCAACATGGTGCCCGTGATCACCACGTGGGGTGATTGCAATTCCCTGATATCATAGTATCATAGCTACACCATCAAATCATAGGTAATGGCCGTTGATCATTGCCTATGTGGGATTTAACTCATGACATAGCAGGCACATCAATTGTCATAACCTGTATATTTTTGAGTGACGTGCCTGGAGCATCAAGTGTTGATAATGGGTTAAAGGTAACCCAAGCTTAAAAAGAGAATCTTAAAATAGCACTGCAGCTTTAAAAACGTAAAGGTTCACTTCAAAATATTTTTTTTTATATACTTTTACCACATTACTGTGTTGCTGGTACCCTAATTAGCCTTTGCTCTCAATCACATATTCTGAATTGCTTGATATTAAACTGAATAGATACCTTATGTTAATACCGCCTACAATTTATTCCATGTATATGTATACTTGGCCATTTTTTTTGAGGGTACCATATAATTTTTATAAGCTTCCACAGAAGTCTTATCTGTTCATCTTAAGAGAAAATAAAATGTAGATGTGTAAGGTTTGTGCGCAGGTGCTGTGCTCAGGACGAACTGTCTGGTTCACTGACTGGGAGCCGTGGGCAGCATTAGCTCTGTGTGTTACACACTGACCTCAGTCAGTGCTGGCTGCCTCGCGCTCCCCAGGCACACGATGCTCTGAGTCATCACGGGGGCACATGCAGAGTTGACAGACCTGAGAGAGATGGGGGATAGACAAACATGAAGGTTGAGGAGAGAGACAGACATGGGGATGAGAGAGACAACAGACATGGGAAGGGAGAGGAAAGAAAATATATATTGTATTGCTTAACATGTAGGGTTAGTAGTATGTTTCTTATAGGAAATAGCACAGTGCCAATTTCACAAAAAGTCACATATGGCAGGTGGAATATTTGTATTCCCTTTTTTCTTTTCTGCAACAAACTATGGTTTCCACACAATGTACACATTTATTATTGGTCTTTTTGAACTAACTGTACATATTCGTTTGCAGAGCATTCTAAAGATTTACAATCACATTTGGATTCACTAGAATGCAATTTAAAAGATGAAGTGAGAAAGTGGTTGGACATTGCCAGATTAAAGCAATCTTTCAAGGCCAGAAGGAATCTGAAAGGAATGAAAAATTTGTAGAACTTTTTTTTTTACTACATAATTTATAAAGTCCTTTAATAAGTATACTTGAAAAATTGTCGATTAAAGTTAGGTAAAATATATCAGCAATATTACAATAAAACCTAACTTAATTTGTTTACATATGTATATTTTTATGTGCAGTTGATCAGGTTCTTCTTGGATTTGACATATTTTTTTCTTGACAGAAATGAGATAGAAACCCATATCATGTCTAGCTCCTCTCTACTTTATTACTTGTTTCATCCCTTTTCTGTTTTTAATTTAATTTACCTTCATAGAGTGTAAAATAATGCACTTTAAGTTTTTTTAACTACATATTTTTTTCTTTATCACACTTACCTTATTCTCTGTATTACTTTAGTCCATATGGTGAGTTGTATCTTCTAATAAGCATGATCGATCTTGTAAATAATTAATATTTTAATAACTTGCAAACTCTATTTTATAAGTAAAATCTGTAAACTAAGCACATCTACATTTTTTGTCTGTTTTAAAAATCTACTTCACACAGTCTGAATGATATTATTAATACTCTTAGGACAACTTTTATAATAATTAATAAAATAAATAAATAAAAAATTAATATTTTATCTTCTGTCTAGGGAGGGTACTGCCATATTCACAATTCCTTTGGTTGGATCAGATTTGTGCAGACTAAAAGGGCAGTTTATGCGTCATGCAGTGCATATCATGGCATTACATTCAGAAGGGGAAATAAACATTATAGGATACTTATGTAACGCACGGGGTCCAGGATGGTAAAGGGACCCTGAGCGACAAGATTGGGAGCTACAGTGCAGGGTGGAGACACAGGCCCTGGTGCTGGGTAACTGAAATCACTTGGAGGTTTGGGACCCCAAGTTTTTGCAGCCAGAACCAGGCCCTGTGAAGCAGCTGCTGTATCCAGGTCCCAGGGCTTAAGAGTAAATTAACTTAATAATAGCCAAGTAGAGCTAAAAAAGAAAGTAGATGAGGAAGAACAGAACAGAAATACAGAGTGCATTGCTACAGGACAAGGCAAGACATGAGCAAGATAAAACAGAAACCAAATAAGGATAAACAAGGCAAGGCACAGGGTTGCAGATAATAACATAAGAATACTGCAGGGAACAGGACTAAGGAACACAAGAAACACATACAAAAGAACACACATAAATACAGGAACTAGCCTAACACTAAAGATGGTAAAGGTGGGGGTTTGGTTCACCAATTGGCCAATTAGTTGTTAGCTTGCCAACCAAGGTACCCCACATTAGGCAAGTCCTTAACTAAGACATAATATCAGCAAATAATAAATAATAGAATATAAAACACATACATAGAATTGACACAGAGGAAATACCTGTAGACTGCACTACTAAGCACTGAACAGAAACGTGTGAGGTTTAAATAGGAGTAAACTGACAAGGCAGAGGGAATCAGAAAACCTGGAATGAAACATAAGGACAGGCATAAAATCATAACAGGAATACAGGGCAAGGGCAGGACTACAATTCAAGGGCAGGGATGAGCATAAATAAACAAGAAAGCCAAGCAAGAAGGATACAGAAATGCCTGGATACAGCCTGGATAAGCCTGCACAAGGGTGCATGGTTACAACTTAATAGCAAATATTTAGTTAAAACTTGTATCTTTGTTTATATTTCTGGTGCCCACATGGCCCAAGATTCTAAACAACATAGTAGCACCAGGGCCGGGTTAAGACATTGTAGGCCCCCAGGCTACTGGTATTGTGAGTCCCCCAGTAAATGTAAGATGACCTTACATGAAAAAAGTTTTACTAGTAAATAATAATTCATATATAAACTGTTTTTTCCATATTTAATAAAACCTATGATTGAGAAAATGCATTAATTGTTGTGATTTCCTTTTATTTACCATTCTGCCCCACAGACTTGATAATGCATTCCCAAACCTTCCAATCTGCCCCTCAGACCTGTTAATCTGCCCCTCAGACCTGTTAATGCACCCCAGAGTTGACATTCTACAACCAGGCTTGCCAATATATTGCCACAGCCAGGTTGCCCATTAATATGCCACTATTTGCCCATTAATATGCCAGAACCAATATGCCCATGAATATGCCACTGTTAGTTTGCCCATTAATATAGGACTATTTACCCATTAATATGCCACAGCCAATTTGCCCATTAGTATACCACTGTTAGTTTGCCCATTAATATGCCACAGCCAATTTGCCCTTAAATATACCACAGCCAATAAGACAATAAATATGCCACTGTTAGTGTGCCCATCAATATGCTACTGTTAGTATGCCCATTTGCCAGATTATTGTGGTTCCTGCCTGCAGTATATCAAGCTTTCTACTCATCTTTAATTACTTGTTACTGATTTGGACTGTCTGACTACTCTGCTTTCTCCTACCTACTGACCTTGGCTTGCCTGACTACTCTTATACTCTTTGTTCCAGCCTCACAGCTCTGCTAAACACCAGATTGTCACTCAAAGCTCAGGCGCTCAACCACCTAGGTAACAAGTGGCTACTTCTGGCAGAAGACTTTGCTGATCTGGCTGCTGGACTCCAAACCTGCTAACATCAGTATCATTACAGCTGGTGAGGAGAGATCTTCCAATCTCCCCAGCCAGTGTCTCTGCGGCAAGCTTTTTTTTGTTCTTTTAATAGGCCTGATTAAGACATGGGCCTTGAGCTGCAGTCCCCTATTTTGCCGAGTCCCCTGGGCTGCAGCCCTTAAAGCCCATGCCTTAATCTGGCACTGGGCAGCCCATGATAGAGCTATATAAGCAAAAAAGTCTCAATATTTTTATTTAAATGTTTTCATTAAAGCATTAATATTTAAAATATTTATACTTGATGCAATATTTTAAATAAACAGTTGTTCTTTAATTTAATCTCAATTAACCTTTCCTTTGTTGTCTATATCCTATTTCTAAAACTGTTTGCCATATACCGACAGCCTTATCTTATTGTCATTGCATTCCTTGTAAAGTTTATTAACTTTTACTTATACATTTTTTCTGGGTGTAAAATGCTTGCAGTGGGAGAATCACATTATAGCATGCAAGACACAAATATCTTCTGAATGCTAAGTCTGAAATCAAGGGCTACAGGCATAAATGATCTATATTTGCAAAGTGAATTCACCCTTCTTATTCACTTTGATCTCTCAGTAAAAAATAACATCTGAGGTAATCGTAGAAATGTTGAATTTGACAAAAAAAGAACCAATCAACCTGTCTTGCCTGTCCAATTGACTTACCTCAGACACAGTCAGCCTTCAAGATCTTCTTATGTATGTCATAGACTTTTATAAATACTTTCTCAGTATAATTGCAATCATCCTTTTGTGGTTAGCAATTCTTCTGTATAATAATTCTTTATCATATTTAAACAGTACTATAATTTTCTAACATTAATAAAACTCTAAAAAAGTAATGCTGAATGGAATTATTCTTATATATAAAATGTCTTGATCAAATAACATTCCTACTTCGAGCCATAAAAATATACAATTTATGGACAAGTATTGGGACACACCACTTAATTACTGAATTTAGTTGTTTCAGTCAGACCAATTTCCATAGGTGTATAAAATCAAGCACTTACCATGCAGTCTGAGTGAGTAAAAGTCTCCAATGCTCTGCTGGTTCCATAACTGAAGAGTAACAAACTTCCACTGGTATTAATATCCACACACAAACTATGCAGGAGGAGCTTTATGGAATGCGTTTCCATGGCTGAGCAACTACATGCAAGCCTTACATCACCAAGTACAATGCATCGGATCGAATGGTGTAAAGCACGCCACCACTGGAGTCTGGAGCAGTGGAAACATGTTCTGTGGGGTCTTCACTGTTTAGCAGTCTGATGGGCGACTGTGTTTATCGGATGCCCGGAGAACGTTACCTGCCTCACTGCATTGTGACAACTGTAAAGTTTGGTGGAGGAGGAGCAATTGTATGGGGCTGTTTTTCAGAGGTTAGGCTAGGTGCCTTACTCTGAGTGAAGGGAAATCCTTTAGCGTAGCAAGATATTTTGGACAATGCTATGCTTCCAACCTTATGGGAATAGTTTGATGAAGGCCCTTTTCTATAAATAATTACAGGGTTCTTTGAGTTTGATTTGGAAGAACTGGACTGGCCCTGACCTCAACCTCATTGAACACCTTTGGGATGAACTGAAATGGAGACTATGAATCAGGCCTTCTTGTCCAACATAAATGCCTGACCTCACAGATTGCTGTACTGGATGAATGTTTAAATTTCCACAGAAACACTCCAAAATCTTGTGGAAAGCCTTCCCAGAAGAGTGGATGATTTTATAGCTGCAAAGAGTTGACCAACTACATTTTTGTATTTATTTATTTAGAATGCAATGTCATAAAAGTCTATGTTGATGTAATGGTTAGGTACCCCAATACATGTGTCCATATAGTGTATCAAGGTGCACAAAAGGATTGTCACAACCTGGGATAGCAGACCAGGGAGGAGCCTCATTGCAGGGAAGGGTGTAGTGTCTGTCTGTACCCCACAATGCATAACTAAGAACAGGACTGTCAGCTGAGGATAGGACTGGCAGCTGAGACGAACTGGAAGCCGAGACTGGCAGCTGAGCTAGAACTGGCAGCTGAAACGTCCACTGAAGTGGAACTGCAATGCAGTATAGGTATTGGGCAACAACAATGGGTCAGAGTATAAGAGCAGAGTTCTGCACCTGAAAGGAATTCACCCTATGGTACCCTATGTACTATATCAAATTCACTAACACCTAAGCATAAGCCACAATACAAATAGCAGACAGGAACTCAAGAAGAACAGGAAATGAAGACAAAGGTACTTAGGAATCAGGCAAGAGAGTAGTCAGGTAGTCAAAGGTTCGGGGCAAAAGGGTCAGAATGGGCGGCAAACAGGCTTGGTCGGGGACAGGAAAAGACAGGAGCAGAGATCAGAAATAGCAGGAAAGGCACAGTGGCACAATACAGGCTGTAGCCAAAATATTGCAAATGCAACATTTGCAATTAGATTCAGGATTACTGCAAGAGATATCAGCAGCAATACTGAAATAATGCCTTCTCTTCCTTGGCGGGCTTTTCAGCTTCAGACGGTGAATGCAGCGTGCGGATCTACATCATTGTTCCTCCCAGAATCAAAAGTTACACTTTTTGATGAAGCCAAAGCACACGTCCGTCACTCAATCCACACCAGCTCGCGACCTACTTTTGGGTCAGGACCCACCAGTTGAGAAACCGCAAGCTGTAACAGAAAAATCACTGAGATTTCTTCTAGCAGACTTGAGATCTTCCATCCAAAAAGAAATTGAAGACATACAGGCATCGGGAGACTGCACGTCCCTCATTGAAGATAAAATGGAGTATTATGCAGGAGTCCATAATAACCTAACTGATCATTGAGGAGGAATATGAAAATTAAAACAACTAAACTGGCCTTTCTGGAAGATAGAAACTGGTGTAGAAACCTGTGCATTAGTGATGCATAGGAATCTAGAAACTCTCAAGAGCTGGCTACTTATAAACAGAAGTATTTCCAAGTATTGGTCCCAGACTTGACAGACTCACAAAGCCAAAGCAACTCCAGCCGAAGATCTCACTTTTCTGGTAAAAGAGAGAATTATGCAGATGGCCAGAGCATCTTTCTATTTATACAGATCTATCAGCGCATACCTATGTTAAGTGAAGGGAATTCCATCAAATAACAGCAATCCTACATCAGCATGGCATAACATATCAAGGTTACTGACGAAGCAAAAAAATGGCTCACTGGAAATTTTCAACTCGCCATCAGCAAGCCTTGATGCCTTAAAAGCGTGGAAGTTACATTAGCCACTCGAATGTCCTGCTAAATTCGCTGCTCAGAGATTGACTTAAGGATGGTCAAAGAGTTAAAATTCCTCTTACTAACAAATCTACTTGCTACAACAGCTGTTTAGAACTTGTATCTGAACGCATTGACGTTCTTTTCTACTTTTCTAATATAATATAGTCACTCATATACAGCGGAAGGCATGACTGAATGCTTACTCCTTTTGTCATCTAAACAAAATTATCTCAGCAAAGGACTGACCAATATCTGAAGTTGCGGCTGTACTCACCAGCCATAGCATAACATCTTTTGTAGCCAGGCATAACATCTTTTCTGCCACACTCTAGTTATAGCACTATCCTTTTTTTAAGTCTAATATTTTCACTGGAACTATCCATGGTGCTTTCACTAATGTTTAGAACACTGTGTTTTTTTTTAATTCTTAGGCCTGGTCATCACTTATATCTCTCCCATTTGAGTGCAATGCTGCCCCTTGATTCATATATTGGGTGTGCCGTCTTCTGTAATCCAGACTGCTGAAGAGGAGGGTAGACCACTCTTTAGGAGGTTTTAAAAAAACTCCTCCCCCATCAGTTTTCTATATTACTATGCTCTAGTTTGTATTCTATTTTACAAAATGTTTTCTGATGTTCTTACTGGTTCTATTATTGTGTCTTACAAATGTGTTTACACACTGTATTTGCAGCATACTCACACCTGTTTGGTAAACTTAATTTTATACATTTATATTTTTTGAGCCTAGCTGACTAGCTTAGCACACAAACATTTTCCTTTCCCAGCTTTCACATAGTTGAGATTGTTGGCTCCTCATTGTCTGGTTGCAGCTTTCTGTCCTGGAGTTAATTTTGAGGAGGTATAATTGCATCTCCTCCAACAAGATTTTGGTAGCAGTATAGACTAGATAGGATCTCACTCAACTGAGAGTGTGCCATGGTGGGTGAACTTAATTATGCTTTGGCCAATTCATATAACCAAATCATCTCTTTTACATTATGTTTATTTATTTGTTACCAACTTTATTATTTTTGTTTTATAACTAACACAATATTTTTGCAGGCTCTCATAACTGACATGAATAACTTCAGATTGCTAATGCGAACCTTTATACTCCACTCAAGCTTATCCACTATTGATACCAACTGCCACAACCATCAGACATCATAGAAGTCCCAAACATAGAGCCAATAGATTTGCTAAGTTTTATCAGAAATTATATAACCCACAAAATCTCCAAACTACTCCGTTACCTTCCCAAGGCACTATACAATTTCTCACAGATATTGACCTTCCAAAACTATCCATAGAAGCCCAAATGCACCTTTCCAAACCGATCTAATCTATAGAGACAGAATTACTTATTAAATCTTTAAAGGCTCAAAAAAAGCTCCAAGCCCAGATGTCTTTTTTTTTTTTTTTTTTTTTACAATTTTCATTATTTTACTTTTACACCTCATCTCACAGACCCCTTTAGTTATATTTTCCAGTTTGGCAAAACCCTATAAGAAATGCCAGAAACCTAATACAATTCCCATACCTGGTAAACCTACCACATCATGCACCAAGTTCCGTCCTATCTTCTGACTTAATACTGACATTAAACTTTATGCCAAGATACTAGACAACCAACTTTAGACTTATTTGCCCCATCTTATACAAAGAGATCAAGAAGGCTTTATTCCTAGTCAACAGGCTGCAACAATTCATTACAGATGAAAACATAGAAACACAGAATTTGTAAGCAGATAAGAACAATTTGGCGTATCTAGTCTGTTTTTCATTTGTCAGGTGAGGTGACCAACCACATAGGTATTTTTCTTCCCTGTGAAAATCAATCACAATGAGCTCAGACAATAAATGCAAGGAATACAATACATGACAATCAGTGTTGTATGAGTACTGATTGTCAAAATCCTCCTTCTCTCTCACTGAAACACTTTAAGAATGTCTCAAAGAGGAGAGAGAGAAAGCGAAAGACAGAGAGAGAGAGGGAAAGAGAGAAAGAAAGAGATCCTGTGTCCCAAGTAATAAAAAAAAAAAACACTTTTATTTGCTATTTTTGCAGACTAAATATTTTTATACAGTACACAAAGGGTTATGTCTGAAGAAAATGTTCTCAAAAGAAATCTGTATCAGTCCTAAATAAAAACATTGTGTAATATGTTGGGAAGCAAGTCTTTTGTATTAACAAACCGTCGCCAAAGGTGTAACATTGCTCTTGTCCCAAATGAACATGTAAATGGAAAAAAATGAACAAACATTGTCATGAAGGGGTTAAAGTAATTTCACCACTGAAGAAATAATCTGTTGCAGATGGGAAAAATAATTCCATCTGCAATTTCATTTTAAACTAACCTCTTTACACAACATGTGCAAGTAGTATCAACTTCAAAGACTTAATCTTACATTAAACAATTTCATTTCCTTAATCTGTAGAACTACATCTTTTAATCATGTTTCTCAGTTAAAACTCACCTTCACGCAGTTATCATATTCATTATATGGTGCTTAACCACAGAAAATTGTATTACAGTCAGCCATTAAATGTAAAAATGTTTTAATCATTAACTTTCTACAATAACTCACAAGCCTGCCCATTCAACTTTCATTTTTTATGCTGTAGTTGTGAGCATTGATTATTAGTCTTCCATTAACACTTAAAGCAAAACTAAACCCCAACTTTTACTTTTAATGAGGAAAAATACCGATGCTGCTTAATTAAAACTGCAGTTGCCCAGCAAACGTCTCTTGTCATCGTTATGTGCTTTTCAGTCATGGGGTACACAGCCAATAGGATCATGGCGACTCTGTGAAATGGCAGCCTGGAAGTCTCTCAGGTTCTTCCATAACAATTTAGAATTGAATCTGAATGGTTCTTCATAGGAGTATTGACAAAGGCATTGTAATCAGACAATGGCAGTCTTCTGTCTGATTAAAAGATTATCACACCTCATATTAAGCAAATCTTATCTTAATGGCACATGGATGTATGTTATATAGCACACATTTTTATAATCATGGTGATTCTCATATAAACATAGAAAGTGTCAGCAGGTAAGAACCCTTAAAGCCCAAATAGTCTGCCCATAATTTACCAACCTTAAAACCATGATACCCTAGTCATTAGTCTTATGTTATGCACAGTATAGCATTACACTTATCAAATACATGCCTAAACTCCTTACCGTACTACCAGAATTTCAAAGGCTCTTTCTCTGTTACTTTGTCCATGAAAATGTTGATTCATTTTATGTATTTAATATTTTTATTAAATGCACTCTCTCATTTTTTCTCCAATCTATGCACATTTGGATTCTTTATTCTTTCTTCACCCCTGTTTTAGGGGAGAAGGGGAAGGGACTTGATTTCTGGTGGTCCAGTAGATGTATAATAGTCTGTGCATTTACCAAGCAGTATATAATTGGGGTGATCTTATTTTCAGACCTCAGATCATTGAAACTCGCGGTAAGTCGACTTATTGTTGCAAAAACTCTGTGATCAGCAGCAACATGGATTTTCTGGAAGCCACACGAGCCACAGTGATGGGTGCTAAAAAATGGTCTGCCAATCATTCTCCCAAACCTGAGACTTAACCTGTAAATGACCAGCAAGGTATGCAATTTTATTTTATTTATTGCAAGCATGTACATTTAGCTTAATTTACTCTGCTTTTATTATAATGGGTTATTAAATTGTGTTTATTTTGTCTATATTCATTTATATTCAATAAAATATTTAAAAAGTTATTGCATTGCAAGCCTTTGGATTGAGGCAGGCCTGGAATGTCCAAATAAAGGGCTGACTGTTGTCCCATCGATTGCATAGATGATTTGACAAGCCTAGGTGCTTCTCATAATCCACTGCCATCCACTCCCAAATGCATGAAAGTGGATGGGGTGGGTTGATCCTGGTTGCCTTAAGTGTTAGGCACTCCAGAATTAACCATTTTTTTTGCAATTTATTCCTTTGAAGACTTTGAAAATTAATTGCATTGATATTGTGTCAGAGAGAGAGGAGACTGAGAGACTGTGTCTCTGAAAATAAGGTAAAAAAAAAAATAAGCAATAAAACCTTTTAAAAAATCACTTCCTTTATTATCACCACTCCTGTAGTACCTTTATTACACAAATGAGTAAATGAGTGAGTGGCAAAACAGTGGTTTTAATTTTTTTTCAATAGTGTCATATTATATTTAGACCTTTTCTTATTTTTTTTCATTGGCATTCAAAGTTTGAGGGGTTGTCTTATACTCAGTGTCATCTTATAATCATGCATGTACATTCATTTAGTCAGTCTGCTGGAGTTTTAGCCTCTGCCACAAATCTTCCTTTTGTTTTTAAAGTAACTAATCTATATTTGACCTATTATTTATATTTCTGTCTATTAATCAAAGTCCACAACCAACAATGTAACGGGATACTGCTAAGTAAATCACAATGAAAATTGAGCAGATAGATAATTGATACTCAAAGAATAGAAGCAACAGCAAGGTAGTTAAAGGGACACAACTAAAAAAGAAAAGGGTTTCTTTGTTTTTATTTTGCATTGCTGTACAGCACTAGTATCTCACTTTGGGGCTGGAGACACAGAATGCAGTCTATTAGTAAGAATTCTGATCATAGACTTGAATTGAATGGGAGGATAATGTAACAATTACATCATAAGTGGGCGGAGTTATGATCCTGTTTGATAAGGTCAATCTCCTCTCTTTGCGTTGGAAGGCAGGTAAAAAAAAGTTGTACACAGCCACCTAGTCCTGCACACTAGTGATGCACAGGAGATAGACACCTAATTTTATTTTTACTTTTATATGCAATTCATTCAAACATAGAAAAATAAACACAGTGGCATATGTAGTATATACCAAATTTGCTTGAAAATAAGACAAGGTTTTTTTCAGAGCAAATGCTTTGAAAAAGCCCCCTCGTCTTACATCGAGGTTCGTCTTATAATCAGACCTCAAATCGAGGTCTGACTAAAAGACTGGGATCCAGGTTCACCACAGAGATGCAGGGGACCTGGATCCCCCTCGTAAGCAGCTGGTGGATGTCTGCACAATGCACAAAGACATCCTCTGCTGCTGCCCTGCAATTCTGCAGCGACTTCAATGACGGAAGCCGGGAAGTCACCTGACCCTCTGGTGGTCCGTCATAGAAGTCCCGGCGGATGTGCCGGGCAGCAGAGGAGGATGTCTGCTCGTATCGTGCAGTCATCTACCGGCTGCCCCCACTTGCCACCAGAGAGATTGGGGCAGCTGGTGGATGTCTGCACATATGCGCATACTTCCTCCAGTGCTGCTCGGCACTTCCATGGACACTTCTATGACAGTGGTCCATCATAGAAGACAAAAGTGTCTGCCCCCACTAGCCACCAGGGAGACTGGGGAGGGAGGAGGGAGGAGGGAAAGGCAGCATTGTGGGAGGGAGAGGCAGCATTGGGTGAGGGAGGGAGTGGCGAGAGGCAGCATTGGGCAAATCTGGGGAGGCAGGGGGAGAGGCAGCACTGGTTAAGTCTGGGGGAGGGAGGGGGAGAGGCAGCATTGGGCAAGTCTGGGGCAGAGAGGGGGGAGAGGTAGCACTGGTTAAGTCTGGGTGGAAGGAGCAGCATTGGCAAAGTCTGGTGGGCAAATGGCTGTGGGGCGTTGCATTGGCTATGTCTGAAGGCAGATGGGCAAATAAAACCATGAAATTTATTTTTTAGTATCATCATTTTTATTAAATATGAAAAAGCAATTTACATGTGAATATATAAAAGTTAAACTTTTTTCATATAGGGTAGTCTTAGTCAGGCTTTTCCTAAAGGAATATAAAAGTTTGGCTGGTCGTCTTATAATCAGGGTCATTTTATATTTGAGCAAATACAGTATGTGTTTGTTTTAAATGCACAGTCAATCTAATTACATCTTATGTAAGTGGTAATGGCCCTTTAAAGTATGTGCACTTAAGTATGTGATTCAGTGTCAAAGTCTGGAGTAAGGGAAGCTTTCCCGCTGGCCGCATCATAAAAAATGAATGCCCCCATGGGCCATCTAATAGTAATTCTTCCCTGGGGCCAGTGGCATCCAACTGGCCCCATTAAGGAAAAATTAGGTGGCCTCCTTAAATATAAAAAAAATGGCCCCACTGGATCCATGGGCTGGCGCTATGCCTGCTGCCCCCTCAACAAAAATGTATTGGGCCCTTGGGACCCAGGGCTGACATGATGTCCATGGTCCCATAACTAAACAAAAAGACCTTCCCCCTGGGTCTAGAGGCCTGTGGAGCCTAATTCAATTTAATTAATTAAATTAATACCCCCCGAGCATCCTTCAGAGGACAAGGGGCTGTTTTATAATAAACATACCCTCTCCAAGGGTGCCAGGAGCTGGCCAAGTGCCCCTGGCACAATTTAGAATAATTAAAGCAAAATATAAAAATAATCCTTACCTATCCCCCCCCAAACAAAATAATAATCCACCTACTACTAAAAAAATATGTGCCAGTAAAAGGAAAAACTGCCACAGCCCTATCCTCAGTGGAGGACGGATGCAATGAATGAAGTGAACTGGGATTTCAAATGTTAAAAGAGGCATCTGATTGGCTTAATCCCTGTCCCAGCCCTACTATTGGCTGATTTTAAAAGGTTTTTTGAGGAACAATTATTTTTTGTAATGAACCAGAGGGATGCTTGGGGGCGTTTATTTTATGGCATTTCTTTTATTATTTAATTGGTCCAGGGGCATTGAGGGGGGGCACTGTTTGTGTCCCTGCAGCATGGAAAGGGTTAACATGTGCACATGCCGGCTGCGTTAAGCAGATGCACATCTAGGTCTCTTTTTTTGGAGGTAAATTAATGGGCAAGGTTAAATGATTTTTATTTCCATCTTCTATCACAGAATCACTGTTTGTGGGGTAATTACCAAACAGGACAGAGTGCAGTAAACTTCCATTGTAGAAATAGGGTTTATTTAGCTAGTGCGGTATTTAATGGGTGCAGTAATGATTTTACCAAAACTGTTAATGGTGTTAGCGGCATTGAATCATGAATGCCTGTTATTATACCGCTATTTTTTAATAACAGGGGCCATAGAATCTAGGCCAATAAATATAATTTTACCTGTTAAATTAACCTGATAAAAGCAAGTCTAAAGGGCTCTCGACTCACTTGGACCAACTTAAACCAACATTAAAAATGTACCCAAATAACTAACGCATGCACAATAAACACCAAACAAGTATATTCAGCACTTTAAGTGACAGAAACAATTAAATAAACCATTTGTTTACACTTTTAAATACAAATGCAAATTTAAAATAACTTGATAACATCAGTGACAAATACACTTGTACTACACATACAATTAAAGTACAAATATACCTTACTTCAGTGTGCCAAACTTCGCAAACATCAAACATTCAAACCAAAATTCCTGGGATAAACTCTTCAAAGTACTGTAAACTTTGTAGGAACTAAATATATGTATTGTATCCCCAATATTGATTGGGGATTCGAAATGGCTGTTTAAACAAAACAGTATAGGAGAAGGTTAGACAGAAGTCATTACACAATGAATATTCTTGAGAATATCTGTGTTTAGCAAAACAATTGTTAGAATCAAGACTTTGCATAATCATCACCTAAAAAAATATACTAAAGGAATAGGAATTCATGTACTTAATTGTGTAGTTGGCATCTTGGTAACAATGTAACAAGGTTGTGTGTTGAATAGAGAATACTAGTGATACATTTTTACATTTAATATCATCCCAGTTTTGGCAAGGCGTGTAAAGCATTATCAAACTACAGGCTAATTACTGTTTTTTTAACTAAAATGTTCTATTGAATTCTATGGGGTTCAATGACATAATATAAAGGCACATCTGTACATGGCCACAGGCACATGAAAGTAAATCATCTACTCCTTATTTTCACCCTTATTTAAACAGTGATATATTTATAATAAATCTATTTCACCAACTGTAATTTTCATGTACCTCACACTTATGTATGCCTCGCGTGTTTCTCATTATTATTAATGCTTCTTTAACATGGTATGCCTTGAAATATATTGACGATTCCCATAAATGAATTATCTTGACTTGCTATTTCTTTAAAATATGCTAGAAAATGTTTGCATATTACATCAAGCCACCTTGAAGGATTAGGTAGGCACTGCAGCTATTGAACAATCCATGTACGTAAGCCCTTTAAACTTGAAAATGATTTATAGTTAATTAAAAGGAACACTGTTAGTATAGAGTTCCATCTCATGATGCTTGCGACTGCTTCCTTGGGATTAACTTTTTAAGCGGTCTGTAAGTATTACTGTGATAAAAAGTAAGTAATATTGTATAATTCAGCTTAAATTAGAATAGGGCATGATCTTGAGAATTAATGAATCCAGCCTTACAAATCTATTACAAGTTATTAATGGTATGTGACTTTGAGAGCTGTTCTTTTCTTAAAGTGAAATTATACCTAGATACATGATCAAAAAGTGGACAGGCATACGGGATAAATACATTTCAAGCAGAAACCATAACGTAAGAGGAGTATGTTTATGTATAGCAAGACAAAAACACTGTTGGGCTGTGATGAAACAAGTTCAAACACTTCAAAAGGGACTTAATGGGGGGTCAACAGACTCCGGGATCCAGTTAAAATATAAATACTTTATTAGTTATATTTAAAAGTTGGTAATTACTTGTAACAAATCATGGACAAAACTACGACCGGTGCACTAAATAAAAAGGAAAAAAAATCAAATACACATTGTGATTATGTACAGTCTATGCACAGTTTAAAATAAAAAAGTTTTTAATGAAATCAAACTGTCAGTTTTTATTTTGTTCAGCGATGCTGAGATAAAGTGCTGGTCAGGCTATTAAGCAGTTAATTAAAACAGAGTTGTGCAGAGTTTTTTCCGCACTATTTTCAGCTTTCCTGGAAACCTCACAAGTGAAGACATCAAGGAAAGCAAAAAAAAAAAAAATGGTTTCCGTGACAAAAGTCTGAAACAGCCAGAAAAGGGGCTGTCTTACCCCGCAATGGCTGAGACTGGCTGTCTCAGCCATTGCAGTGAGGAATGTGATTACCAAATAGGCTAATTACAATCCAAACCTCTCTGAGCACTTTGCAATGCAGGAGTTTTTATACTTGACCCCCACTGTGTTTAAATCTGGCTGAGTTAAGCATGAAGTCTTCTATATAAACTGACATAGTTTACTTCTTAAGGATATACTTGAGAGTAACAACCGTGTGTTTTTTGACTGATTGGCTCTTTGATGGGTGACGTTATTAGCAGCATATCCATATACTCCTAGTTGTTAAACTGATTTATCGGTATATTTAGGGATTCCCTTTGATCGCAACATTACCTTTGGTCAGTTACTTATTCCAATGCTTGCTTAACAGCCTGATCAGCATTTTATCTCAGCATCGCTGACCAAAATAAAAACAGACAGTTTGATTTTCTTCAAAACTGTTTTGACTCCCATGCAGTGGCGTAGCGTGGGTTGTCAGCACCTGGGGCAAGGCAAGTAATTTGCGCCCCCTAACCCGTGGATTTTAGCACTCAAGTCTCTTCTACTAGATTAGTTAAAGAAACCCTTACCCCCCAAGCACATGTATTGTTTGTTATGAAAATACTTATGTAATTAAAGTAAAATGCATCTAAATACAAGTTTATTTTCCAACACTTTATTGAGTGCGAACATGCATTACACACATTCTCCACATTTTCAGCAGGTCTATGAATACAAATATACACATGTAGTAACCTAGCATGGGCCATGCTATTATATGTCGTCTCACAACCATCGTAAACGACAAACAATATCAAGAACAAAAACTAAACATCAAAATGGAACCATACCCTGGAGATGATCCAAGACTGGGCTAGATGGAGCCAACTTCCTCAATCCTGTACCTCTAATGTTACCCCCCCCACACACACACACACACACACACATATGCCATAATTGTTGTGCCATTCAGATGCCAGTAATATTGTAACTTTCGGATGCCAGTAATATTGTGCCAGTCAGAGCCCAGTAATATTGTGCCAGTCAGAGCCTAGTAATATTGTGCAAGTCAGATGCCTGCAATATTGTGCCAGTCAGATGCCTGCAATATTGTGCCAGTCAGAGCCCAGTAATAATGTGCCAGTCAGATACCAGTAATATTGTGCCAGTCAGATACCAATAATATTGTGCCAGTCAGATACCAGGAATATTGTGCCTGTCAGAGCCCAGGAATATTGTGCCTGTCAGAGCCCAGGAATATGGTGCCTGTCAGATGCCTGTAATATTATGCCAGTCAGATGCCTGTAATAGTGTGCAGTCAGAGGCCAGGAATATTGTGCCAGTCAGATGCCTGTAATATTGTGCCAGTCAGATGCCTGTAATATTATGCCAGTCAGAGCCCAGTAATATAGTGCCAGCCAGATGCCTGTAATATTATGCCAGCCAGATGCCCAGTATTATTGTGCCAGCCAGATGCCCAGTAATATAGTGCCAGTCAGATGCCCAGTATTATTGTGCCAGTCAGATGCCCAGTATTATTGTGCCAGCCAGATGCCCAGTATTATTGTGCCAGTCAGATGCCCAGTATTATTGTGCCAGTCAGATGCCCAGTATTATTGTGCCTGCCAGATGCCCAGTAATATAGTGCCAGTCAGATGCCCAGTAATATAGTGCCAATCAGATGCCAAGTAATATAGTGCCAATCAGATACCCAGTAATATAGTGCCAATCAGATGCCCAGTAATATAGTGCCAATCAGATGCCAAGTAATATAGTGCCAATCAGATACCCAGTAATATAGTGCCAATCAGATGCCCAGTAATATAGTGCCAATCAGATGCCAAGTAATATAGTGCCAATCAGATACCCAGTAATATAGTGCCAATCAGATGCCCAGTAATATAGTGCCAATCAGATGCCCAGTAATATAGTGCCAGACAGATGCCCAGTAATATAGTGCCAGTCAGATGCCCAGTAATATAGTGCCAATCAGATACCCAGTAATATAGTGCCAATCAGATGCCCAGTAATATAGTGCCAATCAGATGCCAAGTAATATAGTGCCAATCAGATACCCAGTAATATAGTGCCAATCAGATGCCCAGTAATATAGTGCCAATCAGATGCCAAGTAATATAGTGCCAATCAGATGCCCAGTAATATAGTGCCAATCAGATGCCAAGTAATATAGTGCCAATCAGATGCCCAGTAATATAGTGCCAGTCAGATGCCCAGTAATATTGTGCCATTCAGATACCCAGTAATATAGTGCCAATCAGATGCCAAGTAATATAGTGCCAATCAGATGCCCAGTAATATTGTGCCAATCAGATACCCAGTAATATAGTGCCAATCAGATGCCCAGTAATATAGTGCCAATCAGATACCCAGTAATATAGTGTCAATCAGATGCCAAGTAATATAGTGCCAATCAGTTGCCCAGTAATATAGTGCCATTCAGATACCCAGTAATATAGTGCCAATCAGATACCCAGTAATATTGTGCCAATCAGATACCCAGTAATATAGTGCCAGTCAGATACCAGGAATATTGTGCCAGCCAGCCCCCCCCCCCCCCCCCCCCGTACTTACATGAAGCGGCTCCGTGTCCCCCGCCGGATGTCTCCTCCGTGCCGTCTTCCCTCTTGCACGGAGGAGGGAAACAGACACCGGATGTGACGCGACGTCACATCCGGCGTCAGTTTTTTTTTTTTTTTTCCGGCCGTCGCATCCATCGGATGCGGCTTGCCGGAAAAAAGCGTTCACAAGTGCAATGCGCTGTGGGCAGGGGTCTTTAACGCGGGGCCCACGGGACAGCTGCCTTGGGGCCCCCTGGAGTAAATGGGCCCAGGGCAGCTGCCCCGTTTGCCCCGCGTTAAAGACGGCCTTGGCGGCCACGCGGCCGCATAGGGCTAGTGCGCCCCCCCCAGATATTGCGCCCGGTGCGGCCGGCCCCCCCTGCACCCCCCACGCTACGCCACTGCTCCCATGAACCCTCTTTGGAGGTGTTTGAACATGTTTTATCACACTTCAACAGTGCTTTTACCTAGATACAAGTTTAACATAATGACTATCATAAAAATATTACATAACATTACCATTTATTTATATAGCACCAACAAATTTACGCAGATCTTGGTACAGAGCATAAGAAGGGAGTTACAAACAAAATTAAACAAAACATTTTCAGACTAAAACATGAAGTTCTAGAGGAATAACAAAAAATATAAAAAACGGGCGCCAATTATTCAAAATATATAGAATGTGCTAAAAAAAAGTAATAATATATATACACAGCTGAAAACACTTGTGTGTTCCCTCACACCAAAAGCATAGTAAAAACAGCTACTCATTTTAAATTACAATAATTTATGGATAATGTTCACAATATACAGTTACCTTTTAATACCATATACAAGTTTATCAACTAAAAAATGCAAATGCCAATCATTGCGTGTTTGTTCAAAAAGGCTACATTAAAAGGATCTGTGGCATGTAAAAATCTCTAAATGACAAATACATCCTTATTTAATTTAGGTAAACAGGTGTTTATCTTTGCGTGTCAGTTTAGGCATTACGTTACATCAAGTATAATACTTAAACATACAGGAAACAAAATCATCATACAACAGTAAAAATCATAGTACATTTAACTATTACCAAATACAAATCCTTTTATCTTCACTGACATTAAGTTGACTAAATGTGTATATAAAGACTTCTAAAGATAAAATTTAAAATCAAAGGAGGAAAAGAGACAAAGGAGTTTATAAATCCATATGCATATAAAAGACAAGTTTTCTAAAAAAATATAGGACGTTATATATGCCAATGTAAAACCTTGATGGGAAAAAAGGGAAATGAATAAGGAAAATGAGACAGTTAAAAAATAAATAAAAATAATAAAAAATCTAAAAACAAAAAATGTATAAATATTTATATTTAATAAAAGAGAGTATATTTTACAAAACAAAATACAAAGGTCAAATTCTATATTCATTCTTATTGGTGCCAGTGTTTTTAAAGTGTATACCCATTTAATCTCTGTTTGACCTGTAGTCCTAATAAAGTCTTCTCCTCACCAATGTTTCTTTAATTGCACTATGTCCATAAAATGTAATTTGCTGGGGTTGGCCTGGTGGTGTATAGCGAAATATGCAGAAACACTATGTCCCATATATTTATTTTGAATATTGGTCATGTGTTCTCCAATAAGTTTATACATGTATTTTACTTTAACCCCTTCACATAGCCATTATCATGAAGGATACCAAAATTTCAAAACAGTCCCATCACTTAAGGGTTTATCAGTTGGTGCACAGAAAAAGTGATCAGATGAGACCAAAA
Source organism: Pelodytes ibericus (assembly GCA_036172795.1). Taxonomy (NCBI): domain Eukaryota; kingdom Metazoa; phylum Chordata; class Amphibia; order Anura; family Pelodytidae; genus Pelodytes; species Pelodytes ibericus. The sequence continues at coordinate 167,649,157 of CM069860.1, forward strand.
ATATAAGAATAATCAGATACAAGTGAATCGTTTCTTTTATTATACCCTCTTGGTATGCTCGGATCACTACAAATTCCTAATTTCGTCTCCCCTCATATTGTGTTTGCAGCCAAGCCATTCCTTTAGAAACGTGGATGTTTGATGGGGCTGAGTCAATAAAATCTTACATGTTTTATTTGTTTGATGAAATACCTTGTGAGCAGATTAGCAGACACAAGACATCTGTACCAGGACGCTGCTTGACAAAAAAAAATGTGCCTTTTACAGTAGCCAGTTCCTACATCATTCAAGTCGTTTTTCTTGTCTGTTTTTAATGCATTCTATCCCTAGATCAAATCATTCAATATTCTTCAATGAATAAAGAATAATGCTGAATGTAGTGCTGAACTGCAGAAGAGAAAGTATAGGATCCTTTGAAGCACAGTTTGGCAAACATTTGAAAAGGAATGCATGGTCACAGCATGTATTTAAATGAGAGCACCAAAAACAAACTCTGGCAAGAAGATACAGCTATCATTAGGTTAAAGAAAAATTGCATATGAGTATTCAACAGGTTCTATTTAAATGGACACTGTCAGCTACATAATGCATATACTATGAATGTAGAAAATACAAAATGATCAAACGTACACTTTGTATTAGCAGGTTTGCATGCAAATGCCAATTTTTTCTAACTATATATGGCTGGATAAAAGACCAAGAATTAAACATAGCAGCACAATGTTAAAACTAAATGCAGGAGGGTTTGACATTCCACATGTCTGTGATGAATACGGAGCATGCATGTTGGCACATGCGCTGAGTTCCCAAAGAAAAGAATCAAAGAAAGAAAAATGGTTCCAGTTAGAAAAGGAGATAACTGGTTGCCTGGATATTGCATTGTGTTTCTGGGCAGTTAATAATATTCAGAAAGCAGAATACAAAAAAGGCTTAGAGTCGACAATGCTACAACACCTGCTAAAATTAAAAAAAGTGTGAAGATTAATAACTCCCTAATAGGATCTGTAGACCTACAAATGTTGAGCAGTAATATGCAAGACATCGATCAGACAAGTTGGAAAACAAATGGTATAAATATGGTGTCAGATCTAATGGAGGGAAGTAGGCTCAAATCTTTTGAAAAACGTGTAGAAGAATTTCAATCAGACAGGAGACATCTCTTTAGCTAAAAGAGAGTTAGGCACTTTTTGGACTCAATAAGCCCACTGCTTTCATCCAAAATTATTCGGAGAATGGAGAAGGCGTTAAAGGAAGATTCAGCGAGATGTGTTATTTTTATATTGGAGTCCAAGAGTTTGGTGACCATTACTGCTAAAAACAAATGGGAAAAATACTTTAGAGTTGGAATAACAGAAGTAGAATGGAACAGGGCACTAATGAATACTTAATACTTATCACAAAAATGTTTCCTACAAATGACAAAAATTGTTAGAGATGTGGAGAAAGAGGAGGAAACATGTTACATATTTTTTGGGAGTGTAAGCCGGTAAAGGGATTTTGACATGATAAGGGAAGTATGCAAGCGCATATTGGAAAACATGCAGAGCGGGCACGATTACATATAGGGTGTTGTAAGATCAAAGTATATGTGAGACCTTTTGTAATACAAATTCTATTAGCCACCAAACTCATGATCACAAAAAAAACTGGAGATCCCCTACACCAATTATAACTTAAAGGACCAGATTATATATCAAGCTAAAATGGAAAGAGGCATAACCGATATGAAATATAGGTATAGTGGAGATCAAGTAAGGTGGTGTGAGTGGATCGAGTCCTTGGAGGATAAATAATGGCTATAGATCTAGAAACCTGATGAATAATAGAACACTGATGTAGCAAATGGGGCTTGCTCACTCTCTCTTTTCCCTTTGTAGGGTCTCTACCCACATGCTTGGGGATGTATGTTGGGGATCCTCTGTAGTGTATGTGGGTGTATATCTGTGTGTCCATGTACGAATGTATGGTACGGCAACAATATGGAGGCGGAGGGGGCTGAGGGGAGAGGAGAGACGGGAAGGGGTAAGGGGGAGGATGAGTAAGAGAATTAAAGGGGGGGACATGACAAGCACCCTGATTGGTGCAGGGACGGAGTGGTTACTACCCTGTTTGGGGCTTTATATGCTTACTGGTCTGGTGTTCGGTTGGGGATGCCCCTAAATATTAAATTAAAACCAACAATTTGAAGGCATTAATAAGTATGAATTATGATATCAATATAGTAGAATTGAACGTGGATGGTTAGGGATATATGTTTTACACCTGAGGCTCAGTATTATGTCATATTTCCCAGTGTACTTTTTGCATGGTTTTCCTCTATTTATATATGGTTGTATTGTTTTTATGTTTCATATTTATATATTTAATTATTTATGTTTATTTATGTTTATATACGCTTGTCTAAACAATTAAAATCAGAGTTAAGGAACACGAAGCATTGTCTAGTCTTTTCCTTCGTCGTCCTTGGCTCTACAAGGCCTTGCCTGGTCTCATCATCAGCACGGTAGTTCACATCAATCTGGTGTTCAAGGTCTTAGAGGTGGCTGAGCAGACTACCTAACATTCGGTCCCTTTCACCTATCATTGTTAATGTGAGTAGTCCCAGAAGATTGGAAATTAGCAAATGTTGTGCCCATTCACATGAAAGGTAGTAGAGAGGAGGCAGGCAACTATAGACCAGTAAGTCTTACTTCAGTGGTGGGGAAAATAATGGAAACCTTGTTAACCCCTTGGCGACACAGGACGTACTAGGTCCGTCCTGTGTCAAAACGAGCACTGAAAGCGGAGTTTTTCCGCTTTAAGTGCTCTAATGGTATTGTAACGATGCTTCCGTATGGAAGCTTCTTACAATACTAAAAAAAAATGCCCGTCGGCATTTCGATCGCTCCGGAGAGCGATCGAAATGCCGGTTTTAAAGGCACATAGCCTTTAAAACACGTGCATTAAAAAAACGAGCATAGGAAGCGAATTTTTCGCTTCCTATGCTCAGTAAGTGTTCCTGATTGCCTCGCAAGTCGAGGCGATCAGGAACACAATAAAAAAATGCACGATCTTGGTCACTGAGTGACCAAGATGGCGCTGCCTTTCTAAGGGCAAGAGCACAGGAGGCAGGAAGTACCTGCTTCCTGTGCTCTCTGGCTGTCACACGATTGCCTCTTCACAGAGGCAATCAGGGACTGCCAGGCACACTGACAGGCAGTGGGGATGTTCTGCTGAACATCCCCACTGACTGGTCAGATCAATATTAACCCTATATTGATCTGACCAGTTATGATCTGTCTCCCTCTCCTCACATTTTTTTTAGTGAGGGAGAGAGACAGATCAAAGTAAGTAATAGTAAAAAAAAACAATAAACACACAACACACAAATAATAAAACAATAAAAAAATAATTTATTAAAGCAATTCCCTGCGTTTAACCCCTTCCCTGCCACTGATCTTGCGTAAGCAGTGATCGTGCACATCAGCGCATTTATTTTTGCTGTTTGTGCATTTTTTTAGGGGTTAATTTTTTTGTACTGTCATTTATTACAGTACTACAAAGGCTCTTCTAAGAGTTATTAACCCCTTCTTTGCCGTCGATCACAGCTTACGCAATGATATTGACGCCAAAGCAATTTTTCTCTGTCTGCATATATTTTTTTATTTTTTTTTTACACATACCCGCTAGGGGATTACATGTAAAGTAAAAATATTGTAAATTACATTGGCTGGCTTCAAAGATATATCCCATATAGGACACGGACGCTGGTTGACTACATGTCAAAATTCCAAGTTGAATGCGCATCTCACAAATGTTGCTTTCTAGCCAAAAAATAAACCAACAAACCTATGCATGGGTGCTATCCCTGTACTCAGGAGATGTTGCTGAACACATTTTGGCAGTGACATATACTAGAATCTGTGAATTCATGCCTGAAGTACAATTCATGTGGAAAAAAAACTCCCAAAAAAGTACTACCACAAACTTTTACAAAGGCTGGTGGTAGAATTAGTACATATACAGTATTAAAATACCACCATTTGAAATACCTTAGGATGTCTATTTTCCAAAAATATATGGTTTGATGGGGTAAAATTCATTGGACGGCTTCAAAAATGTTCTAAATGGAACATGGGCGCAGGCTGACTACATGTCAAAATTCCAGGTTGGAATTGCGCCCCCCCTAAATGTGGGCTTTTAACCCCAAAACAAACCAACAAACCTATGCATGGGGGGTATCCCTGTACTCAGGAGATGTTGTTGAACACATATTGAGGTGTTGGTTGGCAGTGGCAAATACCAGAATCTGAAAATTCCTGCCTAAACTACAATGTGTGTGGGGAAAAAATGACATCCCAACCCTTTGACATAGGTTGGTGGTAGAATTAGTACTTGGAAAGTGTTAAAATACCACAATTTGAAATACCCTAGGATGTCTAGTTTTCCAAAATATATGGTTTGATGGGGTAAAATACTTTGACAGGCTTCAAAAGTGTCCCAAATGGAACATGGGCGCAGGCTGACTACATGTCAAAATTCCAAGTTGGAAATGCAACCCCCCTAAACGTGGCCTTTTAGCCCCCAAACAACCCAACAAACCTATGCATGGGTGGTATCCCTGTACTCAGGAGATGTTACTGAACACATATTGGGGTGTTGTTTTGTACTGACACATAACAGGATCTGTGAATTCATGCTCAAAGTACAATGTATGTGGAAACAAAACATTAAAAAATTACTAATCTAAAATTTGACAAAGGCTGGTAATAGAATTAGTGCATGGAAAGTGTTAAAATACTATCATTTGAAATACCCTAGGGTGTCTAGTTTGCTAAAATGTATGGTTTTGTGGGGTAAAATACACATTCTGGCTTCACAAATGTCCCAAATGGAACATGGGCGCAGGTTTTCTGTATGTCAGAATTCCAAGTTGAAAAACCAAAAAGCGCACCTCTCAAATGTGGCCTTTTAACCCCCAAATAATCTAACTAACCTACACATGGGTGGTATCCCTGTACTCAGGAGATGTTGCTGAACACATATTGAGGTGTTGTTTGGCATTGACACATAATAGGATCTGTGAATTCATGCCCGAAGTACAATGTATGTGAAAAAAAATTACTATCCATAACATTGACATAGGCTGGTGGTAGAATTAGTGCATGGAAAGTGTTCAAATACTACCATTTGAAATACCCTAGGGTGTCTAGTTTTAAAAAATATATGGCTTTGTGGGGTAGAATACACTTTCTGGCTTCAAAAATGTCCCAAATGGGACATGGGCGCAAGTTTTCTGCATGTCTGAATTCCAAGTTGGAAAACCAAAATGCGCACCCCCTAAATGTGGCCTTTTAGCCCCAAAACAAACCAACAAACCTATGCATGGGTGGTATGCCTATACTCAGGAGATGTTGCTGAACACATATTGAGGTGTTATTTATAAATACCCCTTCACATTTTAAGGTAATGTTTACCTAAATTGCAATCTATGTGAAAAATTAAAAAAAAAGATTTTTTTGCTGCAAACTTTGGCAAATATTGGTGGTAAAATGGCTACACGAAATGCGTCAAAATACACAAAGTTAAATGCCCTAAGTGGTCTAGTTTTCAAAAATATGTACATGTTGGGGGTCATTCATGGATTTAGTACAGAAATCAGTGTTACAATGTCACTATCGCTAATTTTGAAAAAAGGATTTTAAAATAGCTTTTCACTACTTATAGTTCTCGCCCTGTAACATGAATAAAAAAGCACAAAAACATAAAACATGGGCTATTTCTGAACTCAGGACATATATTACAAACTATTTAGCAGTGTTTTTTTGTTGTCTCTTGTACATGAGTATACGATTTTTCAAATAAAAGTCATAAAAAATTTTATTTTTTATTTTTTTGCCATATTTTTATTTTTTTTTTACATCAAATGATATGCTATTATCAAAATAATGGTATCAAAAGAAAGCCCTTCTTATAACGATAAAAACGATATATAGTTTGTGCGGGTACACTAAATGAGACAGAAATAAATTACAGCAAAACACAAACACCTCAGAAATGTTAAAACAGCCCATGTCACCAAGTGTCGGACAAGCCAAAAAAGTCATGTCACTAAGGGGTTAAAGAATAGGATTGTTGAACATCTAACATTGCATGGATTTCAAGATCATAGACAACATGGGTTTACTTCAGGGAGATTATGCCAAACTAATCTTATTTATTTTTTTGATTGGGTGACTAAAATAATAAATCAGGGTGGTGCAGTAGACATTGTTTACCTTGATTTCAGTAAGGATTTTGACACTGTTGCACATAGAAGGCTTATCAATAAACTTCAATCTTTACATTTGGATTTCAATATTGTTGAATGGATTAGACAATGGCTGAGTGAAAGGCAACAGAGGGTTGAAGTCAATGGGTATATTCGATGCAAGGTCTTTTTACTAGTGGGGTACCTCAGGGATCTGTATTTGGACCCATTCTCTTTAATATTTTTATTAGTGATATTGCAGAAGGTCTTGTTGGCAAAGGATGTCTTTTTGCTGATGATACAAAGATTTGCAGCAGGGTTGATGTTCATGGAGGGATGAGCCAAATGGCAAATAATTTAGCTAAACTAGAAAAATGGTTAGAGCTGTGGCAACATTTAATGTGGACAAGTGCAAGATTATGCACCTTGGGCGTAAAAACCCCAAATCAGAATATAGAATATTTGGTACAGTCCTAACCTCAACATCTGAGGAAAGGGATTTAGGAGTAATAATTTCAGAGGACTTAAAGGTAGGTAGGCAATGCAACAGAGAAGCAGGAAATGCTAGCAGAATGCTTGGTTGCATAGGGAGAGGTATTAGCAGTAGAAAGAGGGAAGTGCTCATGTCATTGTACAGAGCACTGGTGAGATATGGATACTTTGGGGAGAGTTCAGAGAAGGGCTACTAAACTGGTTCATGGGTTGAAGGATAAAACTTACCAGGAAAGGTTGAAGCATCTTAACATGTATAGCTTGGAGGAAAGACGTAACAGAGGGGATATGATAGAAACATTTAAATACATAAAGGGAATCAACACAATAAAAGAGTATATTTAAAAGAAAAAAAACTATGAAAAATTTTCATAAAATGTATACATTTAGCTATAGCCTAAAAGTAAAGCACACTGAAAAAGGCTTATGATTTGGAATGGTAAGAAGCCATCTCACACAAAATGCTCATGTTGTCCAAAGTAGCAGAAGACTGAACACAATCCTCGTGAAGTGCCGTCAGATGGGGGAACTCTCTATAATAATACTGTGCACAGCAAGCAATTATAATGTGAAGCAGTGCTTACAATTGAATGGGCTGAACACAAAGAAAGATATCGTCTACATAATATACCAGCAAAAACATAAAGAACGTACTTTTATAAAAAATAAATTGCATACATTATATAATAATACAGTGAAGTATGCAAGTAACTAAGCACACCCAAACTTTTACAGCTGATGAAAAATATGGCATAGAATAAAATGAAAGAAACCGTCAATCTGTAATTTATATATAAATGAAAATAAAATGTATTAACATTTTAAATTTTATTTATCAAAAAAAATCATGAAATGTATAAACCTACCTACAAATTAATAATTATAATAATGGTGAAAATTATATATGTTTTAAAATATAGCAAAATCTTTATGCACTGAATTGAAACTTTTTGGTAACACTAAATATAGACTGTGATAGTTTCTTTCATATGAATATCAAACAGCAGTAAAGTGTAAACATATAAAGACACAATACAAAGTAATATATGCAGCTGTCTATACTTACAGAGACAAAAAAGGGGCTAAAATGGAGAAAAAAAGAGAAAACTAGCCACACAATGACTGTATATATCCTCATTATTGTTTGATCACAAGATGTTATATAAGTCAAAATCAATATTAAGGTCTTCAGAGGTAAGAGTTTTCAATTTATATGCCCATTTCATTTTTAACTGGACCATCTTTCTAATAAAGTCTTCTCCCCTCCGGTGTCTCTTTAGTATTTTAGTGGCCATGAAATGTAGTAATTTGTGGATTACTATTATAGACCTCAGCAAAATGTGGTGAAACACTTCATTGATGATATCCATCTTTGATGTTTCTCATGTGTTCAGTTCATACATGTAACTGACAAGAACATCCCCACATATTGGTACCCACAAGGGCACATAAGGATGTATATTACATTATTGGAATTGCATGACATAACTTCCTTTATATCAAATGTGTAATTTGTTCTTTTGGACCCAAAAAAATACGACTTTTCTTTTCATATTCAAACTTGCAGGAGAGGCATGATTAACACATGCCATACCAGTAAAAAGTGTGAAAAAGTGTGAAAACATCTTTCCTCACAGCACATTCTTTTCCACAGCTTCTAGATAGATCCAATTTTTAAATTACTAGGAGCTTATCAGATGACAGTGTTCTGAAATCATCATCTTGATGTAGGAAATGCCAGTTCTTGTGTATTTTTTGGACACAATTGCTGCCACTATTACAAATAGTAATTAAAGCAATTATCTCTCTAATTACATGTTATTCACTCAATGGGTTTTTTATGTTTATTATACTCCAGCAAACTATTCCTGTCAGTCTCATTAGTATCATGTATTGATTTAACTCATTAGGATCATTTTTAGTCAAGAACTCAATTTTTAATCTAAAGGTTTGTTGGTTACATATCTATCTGTCAAATTATTTTTATATGAAAGATAGATATGTGCTGGTATAAGCGCTAAAGGGATAGACAGGAGAGGCTTGGTGTAAAAATAACGGTGCTTTAATATATAATACTGTAAGAATTAAAACTTAATATAGATAATACACAAATAAAAAAATATAATTGAACACCAGTTAAAAAGAATAATAATGCAACTCTATTTGCTAGAATCTAGGACCCTAAAAGTTTCACCGTCAGGATTATTCAAACAGTTCAGGTTTTGTTGGTATATATTATTATTATATTGGAGTGTATTGGAAAGCTGTTTCATATAATTTAGACAGAGTCCAAGGCAACACACATGGGGCTCCTATGCAGCTGTAACAAGCCAGACAGACCAATAAATAGCAAAACCCAGTCGTGTTGCCTTGCACGCTCTCCTTTACAGGAAGCCCGGGACCACAGTTTCTCCAAAACAGTGCAGCTGCGCACAGCACTCATTATCAGTGCTAGATTCAGGTTGAGTATCCCTTATCCAAAATTATCCTTTATACAAAATATTTTTGGGATTCTGCCACAAGTAGCAAATTCCACACGCACCAATCAGAATGCAAATGCACACCGGTCTATTCAGTGCCCAGCCCCCTTTAAGCTGTGAAATAGCCTTTCCATGCATGCTCAGATTCCCCCATGCCCACAAAGGGTAATGCAAGGTCACATGTGCAGGCCGGTAGGCATGTGCAGACGGTAGGTTCCCAACATGCCTCACATCACAGTAAAAGTGATTTATTTACTCTATTCACTATTGCCATTGATACTACTGTATTTCATGAGTGCTGAGAGGCTTTAATATATCTTATTAGTGAAAATGACTCGTTGTCCGAAATGACCCGTTATCAATATATCTGGTCCCAAGCATTTTGGATAAAAGATTCTCAACCTATACATCACTTAGTATCAGGTTCATACTATTCAAAGCTGTGACTGCACTTTGCAGCAGTGACACTGTGTTTGCCAATAGCCCAAGAAAATGAGTCTTCTTAATGTGATCCCTCAATTTGTAGAATGTTGGTAGACAATTTATCTAGTGCTTGTTCTATTCCATCCCCAAACAGTAAACACATCATCTATGGAATGGCAACAAAATACCAGGTTACAACCAGGAGCAGAAGGGTGAAATATAAACAAAGGAAACAAGGCACCATTGAACAGGGAAGCCCTTCCGACAGGACACAAAGCCCGTCGGACAGGGCAAAGGTCTGGAAAAGCCATTCTGACAAGGCACAGGACACAAACTTTTTTATACTATATATTTTTATTTGGATTTATTAGGTTAAAACTTATCTTCTAAATATTATATTGTGTCAGTATGTAATTTATCAATTTGTTTAACATATTCTAGAATTTATTAGAATTATTTACAAAGTATTTGATATCAGATATACAACTTAATACACATTTAGACTTACATACACCCACACACAGTTAAACTTACACACACCCACATCCACACACACACACACAGTTAGACTTACACACATACAGTTAGACTTACACACACAAACACTTTTTTTAAACTATATATCTTTATTTGGATTTATTAGGTATAACCTATCTTCTAAATATTACATTGTGTCAACGTGTTATTTATAACATTGTTTAACAAATTAGAATTTATCAGAATTATTTACAAAGTACATGATAACACACACACAGATAGACTTACACACACACAGTTACATTTACAAACACACACAAATACACAGTTTGACTTACATAGTTACACACACAAAGTTAGACTTACACACGTATACAGACTTACACACACACACTTAGACTTACACACACACAGAACCTGCCTAACCACACACTTTTTTTTTAATACATGGCTGAGCACTTAGCATTTGCTCAGCATTATGTTCATCCAATGGTGTGCTGTTTCCGCCCCTTTGACCCTTGCACATGACCCCATGTGCAGGATAGAGGAGTGGTTATGCCCACTACAGCTGAGACACTCTGTGTAGGGAACATTCTCTGACGGTGCTTGCCATGCGATCCTGCTGCAGGGCTCACGTGGGCCGCACCTGGATTGCCACAATGTTTTTGCCTTGAAGTCAATCTTTAACTGACTTTCTCTCCAATGTAGTCAAAATATATCAATTTATTTTATATATCTGCGAGTCTGCACACACATGGTATTCAAAGCTTGTAATTGCGGCCGAGTTGCAGAAATTGAAGCAAAAGTGGATTTCTTCCTAAGGTCCATATGGACATATTGTGAATTGTTATTTTGATATACTTGAGATAGGGTTACTAATAAAATATCTCTTTAAAGTTATTGACATACCAAACTTTTGTAGGTCCACTTAAAAATCCAGTTTTTGAAACTTTGCCAACAGGGAAATTTAAGTCCTTTATTAAGGAGTCCAATTTCATTTTTGATCAAGGTCTTAGAACTTAAGTTAAAAATGCCTAAAGGGGCAGGGTAGTTCCTCTTTTGTTTCTGAAGCATTATACATCCTCCACTAGCATCCCTTGTTCTATACTCCTTCCTCTCTTTTGGGGCAGTCCAATGAGCTCCTCCAGCGAGTATAGGAGTTGGTCCCCCGCAAAAAACGACCTGAATCATAGTAATAACATATTAATTTAGGTTGAAAATAGACTTAAGTCCATCAAGTTCACCCTTCTATGTATCATTCCTGCTTTTGATCTAAAATTAGGCAAAAAAACCCTAAGTGGGGACAATCAGATTTCTCCTTGAATCAAGAAGTTCTATTACTAATGTTCTTTCTATTATTAATAGACCTGTATGTCCTGCTTTTCTAAAAAAAAAAAAAAAAAACACCCAGACCCCTTTTCAATGCATCTGTTGTATTTGATAGCACCATCTCTCTTGGCAGTGAATACCATATCTTTAATGCCCTTACTGTAAAGAATCCCTTTCTGCCTGTCTATAAAATTTTTTCTCTTCCAATCTCAGGAGATGGCCTCTTGGTGACATGGGCTGACATTTCTGTGGTGTTTGTGTTTAGCTGTAATTTTCTTCTTTCTCACATACTGTACCCATACAAATTATATTGTTTTTATCACCATAAGAAAGGCTTTTGTTAGATACCATTGCATTCATCATATCTTATAATTTACTACAAAACAATCATAAAATATGATGAAAAAAATTATAAAAATTATAAATTTTCTAAATTTCTTTTCTAAATTTTACTTAAAAAATAATTTACAAATAAATATAATCATTAAAAAAGACCCCATCTAAATAGTTTCAATTTTTTTTTCTGTGTATGCTTGTTTCCATGTTTTTCTGCAGTGTTTTGCCAGTTATAGGGCAATAACCCAAAAAAGTGTCACCTACAGTGACCTTTTGACCACAACCCAAAACCTACATTTAACCCTAACCCTTAATTTATTCTAATTTTACTTTAATTTTAACCCTAACCCTTATTTAATTGTAACCCTAACCATTATTCTAACTCTAATCTTAGATTTTTAGCTAATTAAGTTCTTTTTTTTTTACATTGCTATGTTGCTGACTTCCTTTAGGGACAGTCTAGGAATAGCATCAGAGCAACGGAAGTGAATTTTTTTTCACTTCCGTCACTCTACCCACAAAAGGAAAGCAGCCATATTGGAGGAGCATGCTGCTCTCCAATATGGCACCTGGGAATCTCTCCATGGAGCGATTTCGGGGACACCATTTTAGCGGTGTTTGTTGCGATCTTAAATCGCAAACACTGCCTATTTAACCACAGGACGGACCTAGTCCATCCAATGTCGGCAAGGGGTTAATGAACAGGTCACTGGATAGCTCTATATTGGCCCTGCACATATTTATATAATGTTATCATATCCCCTCTGAGATGCCTTTTTTTGCATACATAAATGCAATATTTTTAGTCTCTCTTCATAACTTAGATCCTCCAATACCCATATTAATTTTGTAGCCCGCATTTTTTATAGTTCCATAATGTAATTTTTAAGGACCGGTGCCCAGAATATTCTAGGTGAGGTCTTACCATTGACTTTTGAAGAGGCAATATGATATCCTACTCTCATGAAGCAATACCCTGCAGCTGCTATCTTCAATTAATCCTAAATCCTTTTCATTAGTAATTTTTCCAAGGGAGATACCATTTAAAGTATATATTCTATTGTTATTATTTTTTCCATAATGAATACCTTTACATGTGTCTATATTGAATCTCATTTGCCACTTATTTGTCCAGTCTCCCACTCTGTCCAAAACATCCTGCAAAGAACAAACATCAAGGTTAGTCTGTATTCCTTTACCTAATTTTGTGTCATCAGCTAACACTGTGACATGGCTCTCAACACTGCTTGGGAGATCAGTGATAAACATATTAAAAAGAAGAGGACCTAAAACAGACCCTTATGGTACTCTGTTTAATACCCTGGTCCAGTTTGAGGATTTTCACACAAGCAACATATTCATCTTTCTATAAAACATAACAATTAAAAATTAAAATAATGTGATAATGCATAAGTTGTGGGTGGGTCAATTCCTGTACATGACACTTTGAGGAGCTGGGGTCCCCCATTCAGGAAAGCTCTACCAGACCAATAGAATTGACAATGCAGGCCATGCACCATGGACTTTTAAATAATTGCATCTCATAAAACACAGGAAAACAAAGCCTCACCCCCTACTGAGACCTGATAACTATCTTTAATGAGCCCTAGAGGGCAATGGATAAAGTAATTAGGAAGGTGAGGAAAACAGATAATTTGAGGCGTGTCATCATTTGATTATGGAACTAATTATATGTTAAACATGTAACAAAGAGCATGGTTGGGGAGAGAGTTCTACCTCAGGTCCAATTGTTTACATTTTTTTTCTTTTCTTTTTTTTTTAATTATTATTAAAGTATCAAAATACACATATTGATAACATGTAATAACAAACAATATCGAAAATGTGTAGGGGTAGTTCCCTCATACCAACATACATACGACGAGGGTATACAATAGACATGTGCATTCGTTTTCGGATGAATGCATTTTCGTCCGAAAATAGCATTTTCGTCCATTAGTCCGAAAAACGAATAACGAAAATGCTAAACTAACGAAAGCCGAATGAACGAATGGTTAATAAACGAAAATCATTCGTCCATTTGTCCATTCGTGCTATTGGCATTCTATAAACCGAAATAGAGTCGGTTTATAGAATACCAATAGCATTACATACATTCCATAAACCGACATAATGAACGACTTTCGGTTTATGTAATGCATGTAATGCTATTGCTATTCTATAAACCGAAATAGAGTCCCCATTCATACGAATAGGTCAATTGACCTATTTGTATGAATGGGGACTCTATTTCGGTTTAAAGAATAGCAATAGCATTACATGTATTCCATAAACCGAAAGTCTATAAACCAAAAGACATTCGATCTATAGACTTTTTCGGTTTATAGACTTATAAAATTTCTTATGAATGGGCACTCTAGTTCGGTTTATAGAAAGTCAATAGTTTTACATGCATTCCATAAGCCGAAAGTCTAAAAACCGAACAACGTTCGGTTTATAGCCTTTCAGTTTGTAGAATACATGTAATGCTATTGCTATTCTATAAACCGAAAGTCTATAAACCGAACGCCATTCGGTTTATAGACTTTCGGCTTATGGAATACATGTAATACTATTGGCTGTCTATAAACCGAACTAGAGTCCCCATTCATAAGAATTTCTTATTAATGGGGACTCTAGTTCGGTTTATAGAAAGCCAATAGCATTACATGTATTCCATAAGCCGAAAGTCGATAAACCGAACGACATTCGTTTATAGACTTTCGGTTTATGGAATGTGTAGGTCAATTGATTCATACGAACGAATAAAACGAAATGAAAATAATGAACTAATTTCGTCTGAAACGAATGCAGTAATGAACGAAATTCGTTTTAGACGAAATAAATAACATTTTCGTCCTCATGGACGAAAACGAAACAAAAATTTTAGTTTTGCACATGTCTAGTATACAATTGTCTGTTGGTGTAAAGTGCATATGAATCAGAATATCTCTCTTTTCCCTTTTTTTTTTATCCCTGTTGGACAATCCCTCTCAATATATATATCAAATAATTACAGGCATATTACCCCTAGCTGATAAGGGGAAGATAATTGCAGTTTTAGGGTGCCCCTTCTTAATTTAATTAAGGTGAGTTTAGTACCCCAATCATCCATAACCATTTCCACCCTTGTGTGATTAAAATATCTTGTGTTTGATGTACATAGGATTACATTCTTCCCATATTTGCATTCTACCAAGCATACTCATTTGTTGGGATCGTTCCTGAAGCGGGTCTATGGAAGGATGTCTCATGCCGAGCTGTTAGGTATTTATGTTTGCCCATGGGCTTCATATGTTTTGGTATAGATCCCTATTTCCCATATTTGTAAATATTGCCATTTCCATTAACATTTGATAGTTGATTTGGGTTTGAATTTCTCCCCATTTTGGGCTCTCCTTAGATTTCCAATGCCTTGCCAAACATATTTTGGTGACCATTAGTATGTGCATGAGTAACATTTTTGTTGGTTTATTTACTACCGGTAAGTCCAAATGGAAAAGGAATGTTTGTGGGGCCACGATGACGGTATTACCCAAAGTTTTCTCAAAAATATTAGTCAATTTTAATTTTAGATTCCCTAAGCCTATGCAGTCCCACCAAATATATATGTGAGATCCTATATGCTTACTATACCAACAACATATATTTTAAGTGGATGTTTGAAATCTAGACAGCCTGTCAATGACCATATACCATCTGTGTAGAATTTTTATAAAATGTTCATATATATTAATATAAGACCCAATCTTCCCTTGGGAACTTTTTTCGTAAGTCCTGTTCCCATTTTGTGATACATCTTATTTTTTCAATATTTCTGTGTTTGGAATATTAGATATTTGATGTTTTTTCCCAGATAACTGATAGGTATCATCCATAATGTTATTATTAAGTGTTATTTTTAGATATGTTAAAAATTCAGTCTTTAGTGGTTTATTGATATCTTTCAGTTCCTGGAAAGATGTTATCTTTGTTCCTTCACACAGATCCCCCATTTCGTTAATGCCTGCAGCTTTCCACTTATCCAACTTCACATTGCTTGGGTACAAAGAAAGAAGTTCGATCGGGGTGCTCAGGGTGAAGTTGTCTTTTATGAGTAGTTTCCTTTTTGTCTGGTTTGCACTGTTTACATTTTATTCTTCTTTGTTTTACTGTTTTGGCCACAACCGTCTGTGAAACTTAAAATGCCCATTTTTGTTTGTGTATCTAACCATTTTTTCATATCTCGCCTATATCTAGAACCTAGTATATCATTTAGCATATAAAGAGCTTTTTTGTATTCTTTTTATTTTGTACTGTTAACTCTTTAACCCTGAAACTATCAAGTTGCTTAAATAGCCTTCATTTTGTGTAGTCTGTAAGGTGTAAACAACCTCCAAAAATAAATGTAATTTTTCTCATCTATTTTTGCTTAGTATATCAGCTAGTGGCCTTTCATCTAACCTTGAGTGCTCAATGCTATTCTTCATCAATAAGTAATTTTTTCTAAATAATTCACAGCTGTATCCCATCTCCTATTAGTTTCACCACATCCAGAAATTGCACCAACCTTCATATTCTTAAGCCTTGATAATTGACAATTCCTATCTGGCACTGCAAGTAGACAATGAAATTGAAAGCATTTTAAACGTTAGAGTACTGGATTATAAAGGCAGTGATTCTATGCATATTTGAACAAACCATATACTATTATCTCTGGATATATCTTTTTATATGTTGCTTTAAATACTCCAAAACTATGTATCAGAAGTAGCGAGTAGTCAAGTGGCATATCACTGAAGATAATATTTAATACATTTGGGAATTCATTTTGAGAAGAATGTGTTTTTGGACAAATGCGTCTCTTTCGTCCAAAACCTAATGTGAAACTGAACAAAAAATGTATATTGATACCAAGTTTAAAACAGTTAGAGAAATGCTTCAATCCCTAAATAAAACAAAAAAAGAACGAAAATTAAAAACACGATCTCCATGACAGCACCTCTACAATTTCTTTCAGTATGCTTCTCAGATTTGAGGTTGACCCCATGGAAGTACTTGGGGATAGGCACAATTGGGGACTTGTTTGTAGAAGGCAGACTAGCACCCTTTTGGACCACTGTAATAAATGTTATCTCCCCCAGAGAGAACTATACAAGTACATAAGGATCAAGTTCTTTCTTACTGCAAACCCACCCAGGGAGGTGTCAGAATGGGAAAAACTGCTTGTTTCCAGCACATTGAAGAACTCGATCTCTAAAATCCATGGGTTTCTGGCAGAGAAAGAGGACATAGAGAAGTCCCTGGCTATTATTCAATGGGATGAAGATATGAGGCATTCTTTTACACTGCAGAATATGTTTGGAGCCTGGAGGGAGATTAGAAAGGCTGTCCATTGTATCAACAGCCAGGAACATTTCTACAAACTAATGCATAGATGGTACCTGGTGCTTGACCGCCTGGCTAAGTTTTCTACAGACTCTAATGATATATGTGGGCAATGCCAAAAAGAAGTGGGCACTACTCTAAATTATTAAAGAAGGCACTATGAAGGCACGCTGACCCCTCAGAGTTTTCTATTCCATTTGGATCTTCCAAATTGGAACAGACTTGAAAAAACTCTCTACATAAATATATTAATTGCCTTTAAGATATGCCTTGCCAGATATTGGAATAAAGTGGAAGCTCCATTCTGAAACAAAGAAGGAAGTTAAAGCACAGATAGATTTTCAGGCGAAAGCAGAAAAATACTTCCTCGGAGTTGAAAATGAATGGAGGGACAGATATGAAAATGGTTGAAATGTGTGCTGACACTAGACTAGATGAGGGGTTGGCCCTAGGCTGTGTTCCTGAGACTTGGGTATTTGCATTTGTGAAGTGAGTTCCTGTGAGAGAAATAGCACTGCGGACTTGTATGTCTGAAAATTATTGCTGAGGGTCGCACCCCCTCTGGCCCGCAACCGTGTTAAGCAGTGTTCGTGTCCCCTCCTCGCCCCTGGCTATTAGCCCAGTAGTGAGTGAGAGAGAATGAGAAGGTGTGGATGGAATAGTGCTGGCGAAGGTGTGATTAAAGAATCAGGGATATTTTGACATAATGGATTCTGGGTGTGGGGTGCACCAGGGAACAGAGAATGATGAGAAGATATATGTGCAATAATACCCCAACTACAATCCAGATTTGGGGGATAGAGCTGACAGAGATACATAAAGATTATTTTCCTTTCTTTCTCTGTTTAACTACCTTGCCTTTTTATAAATGGAATTCAAATGTATTTATTATTGATTGCACTGCACTTTTGTAAACTGACGATAAAGAGACAGAATAAAAACTCTTCTCTATATATATTCTATATGTATAATGAAAGAATTTAATTAAGATTGAACTTTAAAAAAAAAGACTGTCAGAGATAATCAATAATCACCTTGGGCAATCAGATGGTGTTGTCATGATACCCTAATTAGGAGGCATCAGGCAGAACTGAAAAAGCCTCACTACACATGTGATCGCTCCTATGAGCGAAAGTGGAAATGGAACTGCCCTGTTGAGGGCAAGAACTTCGGAAGTTATAAATCATAGCTTCTGCAACTCTGCTGAAGTTGCTAGACTGCAACTAGAGGCAGTTTCCAATATTGAAAAAAACGTACTTAGGGTCGACATATAGGGTTCGGGTTAGGGCAAGAGTAAAGTTATGGTTAGTCTTAGTGTAAGAATTAGAGTTAGGATTAAGGTTAGGATTAAGGTTAGGTTTAGGGTTAAATCGATAATTGAGTTGGGATCAAAAGGTTAAAGTTAGAAAAAGTGTTTTTTGTTTTCAAAAATGTCATCATATTTTATGATTTTATTATTAAGATATGATGAACATAATGGTATCATCAGAAAGCCCTTCTTATGGTGATGAAAACAGAATGTAATATGTGTTGGTACATTAAACATTAAACAAGAATGAGGAACATTACAGCTAAACACAAACCCCACAGAAGTGTTAAAACATCCAGCATCATGAAGGGGTTAATGTACTCACAATATTACACATTGTTTTTATCGGCATAAGAATGGTTTTCTTAGAGACCATCATCATATCATATAATTTACTATAAAAAAAAAAATCAACAAAATTTGATAAAAAAAACTAAACAAAACCTACTTTTTCGAACTTTGACCTTAAAAATCTTTTATTCAGTTACAAAAAGTAAGATTAGGAATACCAGTGTTTACATGGTTTCTGTTGTGTTTTGCAAGTTATAGGGCAATAACTTACAGTGGCGTTTGAGTTCCCAAACATTTTCTCCTACAGTGACCTTTTGACCCAAATTATCACCCTAACCCTAGCACTAACACTAATTCTAACCCTAATCCTAGACCTTGGGTTAAATTAAAGGTAGGGTTAGTTAGCAATAAAAGTGATTGTGCCAAATTTTGGTGTTGCTTAATGCCTTGATATTGAGGCATTACAGCAACATTCTTTGAGTGGTGGAAATCATCATTGATTGCTTCCTCCACTTGTTTTAGTTGAATTGCTTCCACCACTTGTTTTAGTTGCCACCATCTGCAGGCAGACACAGGACATACATAGTACGTTCTGTTTTGCTAAAGGCTCAAGTTTATTTAATTCCAGGCCATTTTGGGCGTATTTTTACAATAGCCAAATTCCTCCCATTGACTTTTAATGGAAGGACTTTGGGTATTTCCATAACATCCAAGGTCACCCCGAAATGGCCCTGAAATAAGCCAAAGTCAACCCCGTAGAAGTTTATGGGGTGGGGGAGTTTGGCTTCCCACACGTCGTTATGAAAATTAGCCACTTTGGTCTATTTTCATGCCAATTTGAAATCACTTCAGTGGTCTCTGAGTAGCCTTCAAGGCCTACTCCTCAGCTCACCATAAGGATCTAATTGGGTCTTAAACACAGTTCAACCCTTTATTCTAATGAACTTTGGAGCAATTCCATTCGTTTGGATTGATATCCCAAAATAAAAATTATGTCCGAATTTCATCTGAAAACAAATGCATTAACAGGCGAAATTTAGTTTTGATAAACTGAATTTTTTTTCATCCACAGGCATTTCAGATGAAAAGAGAATTTCAGCGGTACCCAAGTGTCATGGTTCTAGTGTTTTCATTCTCCTGATGTTAAGTCAGCTGCCTTGCTAACCTGAGCACAACCCTATTTAAACATGCAGCTAAATGTAAACTGTGCCTTTACATTGCTTTGGTTACAGCCTGTATAGTGCTCTCTCCAGTCCCACTAGCGTTGTTATTTGTATTGATTCCTGTTGTTGACTTTGTGCCTGTATCCTGACTCTGCTATTGATTGCTGCCCATCCTGATCTCTGCTAGTTCTATCCCTTTGTCCTGATCTCCCGGTTTTTACCCTACTCGCCCTGACTATTCTGATTGCTGCCAGCCTTGATCCTTGCCTGCCACCTGACTAGCCAGTATTCCATCTGTACTGACTACGGCCTGCCTTGACCTCCCATCTGTCTGCCATTCTGTGTCGGTTTCCAGTCCAGTGCAATGCTCAGAGAGCTACCCGTTCTATCCTCGGATGTCAGTCCTCTCTCAGCTGCCAGTCTCCAGTGCCAGTCCTATCTGAGGTTCCATCCAGTCCACAGTTATGTATCGTGGTGTGCATACAGACCCCAAACCATGCCCTGCAACAAGGCTCCTCCCTGGTCTGTTATGCCAGGTTGTTAAACAAAGTCTAGTAATTATTCTCTAATTCCTACTAAATATTTGACTTCTATTATTGACATGAATCCAATTAATAGCAGTTGGTTTATATAACAGTGCAATAAACATAAAACCTACTCTATACAATGGAAATGTCACTAAATGCAGGACTACTGTTTCTCCCTAAGAAATAGTGTTTAGTGAAGTGTTATACAAATATAGAGTTATTATTCAAAATGACACAAGCATAGATTGGAACACATAAAGGTCTGACCAGCAAAGGTCATTTTCAGGTTCAAATTAACATTTTCTCTCACTGATTTATCTATGCACTGTCCAGGGTCACTGCAACAAAAAGAACAAAGTGAACAATGCATTGTAAAAACAGTGACACTATTTAGTTATAGATTATTCATGGTTCCCTGAGCTCTTCTAGTTTTCTAACATGAAAAGCTTAGCAAGTACAATGTATAATTAAGTTGGTGAGATGAAATTTTAATCCAATCTTAAGTCACCTGCATGTACCTGGTATTTGATTACATTGATTACTTGTCACACATGTAAAGGGGTAAGGTAGTGTGGGCTCTAAATAAATACTTATACACCAATAAAATGTTCAAAAAGGGTGTATTTAGACATTTTTCAAATTATTTAATTAATTAGTGGGTAAAGCTGAAACCTCTGTTGGGATTGAACTCTGGGCCTCTGTAGTTCTGGTACCTATACATATTCTGATCACCACCAGTCTTGCTTTTCATACTTGCTCTGTTGCAAACATCCTGTCTGTACAGAGTTATCTACTCAGGTGTTTATAATTCTCATTACTCCCTTGCTATTTAAACCCCCTCTTCCCAGCAAACTTTGCTGGAACACTTTGCCTGACTGCTTGTTTTTGTTATACTCTTCTGAGAATGTTGTACTATTTGCATTGCTCTCTCCTGCCCTAAACCATTGGCTTGTGACCCTGACTGTGATTCCTGCTTCTGCCCTTTTTTTCCTGATTATTCTTTATGACCCAAATGAAGGTTAAGACTTTTTTATTGTCACTCCGCTCAGGATATTACACCTGCCGCTGCACCTGGACTACAGCCAGAACTGGCATCCACAACAGTGACAAAAAACAAACAGACATGATATATTGTATAAATCCCATTGGTTGTTGGAAAATGCCTAATGGATATGAAACTGCTATGGCCAATTTAACATGTTCAACATGATTTTGGATCAGTTTACTTTTTAGTATTTAATGGTCTGTATTTGATGTCATTAAAAACCTTCATTAATGATCAGTTTCCGTAATGAATAGGAGAAATCAAGTTTTAGGCTTGTATTCTCCAAATTGAGAACATAGTATAAGATCATTGCTTCACTTCCACAATCTAATTATACTGCTTGTTGTTGTATTTCTTTGTTCCAAGTGCTGAATGATATTATATGCAAATGGTATTATGCAGTTAGAATTGAAAATGCCTGCAGATATACCTTTGCATATCTTGTACAGTCAGCTGAGAGTGTGAATCTCAAATCTTTAAGTAGCATCTGTCAATACCAGACTAGGTTTTAGTCCAGGCAGCTGACAAACTTGAAAAACAAGAATTCTGTGGAATGTATAACTCTATTAAATTAATCAGAACATTACTTAAACAAGGCAATGCACAAAATAAAAAAATAAGTAATTCTCAGTACAGTAGTGTAATAAAGTGAGTATAAATGACAAAAGTAAAATGCATATTATTCACAAAAATAGTCAAAAAAACAAAAAGCAGGCTTAATATCATAAAACATTACCTGGAACTCCATACAAGTACCATTGTATGATAATTACGAGATATCGTTAGGTATTCTATCTAAGTAAAAAAAACTGAAGTCTTATCTAAACAAATAGCACATTTTATTTATTAGGACATATTTAGTAAATCCCATGGCACATGCTATATGTTTTGTGTGAAAGGATGACCTATGTCATTTCGAATAAAACAGTTTAAATTCACAAAATAATAATGTTAAAAAAAATGAAATAACAAAATGTTTTTAAAAGTAATTTTTGTCATTTGAACGCTTTGATCTAAATTCATGGGTGGGTATATCAAAATAAATTGTTATGATGTACTTAGAATAGCTCATATACTGTAGTTTTGTGGTCACTAAACTTGGAACCCTCCATCTCTTTTAAATAAAGGGCCAGTCACATAACTCAATCGCCTTTTTAGTAAGGACCAGATTTGTGTATGTACAGGTTGAGTATCACTTATCCAAAATACTTGGGCCCAGAAGTATTTTGGATAAGGGATCATTTTGAATAATGGATCATTTTCACCAATTTTTTTTATTTATTTATTTATTTACTTTGAAAGTGTTTTATTAGGAAGAATACATTGAGATTTCTCTCGTTTTCAAGTATGTCCTGGGGACCCAGTACAGAATGTAGTTACACATTTAACAGTAGATTAAAAATAAATATACCTACATATATTAAACAAGTTGGAAGGGGAACAAACAGGGTGAATCATTATTGATAGAAAAAAGGAACAACATGTACAGTATACAAAGGAGTTGATAACTAATAACAGGTACAATCCGTTTTGAGGATTTGGGAGACACTTATTTTCAGGGATTTTAGACCAGATGATGATTTGGCAGAAACAGGAAGGCTATTCCACAAATGAGGAGCTCTGAAAGAGAACGCACCTCGACCTACTTCTTTTTTGAAGTGAGGGATCGCTAGTGAAGGGTTGGTGCAGGATCTGAGATTGTAGGATGTGTAGGGAGTAAGAGTGAGCAATCCGCTCAGGTAGAGGGGGAGCGTTCCAGAGAAGTGGTTATGCACTAAGCAAGCTAGGTGGAGAGTTCGCCTGGAGGCAAGCGTCAGCCAGTTTAACTCTTTTAACATAATCTTTAATAAAGCCTCTCAGGCTTTGATACAGTCGCATCAATGCAAATACTGTATAGAGCCAATAAATCACTTTTACAGTGATGTGAGGCATCATTGGGAACCTGTGTTTGGCGAGTCTGCCATGCAGACATGCCATTGTATTACCATTTGTGGGTGTTGGGGAATCTGAGAATGCATGGAAAGGCTATATGGCTGCTTAAGAACACTGAATAAACTGTTGTGCATTTGAATGATGTATGGAATTTGGAAATCAGAACATATTTTTAGATAAGTGCTACTCAACCTGTATCATCATGTAAACATACATTTACTTGTAGCACGTTTTCATAGCATTCGCTTTAGAGAAGAGAGTTTGCAGAGTGTGAGTGCTTTTAAGGAAACCAGTCTTAAGCAGGAAACAAAGATTTATCCATGGACATCCAGTATGGACCATATATATGGGAAATCATGTCTGCTGGAATCTTTGAGATCTAGTATTTGTGCATTGTTGCTATTGCTATTTAAAATGCCTACATTTGATGAATCTTTCGAATAAACATAACCTAATTTTTTTCCAAACATTTGCCCTTGAATATGTGCTTAGTGAATTCTCTATTTGCACAGCACATATTACAATCTATTTGCAGCATCTCAACTCAGGGAAATATTGTCAGCTCCATCTTACCAACATTTCCTCAAGTTAACAAACACAAACACATTAATCTTGGGGTATTGACCACATTTTCTTCTAAAAAATACCAGCCATGATGTTGCCTCCATAATCTTAACATTGACTGTAAGCCAATATTTACCAGTCTGCTGGTAAAAAAAATAACTATCTGTGTAGCATCCCTAGGTGGGGTCCGAAGTTGAGAATTTGTTTTCTTTTAAACTCTTGAGGTCAAACTGACACTCCATGCCATTGTGACATTTTATGCCATTTGTGGACAAAGTGACAGCATGGAATGTCATGTGTTTTCAACTATCGCATCCACCGCTCAGGTGGTGTCCAGGCAACCCGCAATCACTTCACGGTGCGAAATTGGGTGCCATATTAGAATGGCATCAATCCATTCCGTTATGGCATTGCCCTATTGCGAGCAAGAGCTTCAGAAGTTCAAGACTGCCTCTAGATGCAGTCAGTAACATTATGCCTAAAAAAGGAAAGCATTATTTAATTGTAAATCTAGGGTTAAGAGTTGAAAATTTAGGTTTAGCATTAGGGTTACATTAAGAGTTAGTTTATTGTTAGGCTTAGTTTACAGTTAGCATTAGTGTTACAGTTATGTAAGGGTTAACATGAGGATTAGTGTTGGGTTAAATGGTCACTGTAGGAGAAAATGGTTAGGAAATAGTAATACGCTTCTTTCGATTATTGCACTCTAACTTTGTCCTACAAAAAACAGAAAAGTATGTACATTTTGAATATTTCTAAACTCAGGACAAATATTCCAAACTATGTCACAGGTTTTTATTAGCTTTTGGTAAAAGTCAGTAAAACATTTTTTTTTTTTAAATTTCACCATATTTTTTTTTTTTTTTACAGTAAATGATATATGATCAGAATAATAGTATCTAAAGAAAGTCCTTCTCGTCCCGATAAAACGATATAAAGCAATATTCCAAAAACAGTCTTGTCCTTAAAGGGTTAAGATAGATCCTTATTTATTGATTTCCGTTTTTCTTAAATGCTGTGAGATCCAAATTCATATATATTTTGTATTTTGCTAAATAATTCACACAAACTGACTTTTTAAATTTATGACTCCCTAGTACTGTTTACTGTTTATACATCATCCCTTTTTATATTGAAGAAAGGTTGACCACTTAGAATTATTGGCCTTTTATCTCTTGGACTTTTCTTTTAATGAGACCCAATAATTCTTTTGACTGTAAGCCTGTTTGGCCTTTCCTCCCCCATAATCTGTATGATTTGTTTAGTGCATGGTAAAATATGATCGGCTTTACGAATATATAAAAATACAATGAATACTAAATATTTAAATATTATTTTCCTGAATTCTGGGAGACAACTATTGAGAGACATTTGCTGCTCTTATACACTGAATGCCATGTTGCTGCCCACAAGGTTGATTTACTTGATAGATGGATGGCCAGTTATCTTGAATGCATGATCTTTTTAAGTAATCACGTTATTAACTGAACAAGACAATGAACTACAAAAAAAAAAAAATGCCAGGAAATTATTCTGATTTAGATTAATGGCATTTGATCCCATTTTCTAGATGCAACCTTTTCAAACAAAATGACAGATTTAGCTTGATAAATCTGAATGCTCCGCACTAGCCATTATAAAATGTATAACTGTGAAATAGCTCTTTATTGCTCTTTATATTAACCACAGTGTTTCTAAGTGGATGCACATTGCTATTTAGTACTTATCAATGTATGTGTGCAGAATAGAATAAAATCCCCAATCCCAATATTCATCCCAAAGGGTATAACATTATCCATCACAGAACTGCATCTATGGAAAGACAAAAATATAACTAAGGGATGCAGAACAAATTAGAGAATTAAATATTGTCTTTTACGACATGGTAACAAAGAAAATAAACTCCTTTTTAAGGAGACAGTGTGGGTAGCATAGCATTATCTGACAATCATTTGTAGCATGTGAAGATATGGGTCAGTGGGGGCTATCTACTTAAAGGTGAGCTGAGGTGAGATATGCATTTCATCTCACCAATTCAGCTGTACATTGTACAGGAAAAAAACCTGGTGAGTTCAATTAGAGGGGGAAATTCATTAGGTTTGTACCTGCACAATGTAGCTATACAATTGGTAAGATGAAATGTTCTTCTCATCTCAACTTACATTAACTGACCTGCAACTCACATTTTTGTGAATAGTCCCCAGTGAGTCATAGGTCTACTGTGAAGTGAATAGACATGTTAGTTTATTGGAGTGGATCTCACAGTTTCTCGTAACTGACAACTTAATGAAATGTCTAAAAAGCTGGTATGTGTACTTAAAAGGGCTCTGTCATCATTGTAGTATTAGAAATGCAACCTTTTGCCAGTTTTAACATAAAAACATCCATATTCTATGGTAATACATTGCAAAATATAATAAGAGCCATACATATGGCTTAAGCACACATCACCACCGAGTGGTCTGAAGAATAGCAGCATTATTAAATGTATAAAAAATTGACTTATTACACAGTCCAACACATAAAACACTTGCTAGACTCTTGCACATCAGTTAACACTAGTGAATTCACTGATCATAAAAATGTATATAAATGTATGCAGAGCACAAAAAAATTATTTTGAGAGATCTCTTTTTTTTTTCCTAAACCATCAGATTATTTTACCGTTTAGAAACAAAAGTGGACTGTTCTGTTGCGGTAATGTCTCATCATTTGGTACATCATCCAAATATTTATTTTGTTAATTGGTTTAGTTTTGTTAAATTTTTACAAAACAAATTAAAGACATACAGACAGACAATATACCATACATACCTGCATTCATACAAGCTAAGCTCCCGAAAAGTTTCTATCCTCTATTATACTCTTTTGTCTCTTTTTTACCTCTCCTTGTTTGGATTGTATAATGAGGTTTACTATCTACCTATTCCATTCCCCTCTTTCCTCCTCATTTACTCTAATTTCGTTATGATTTTCCTACTAAAAGAGTATCTTCACTAATTTAAGTTGTGGACTTCTAGTACTGGAGCCTAGCTACACACTGATGGCGGGAGGGGGGGGGGCGAGGGGGGGTAAGTGTGGTTATATTCCTTTGATTAGGCGTTGAACCTGGGGTCCCATATATGTCTAATCTTATCTTATGCAACTCTTACTGGAAATTAAGGTGGCCTGATTCTATTCGTTCTATCCAGTAGTTCCAGTATTGATTTTCCGAGTGGTCTCCACATCCTCTCTCCATCTTACACTGATAATTTACCTTATTTAGGATATTAGGCCATGTGGGGATCGCATCTGTCTTCCAATTTCTGGCAATCTCCAATTTTACCGCAGAAAGAAAATGGTAAATTATTTTGTGTTTATTTTCTGGTAAATTCATATGGAGGAGTGCCCTTTCTGGAGACAGATCCCATCCCTCACCGAATAAATGTTTTAGCCTTCTTGAAAGGTCATGCCAAAAAAACCTTATTGGGGGACATTGCCACCATATGTGGGCATAGTCACCCTTCTTTTCACCACATCTCCAACATCGAGGAGAAGTACCAGGGTACATCTTACTTATCGCAGAGGGAACCATATACCATCTGTTGGCTAGCTTATATTGGGTTTCATTCAAATTTAAACAGTGTATAGCTTTATAGCAGGCGTCGAGTGCACCATACCATTCTTTTTCTTCTATTTTTATTTGAAGACCTCTCTCCCATTTTGCTATTGCTTTTGGTCTTAAATTCTCTGTAAGGGATTCTACTATTTTTATAGCTATTGAGAATGGTTTTAGATTAGCCTGTTGGTGCATGCTCTTTTGGAGTAAGTCAATTGTTTCTGAATGTTGGTATATGTTTAGATGTTCTCCCATGAATCCTTTTATACGTAAGTATTTAAAAAATATCTTGACCATTCAGGTCAAATCTTTCTTTGAGGTCTGTGAATGGTTTTATTTTCCCATTGTATAACAGATCCTCGATTTTTTTTATTCCTTTAGCAACCCATGGGAGGACATCTATATTCTCCATCAGATCATTGAGTATTGTTATCGGGAGTGCCGCAATGATCCTGTTTTCTAATCCCAATTTTTTCTTCATCCTACACCAGGCCTGAATACAATTACTCAAGGGCGTGTTTAAATCTTGTTCTGTCTCTCTAAACTTTGATTTAATGTTAGTTGTGGCCCAAAATTTTTAGAGATCTCACCCATGCACATATGGAAGGTTTTCCTGAGATCTCCAGAAGCTCTGAGTTTAGTGATCCCCTTATGTCACCTCGCAAAATCCCCAATAACTGAAACCATACTCTGTTTAGTTGTGCCTTTTACAACTTCTCTCAGTGGCTTTTGGAATCTGCCGGTATTTCCAGATTTTATTTCACTGTACTGTGCAGAGGGGGGGGGGGGGGGGGGTTCTTTTCGGTTACCTTCTCCTTTTTATTGTGGAGATGGACGTGTTTACATTCCGCTATGTTTGACTATAAAATCATCTAAATTTAGCTTTTTTTGACCATACGTCCATCTTAATTTGGCCATTTTTTTTTTTAATGGTTGAGTTTGGAAGCACAAGCTATATAGTTTAGAACAATTTTTTGTACGATTGTCAAAGATGTATCGGTCTGATTGTAGTAGGTGGTGGATTTGTAAATATTTAACAAATTCTATGTTTCCACATTAAATTTGACTTTTATCTTTGGAAATGGTAGTGATCCATTTGGAGCTATATATCGAAGAATGTTTATTCCTATTTCCTTCCAATATTTTAGATCAAGCTTATTGATTAAACATTCTAAAGTACGTACTGGTGTGGCTAATTATAAATGTTTTAGATCAGAGTTATTTCTGCAAATTGTTTCCAGACTTTCATGAACAATAATGAAGTGGATAGCAACTTATTTGAGATCTTATGAGGAATTTTCTATGGGGTGAAATCAGATCCGTTTCCATATCTACCCAAGCAAAAGTGCGAGTGTTGGCCAAATATTGTAGTGATTGGGACATAATAGCAATGAGATAATATTGATGTTAGGCATGTTTAAACTGCCATGTTATTTGGGCAGATAAAGCCATTTATTAGCAATTCAGGATTTGTTTTTCCCATGAATGAAATTAAGAATACATTTTCTGAATATCATTTAATATTGACGGGTGGTTTTCTAGATGTAGGGCATATATAATATTATATATAATAGTTTTGGAAGTGTTGTCATCTTTATCGCTGCAATTTTTCCTAACCAGGAGAGATGGAGTCCAGGAAGATATTTCCTGTTTTAAAGCCGACCATTTTTTTAAAATAAATTGTTAGGGTTTGCTGTTAAGGAGATACCTAAGTAGGAAATGAAGTCGGATCTCCTATCAAATTTATATATATTTTGTAGTGTGTGTAATGTTTTCTTAGGGATTTGTATTGGAAGTGCTTAAGTTTTAGATTGGTTTATTAAGTGGTAAGAGACTGAACCATATTCTTGAAGAACCAATGTGAGTTTTGGTAAGGAGGATATAGGATTAGAAAGTGCAATCATAATATCATCTGCAAATAAACCACATTTTATTTATACTTTAGATTTATGTATCCATGAAATGTCAGAATCATTTGTAATTAAAGAAGCTAAGGGTTCTAAAGCTAGTACATATAAAAGTGAGGATAAAAGGGCAGCCTTGTCTGGATCCATTAGATATTTGAAGGGGTGGATGGGAAGCTTGCATATTGGATCTTTGCTTGTGGTCAGGAATAGAGAGCCATAACTGCATCTATAAACATTGGTAGTAAATTATATTTATGAAGTGTAGCTTCTAAAAAATCCCAGTGAAGTTTATCAAATTCTTTTTCCGCATCAAGGGCAAGCAGGAGACATTGGTGTTTATTATAGAAGCATTTGTGAAATAAATTAGTGAATTTCCTAGTGTTATCTGAGGCCTTCCTGCCCTTGATGAAGCCTACCTGATCATAATGAAGTAGTCCTGGTAGAAAGTGTTGTAGGCGTAAGGCTTAGATTTTTGCATACATTTTAAAGTCAGTATTTAATAGTGAAATGGGATGGAAGTTGGGGCAAATGATCAGTGTTTTGTCCAGTTTAGGTAATGTTGAAATATGTGCTGTTAGCATGGATGTTGGGAAGACCTTATTTTTTGCACAACAATTGAATACTGATGTTAAGTATGGGGCTAGGATATCTTTTTTTATAATATTGGTTGGAGTAGCCGTCTGGTCCAGGTGTTTTATTTATAGGCAAGGAAGTAATGACCAACTACTTCTGTATTATTAATATTATTTGAGAGTGACTTATGTTGGTCAAGAGTAATTACAGGAAGATTTTAAATAAAAAAATCCATCTATTTCTTCAGCTGTTGGCTGGTGTGTCAGGGGATACAACGCAAATGTGTTCAGGATATGGTCCTTGTTGTTTATCTCTTCTCCTGATGTATTGATAATGTAGGTGATTGCTTGTCTGATTTCCCTTTTCTTTATTCTTTTAGCTATTCATATTATTCATATTTTGAGATATTTTGGAGGGAGTTTTTATCCGTGATGATATAATCGATTCTTGAATTAGTCTGATGCACTATAGAGAAAAAGTAGTAGTTTCTTTCATTAGGTTGAATTGAGCACCAGGTATCATGGAGTTGAAATTTGTGAACTGTATCTTGAAAAAGCCTGCTTTGGGAATTAAGATGTTTTTTATATGATACTTTTGTTTTTTTGATACTATCTATTTATGATCTGCTAAAATGTTGAGATCTCCAAAAATTACCAATTGACCTGTAAAATATTCCTCAAGTACGTTAAAGGTATTCTTCAAATAATGTACTGAGTTTGTGTTTGGGCAGTAAAGGTTTAATAATGTGTATATTTAACAATTTTTGGAGAGAGACACTAATAGAAATCTACCTTTTGGATCACCTTTGACAGCATGGATATCAATTGCTAAGGAGTTATGTAGGAAAATAGACACAACAGCTTTTTTGTTTGAGCGTGGCATGTAATACTGTGTTAAAATCACGAGATGGAAAGGACGGTTTGACCTCATTTTCAATACAGAAATTACCTAAATTGTTTCTTTTCATTGTTCCTCTTGATAAATATAAAATACGGTACATCATCTTATTAGATGTAAAAATACAGAGTAGCATGAGAGACTAGCTTTGGGGATTATTCACTAAATCCAAATTAGTCTCAAAGTGGTCGAGTTGGGAGATAGAATTTTAATTACATTATCTATTCACAAAAGTCTCCATCCCATATCCATAGTCATAAAATCAGTAACATTTGTTCCCCAATTGAAATGAATGGGAGGCGGGTTTAACGTCACTCTGCTACTTCTTGTATGCATGCACCACATCTTCAATTCACAAAATTGCTTAGTGAATAGCATTTTTCAAGGTTGTGATGGGCATACACAGGGGTGGCTGAATTAGATAAGCACTTATCTCGAACTCTATTTTTGTACTTTAGCGAAGAGACCCTACAGTACTAGAGGTATATAAATTGGCCCCAAGTGCAGTATTTCCTTGGTACAACCAAACTTGGTCATATGTATGTTCTACCTCTATCGAAATCATCTGGCTTTTGTGGATACATTTTTTTCTAGCAGGCATGGGGACAGCTTACTTGTTTGCAGAGCCAGGTACAATATGTAGGACAAACTACTAGTTGCGAACAGTTGCTCGCCACTTTTTTGGTGGTCTACAACTGACTACATTTTATTTTCAGGGTATTGAAAGAAGGACTATGCCTTTAAGAACTGGTGACCATTTAAACTGCTTTATAATCATTAAACTTTTTTGGATTTTCAAATAAAGAACAAGAGACCGATTTGGTATACATTCAGAATGTGATTTCATTCATCTATTTAGACATTCATTATTTATATTTATATTGCCTTTTGAGATATTCAGGGTACAGGTTCCTATTGATATATTCTATCTTTGTGGGAGTTAATACAGACTAGTACCTGTTGTCATATTCAGAGATTCAAAATTGTCAATACTACACTGTGAAGCTGTACAGCATCTGATAATCTGTTCATTTGATTATAATTGTTTTGTATTTAACTGCCACTATCATTGTTATATCTGCTTGCCACCTTTTTGATGATGATTATTATGCATATCATGTCCTCTTTTTAAATTTTGCAACTAGATATATTTTATCGATATTAGTTAGCAAGAATTTACATACTGTTTCTTTCCCTATTTTGTAAAGGTTTTAATGGGTGTATTTTGTTCCAATGTCTGTCCATATATCATAAAAAATGGACAGCTCTAATCAGTCTAAATACAATGAAAGATAAATAGTCAATATCAATAAAATGTATGGCCAATATAGAATATTAAATAGATATAAGTAAAAGAAAAATGCATATATTTAAATACACATAAAACAAAATGACACATGTAAAAACACAAGACAGACAGGAATAATTATTTAAGGTTAAATAATACCCATAATGGTCTACTGCTTAAAAAAAATGCCAATTTGTAAGTAAGAAAAATCACTTAACATAAAGTGCTAACGTTTCAGTCCCGCTGTACACCTTTCTCAAGCGGGCATGAAGGTGAGGTAAAAGGGTTTAAATAATGGATTAAAGCACTAGTTTAATGTTGCTGGGGAGTTTGGAATGCAAAGCATCATGCAATTCTAAAATATGAATTTGTACAACCTGGAGAACAAATCACCCAGAATTTAAACTACTCACAGACTCATAAGAATTCTGGTAGCAATACAAATGATGATAATTGTAGTAATGTACAAATTTACATATTTTTCTTAGATGTTTCCTTAGTTCATTACTGTATTACATCCGCTCAATAGTAATAGTAAAAAGTTGCATATGTGAATAAATACCATATTGTCCCAATTATAGGCTCAGAGCGCCACGAAAAAAAACAAAATAGTTTGCCGGTAGAGGCACTGGCTGGGGAGATCATAAGATCTCCCTTCACTAGCCCTCTACATGGCAAAACTGATGGATCCAGGGAGGGGGCGGACCCCACTGGGTGAGTGATGAAGATCCACCCCCTCCCTATAAGTAAGAATGGGTGGGGAGAAAAGAAAACAGAGGGGAGGAGAGAACAGAGGAGGAGGGGGAGAGAAGAGAACAGAGGAGGGGGAGAGAACAGAGGAGGGGAGATGAAAAAGATTCATAGCATGTGCTGATGAGGCTTATCATTTTAAGTAGATTGTTTTTAGTCTATCCATATGATTGTTCTTTTCCCTTTTCTGCTTTGTATGCTTCGTATCGCTATACTTCTTACTGTAGCGGTATTCTATGGGATTTTATGTGGTCACCATTGCTTAAATGCTTATATTCTTTTTTTACAGTTTACAATAACAGAACAAACAATGAAATGTAAAAACTAGACACAATAACACAAGCTGTAGCTTCATTCAGAAATATCTAACATATGTGCATATTGACTCTACCTGACACATGTGTAATGCTAGACTGGTCCATGGCATAATGCGTTAAAATGTCAAGATCTGTAATTAACATTGCAGCTGTTCATTTCTGCCCTCTTTGTTGCTCTCTGAAACTGTTTTGCTATAAATAACTCCTCCTTGTGAATATGCATAGGGTAGTGTTCTTGTCAAGGGAAGTAATGAATAATGAAAAATGGATAATTAATTCTGAAGCTCTGGCCTGGGAGTGTAAGCCCCTGGTTTATTATGTGTCATCTTGAGTGTCATAGATATGATGTGGTGGCCAGTCAGGGAAGAGGGCAGTTGTATTATGAGTATTGCATCTCTAGCTGCTTGCTGTATATCTGGTTAAGTATGAGAGCATGTAGTAATCCCCTTTAAGTACGAAAAAGTTCATTTGTGTAATAAATTGTAAAGCACCATGACATTTATGCATGAAAGAGGGAATTGCAAAGGCTATGTCAAATTTAAGGACAAAGTAGCCCAGCTGGAAAAATTCTTCAATTCAGCTATACTTCAAACTCTGCTACTTTGGCCTTAAGTTAGAAATTCCCTTGTCAGTTGCCTCTTTCATGTATAAAGGGCACAGTTTCTCTGTTACCTATTAAAACAAACTGATTAGTTTGTCATGCAGTGCAAATAGTGATTTTACATTTGTGGTTAATTGCATTGCTTCTATCTTATTACTGACTCATTTGTCATATGAGTGGTGACTTTTATTTTTTTTTCTGATTTGGATCAGTGCTACATTTTCTCAGAAATTACCAGAATCCTACTGGTATTCATTCAAAACATTGTATTTGTTAACAAACAATTCATTGAAAATGTGACTTAGATTTGCTTTTTGAAGAGCACACACTTGTGGAATTCACTATGGAAAGTGATCCACTCACCCATTAACGCACTACAGAAAATGATGACATTTTTGTAGCATCTTTACTATTTCACAAACTGAATTCTGAACAAAATCTTGAACACATCTTTTTTTTTGCTATCATTACTGTCACTTTAAATGATGATGAGAAAGAATTGCTTTCCAGAGGATTGAAGTTTGCACAGAATAGCAAGTTTGAAGTTTATGTAGGACTCAAGAAATGTATGAGAACTGAAAAAATATTTTATTAATAAGGATCTGTAATAAAGAACGTCTATCTCTACCCATTACAGTAGAATAATTGACATGAACAAATTCAAATTTGAAAGACAGCTCCAGACCAATGCATACTACAAACATTTTGGGCAAATATTTCAAACGTTCAAAAAATTTTTTTTTAGAATAATTTCTATTTTCTCATATTACCACCTTACCAAAGCCACTCAAAGCATTTGGATAAGTACCTACTGTGATGGAACCCTCCGTCACTGGGTTTTTTGGAGAGAAGTAATGGCCCGCCTCCTCCCAATAGACTATGGACCCCGTCTGTGTCTGTGATAGTTATGGGGTTTCACAATTTGGGGCCACCAACGGCACCCTGTCTATAGCTGGACTTCTAACACAGGGTGCCCAGGACTAGTTCACTCAGGATGTCAGCTAAGCCATTGTGTTCCCCAGGTTGAGATTGTCTCCTGTCCATCACACTCCAGTCTCTCAGGGGGTGTTATAGAATGTTATTTTGTTACTGTTGCAAAATGTTAGATATCCAGTTCCTGGTTAATATGTGTTAAATGTAGACATGTGCATTTGTTTTCGGTCGAATGCATTTTCGTCCGAAAATAGCATTTTCGATCATTCGTCCGAAAAACGAATAACGAAAATGCTAAGCTAACGAAAGCTGAATGAACGAATGGTTAATAAACGAAAATCATTCGTTCATTCGTCCATTCGCAGTACTATTGGCATTCTATAAGCCGAAATAGAGTCGGTTTACAGAATACAATAGCATTACACATACTAGTACATTCCATAAACCGACATAATGAACGACTTTCGGTTTATGGAATGCATGTAAGTCTATTGGCATTCTATAAACCGACTCTATTTCGGTTTATAGCAATGCCAATACTATAGCACGAATGGACGAATGATTTTAGTTTATATTAAACCATTCGTTCATTCGTTCAACTTCTTAGCTTTCCTTAAACCGAAACAGAGTCCCCATTCATACATTTTTATGAATGGGAACTCTAGTTCGGTTTTTAGAAAGCCCATAGTATTACATTTATTCCATAAGCCGAAAGTCTATAAACTGAACGTTCGGTTTATAGACTTTCGGCTTATGGCATACATGTAATCCTATTGCTATTCTATAAACCGAACGTTCGAATGTAATAGTACTGAATGTAATAGTACTATTGGCTTTCTCTACACAGAGACAGAGTCTCCATTCATAAAAATTTATGAATGAAGACTCTGTCTCTGTTTAGAGAAAGCCAATAGTACTATTACATGCATTCCAAATGACGAAAATCTATAAACCGAACGTTGTTCGGTTTATAGATTTTCGGTTTTAGTCAATTGATTCGTTCAAACGAATGTAACAAAATGAAAATAATGAACGAATTTCGTCCGAAACGAATGTAGTAATGAACGAAATTCGTTTTAGACTAAATAAATATAATTTTCGTCCGAATGAACGAAAACGAAACTAAAATTTTCGTTTTGCACATGTCTAGTTAAATGTATTCTTATCAATATGTCAAATTCCCCATTGTCTTTGAGTAAGTCATTCAATGTCCTTTTGTATCTGAGTGTATTCTGGAGGTATCTGAACGTGATACCTTTGTATTCTGAAAGGTGTGAGGCAGGATTTTACCATTGTATGTCCTACTGTTATGTTGTGTTCATTAAGTGTTTAAGTATTTATGTGTTCTAATATTTGTATTAAAGTTTTAAAATAATTTAATATAGCATACAACATTGGCATATTTAAAATGACTTATGAACCATTGTCAAAACTAAACTAGCAATCAAATAAAATAGACATAAATATTATAAATATTTGTATATGAAATAAGTAAACTAAGCACAAAAATAAAATAAAGTGTCCAGTAAACAATAACAACATGGTACTAAAAAAATCAGGAAGCAGAGTATGTAATCAGTCAGGTGGGAACATGGTTAAAGTCCAAATTTATCTTTCACATCATCTTCCCACATTGACCATTCATGCTGCAGAAATAAGACGTCATCCACAGTTGACACAGTGGGTGACTTCCAATTACGAGTGATGATAGAATTAGCTGAAATGATAAGATGGCCTAGTATAATTTTTTTTATATCTAGGCAGGTTAGATGGAATTTTCTTAAAGTGACAAAGATAATATTACATTGAATTTTAATATGTGATTAATTAATTTGAGAATTTTCAGCCAATAAAAATTATGTTTGGGACACGAATAGAAGACGTGAAGTAATGGACCAATGTGACCGCAGTCTCTCCAACATTTATTATTTTCGCTAAGGTGCGTGTTAAAAAGTTTGGAAGGGGTTTGGTACCATCCATAAATTAATTTGTAATGGGATTCCAAATGGTTTGCACATTGAGGGATACCTTTTAACAATAATAAAAGTTCATTCCACTTCTTTACTGTGTATATCCCTCCCAGCTCACTCTTCCACCTCAGCATGTAATTCGTTTTATCACACATTCACCTGCAAAAATATTGTAACACAAGGAGATGCTTTGTTTCCAACCAGATTTTTTTCTAATTTTGACACATCCAATTTCAACACGTTTGGATCTTGCAAAAGATATTGAAAAAGCAAAATGTTCTCAAATTATTGTCATAAGTTTCTCATGTGTTGGGGCATCAAGTAAACTTAAATCAAATGTATCTTTCAATTGATTGAAGGGCAGAAGGCCATTGGAAGAAAATAGATTATTAATATGGACAATCGAATGGGAGGCCCAGTAATCAACATCCAATACAGGTAAAGCATAGCAAACTGCTGATAATGGTGTAGCTCTGGACCATGTGGCAGAATGTTCAATATTTTTGAATAATAGGTTGCACGTTTTAAGGGTTAATTTAGTAGAGGGAAACATGTCTGCCACCTTAGGGCATTGAGATATAGGGCCTGTCGTTATCTAAAACAAATTTTAGTGTCATTGCTGCATTATTTGCATAGTAGTAATGACTAAAATCTGGAAAACCCTCACCTCCCCTTACGCTGAGTTTTTGTAAAATGGATAATTTAATCCTACTAGGTTTTTTGTTCCAAATAAATCAAACAAGGCCAGAGTGGACTTTTCCAAAAAAAAGTATAAAGGTATAGAGAATCGAATTGTTCTAAGTATATATACAATTTTTGGAAGGAGAGTCATTTTGAGTTAATCCTATCTAACCAAGAGATTTTGAGACCACACCATCTCTCAATGTCTTCCCTAAGTTCAGACCAGACCTTTTCTAAATTAAATCTATGCATCTTGGACAAATTCTTGCACAGATTGATGAAGTGTTTGTATTTAAAGGTATGATTATGTTATATCCTACTATAACTGATCACCTGTTTTAAATGAGTCATGTCATATTTGTTTGTGTATAAATATTTGTGCTATTTTCAAATAAATGTTCATTCCTGTTCCACTCTACTGGTGTGTGTCCATTCCTGTGGCAGAGTGTTCCGATCTGTCAGCATTGAGCTTATTACTTGGCAGCCTTTGTAAAGGCTGCACTTGGAGGCAGAGGGGTCGATACCTGCCTCCCTCTCCAGTGGGTAGAGGACTGCCCTAGCTTTGGTCACAGTATGCTACCAGCTACTGCCCATTCAGCCTCACTCAATGTCCCTCTACTGAGACCAGTATCCTAGGGGAGATATAGTCACTGACTTGACCCCGGTCTCAGTAATGTTCCGCTTCAGGACGATACACCTATGGGAGAGGCTGCTCTAGGGTTCAGTTTTGTCCCACCTACACTGTATTCATAGCCTATTTCACCAGCCACCCCTCTCTCCCCTATCTGACCAAATACTTGCTCTGTATCTTAAACATTGGGAACACAGAGGAATCACCAATAGACCATTACAAATGAAAACCTTGTAGCTAATACACATACTTACACACTTTGTAGATGCTCCCCAAAAAATTAGCAAGGCAAGCATATTATTAACAGTATAAAGGGATGCAGAGAAACGGCACTCCAGGAGCCAATTTAGAAGGTGCTGGAATACTGCGATAAAAATGACATGGCTAGGTGTCAATACCAAGACACTTCAGCCATGTCCACTGAGGTCCCCCCTGGAAACAACTCTGACAGACAATCACAGCAGCCAGATGTTAATAGCTGTAAAGCAGGTGCCTGCTTTGACAGCTATAGTCTCTCCAGATAATGGGGCAGGGAGAGACTAAATGTAGTGCTGCAAGTTTCCACAAGTTTTATTGTGCTAATCCTAACCCTTGGGTTAGGGTTCGAGTTAATTAAAACCCTAATCCTAGAGTTATAATTAGGGTTTGTACTAACTCTAACCCTAGGGTTACGGTTAGAGTTAAATACAAATTTAAACAAATGTAAAAAATGAAATAAATAAAAAAATGTAAAAAAAATAATAATAATTTATATAAAAATAAGAAGTTTATCTGTTGAGGACCAGTGACATTTTAGGTCTGTTGGTGGTCCTCTAGGGATATTTTCTTTTTTTAAAACACTGCTAGTGTGGCCAGTGCTTTGCATTGGCCCCCAGCAGCTGATAGGGACCCACAGCAGCTGGATATATGATATGTAGCCGCAGGTTAGCAAGGAAAGTAACAATTAGTGCTTGCTGCTATAGACTACAGTACAAAGGTAGCTTTTGGCTGGCTAAGCATGATAGGAATATGTAGTCTGCAAGCATCACATAAAAATACACATTATAAAGCTGCAATGACCATATCCTAAATTTGTCCCCGTACCTGCCGCATAACCCTAGCAAACCTATACATGTGGGGTACCACTATACTCGGGGCAAATTGCGGAACATATATTGGGGTGTTGTTTATCAATAAAATATAACAACCCCTTTAAATTCATACCTAAATTTCAAAGTGTGTCAAAATAAAACACACACAAAATTACTGTGCCAAAATTTGTCAAAGATTGGTGGTAAAATGACTGAATGAAAAATAAACATTGTTTTTTCTAAATTCAGGACCAATATTAGAATCTATTTAGCAGTTTTTTTCATCAGCTTTTGGAGCTTAGTGAAAGATTTTACAAATGTTACTATTTTTTTCATAATACAATAATGATATGAACAAAATAATTTCATAAAAAGAAAGCCCCTTCTTGTCCTGAAAAAAAAAAACAATTTATAATTTGTGTAGGTACAGCAAATGACAAAGAAGAAAATTAAAGCTAAACACAAACACCTCAGAAGGGGTCTAGGACACTTCTTCGCTGCATTTTCATCAATGACAGTTCAGCGCGGCAGTTAGAACGCTGAACTGTCAGCAATGAAGGATAACGCGGCCGTTTCACCGCGGCTGCAGCTATGTAAGAGCTGACAGTTCA
This sequence comes from Pelodytes ibericus, assembly GCA_036172795.1. Taxonomy (NCBI): domain Eukaryota; kingdom Metazoa; phylum Chordata; class Amphibia; order Anura; family Pelodytidae; genus Pelodytes; species Pelodytes ibericus. The sequence goes on from CM069860.1 coordinate 167,688,948, forward strand.
GCGCTGAACTGTCAGCTCTTCCAAATCTAAAAGTAAAACGAAAATAACCCCCCCTAATAAATGATTCCCCCCCAATAGTAACACTAAACACTAAACCCCAATACTAACACTAAAATTAACCCCAATACTAAAATTAACCCCCTAAACCCTAATACTAACCCCGACCCCTAATACTAACCCGACCCCTAATACTAACCCCCGACCCCTAATACTAACCCTAATACTAACCCCCAACCCATAATACTAAAGGTAACCCTCTAAACCCCAATACTAACCCTAATACTAACCCTAATACTAACCCCTAATACTAAAGTTAACCCCCTAAACCCCAATACTAACCCTAATACTAACCCCTAATACTAAAGTTAACCCCCTAAACCCCAATACTAACCCTAATACTAACCCCCGACCCCTAATACTAAAGTTAACCCCCTAAACCCTAATACTAACCCTAATACTAACCCCGACCCCTAATACTAAAATTAACCCCCTAAACCCTAATACTAACCCTAATACTAACCCCCGACCCCTAATAGTAAAATTAACCCCTAACACTAAACCTAATTCTAACTCCCTAACCCCTAATTCTAAACCAACTAAAATCGGTAAAATACTTACCTTTAGCGATGAAATGTCCCGCGATGAAATCTCCAGCGACGATCTGTCTTGTGCTGTAGAGTCGGTGGTGAAGCGGCTGCGCGGAAGCAGCCGTGATGAAGTGTCCCATCCCCCCTCAGAAGTGTTAAAGCAGCCATGGTCACCAACACACAACATTCCAAAAAACGTCCGGTCATGAAGGGGTTAAATGGTAGAACTTGATGGACCATTTTTTTATGTTTTATTTTGACTGCATACTAAAGATGTCTATTTGTTCTTGACCTGTATGAGTGATTGATTAGGATGTACGTTCTTTTAAATCTATACAAGTTATCTAGTATTATGAATGTGTAAATGTTCATCTTTATAGAAGTTCTGCAATTGTATCTATTTTTTTTTATGTTCTCCCAACATTACTCACTAGGTTATTGATTTCCAGTGTTAGACTGTGTTCTTCTTTCAAATATTCTTTTTTTAGAAGAAACAATGAAAAGTCATGGAACGCTTTTTCAGTTACTTGTTTTACTAATCTCTAAAGAGTTTTATTTACGTCTGGAAAGCAAACGGCATGCAGTCACTTTATCATTCAAGTTCTGAAATCCATCTGCTGTGCTATTGTTTCCACCTACCGACTACTAAACACTATGGTACTTATTTTCCCTATTTGACAATTCGAACGGCAGCATGCTTGTGCATGATACTGATACAAAGACAACACTTAATTAAAATTCAGTTTGATTAGCACGAGTGCACAGTGTGCTCTAAATAACATAAACAATGACATTGCTGGAAGCAAAATCTGAATACTCTATAGAACTACATAACACACCATTTATTTCCAGCTTTATAACTGTATCACTTGATTTCATTACAGTTTTAACTGTTAAATTAATAATGCATTTGGGTACAAAATATAATTATTAATATAGTCTAGCAACACAAATAATATTGCATTGTATTCCAATTCAGGTTTTTTTTCCTCTTAGAGGGGCAGTTCCACCTAGCATTAAGCTTGTCAGTAAGAGCAACAAATTGAAGAAATCACTGTAGTACTCTGCAGAGGTGGCCAAAATAGTAAAAAACTCAAAGTTAGCATGTAGTAATTATAAAAAAAATTCAGAGTGAATAAGATAGAAAGATCTATAAGAGTAGACAGAAAGAGGCAAAACAAGCTCTAATAGCTTCCAAAGCACATGTAGAAGAGAAAATAGCCCAGTCAGTAAACAAAGGGGATAAAACATTTTTTAGATACATAAATGGGAAAAGGAAAGTAAAACAAGGATTAGTTAGATTAAAAAAAGAAGGATGCTATGTAGAAGAGGATAAAGGCCTAGCAGACTGCCTTAATAAATATTTTTGTTCAGTGTTTACAAAGAAAAAGGAGGGAACCTCATTAACCACTTAGTGACAAGACATTTTCACCTTGACTTTCCCTTGGTGACAATGGCTGTTTTGACATTTCTAGGGTGTTTGTGTTTAGCTGTAATTTTTTTCTTTCTCACATACAGTACCCACACAAATTATATGTTGTTTTTATCGTCATAAGAAGGGCTTTCATTAGATACCATTATGTTCATCATATCTTATAATTTACTACAAAAAAAATCATAAAATATGATGAAAATTTAAAAAAAAAAACACTTTTTCTAACTTTGACCTAAAATATAATTTACACAAATAAAATCATTAAAAAAGACCCCATCTAAATACTTTCTAAATGTTCTCTCGAGTTCAAAAATATGCATGTTTCCATATTTTTTGGTATTTTTTTGCGAGTTATGGGGCAAAAACCAAAAATAGTGTTTTTTGGGTTTTTCCTATATTGATCTTTTGACCCCAACCCGAACCCAAAATTTAACCCTAACACTAAATTTAACCCCAACTCTAATCCTTATTATATCCCTTAATATTTTTTAACTTTAATTTAATTGTAACCCTATCCCTTATGCTAAAAAATATTTAATTTTAACCCTATAGGCTAATATAGCTAAATAACCTGTTTTTATTTAATTAAATACTTATTTTAAATATTTCCCATTGCAATGCTACTAAACTACCACTAGGGGTAGTCAAGTAGCATATTCAGAGCGACGGAAGTGAAGTTACTTTCACTTCCGAAGCTCAGACCGGCAGAGGACTTAGGCATATTGACGGAGCAGCATGCTCCGTCAATATGGCTCCCCACGATCGCTCCGTGGGGCGATCGTGGGGGTCCCGAAATAGAAATTTCGGTGCTGGCTATTGCCTCGATGTCGTTGATCGCGAAAACCGCTTCATTCAATGCAGGACGTGCCAGGCACGTCCTTTGTCGTTAAGGGAGTTTCTCCCAGGACGTGCCTGGCACGTCCTTTGTCGTCAAGGGGTTAAGGAAAACAACTAATGAGTCATTTGATACATGTGAGTTTACAGAGGAAGAGGTTTTACTTCAGCTGTGTAAAGTAAAAACAAATACGTCAATGGGCCCTGATGGGATATAAAGTAAGAAGTCCTGGCTCACTGGTGAGAGGTTTGGCTCCATGTGCAATTATTCCCCACTTTGTGGTTTCCGTTTCCTCTGCAGGTGCGTGGCTAGCACCAATTAACAATAGAAGTGAAAGAAACGGCAGAAACGGCAAAATGGAAATACAAAAGGTTTTAATGTTGAAATTTGTGCAGAATCCAAAAATACACAGCAGCGTGTGGGGGTGATACAAATTAGATCATAAGTTATGCTTGATGCATTTTGCACATCTAGTGCTTAGTCATAAACTCGACAGGTACGCCCTCCTCACTACCCACTGTGGAAATACTTTGATATTTGCCATTAATTGTACACCAGCCTTTTGCTTTTCTTATTATGGATGTATGGAAAAGCCTTCCAGCGGAAGTTGTAGAGGTAAACATGTGCGGGATAGTCACATGGCTATCCTAAATATAAGATAGGGAACTGGGGACTATTTAAAGTATTTTGAAAATTGGGCAGACCGAATGGTTGTTATCTGCCGACACATTCTATGTTTCTATAAAGAGCAGGGGAGTCCACGTTGTTTATACACACACACACACACACACACACACATATATATATATATATATATATATATATATTCATATTTATATACATATATAAACAAATTCATTTAATACTTACCCATTCACACATAGCGTCCAAGTCATCACTATGCATGTGGAGAAGCACTGAGTGTGTTTAACTTTAGCTCCCCCACTGAAGCACGCCGCTTCAGGTAAAAATGGGAGGGGCAAAAGGAGTGCCAACATACATGGGAGGGAGGCAGGGAGGGAGGGAGGGAGGAGAAGGAGTGCCATCACACATGGGAGGGAAGGGGGAGAAGAAATGCCAACATACATGGGAGGTAGGTAAAACCAGAGTGCCACTCTGGGTGCTGGGGCTGAGTCTTGTGAATGCCAATCTGGGTGCTGGGGCTGAATCCTGTGATTGCCAGTCTGAGTGCTGGGGCTGAGTCCTGTGAGTGCAAATCTTGGTGCTGGGGCTGAATCCTGTGAGTGCAAATCTCGGTGCTGGGGTAAGTCCTGGATGCAATGTGGGTGCAGAGAAAGAATTAAAAAACAGAAATGGATTTCAATAACCTTTTTAATACATATGTAAAAAGTTTAATTATTACCGTACAAGGTTTTTTCTTTTGGCCACAAAAATTTGCAAAATGTACAATGTGGCCCTCCTTCTGAAAAGTGGGGAGACCCCTGCTTAGACTTTAACAAATTTTGTAACTGAATCAGAAGGAAACATTAATAGGACTTTTAAGTATGTTTATGTCAATATTAGCATTATAGACACATGTATCAAACTGTTTGTTCTAATAGCTGTATATGTGTGTACAACATATTATAGTGGCTGTTGCTTTAAACTGACCTCCATTACTATGTACGTAGTGTATTTCACCTACGTCCCGTGTAAGGGTCATTCCCTGTAAACAAGGCTGCAGCGAAGAAGCTCCACATTTTCTCACATACAGGCCTTGGAAGGATAAGTCTGTAAGTGACCATCAAAGTATTTCAGTTATCAGTATATGTTTTCATAGATTCAAGTATTGCTTTGTGTTGTGTTATAGCATTTGCCTATCAGTGAGTGAAGTTAGCTAGATAGATCTGCCCATTTTTAAGATGTTTAGTAGTCTTTTAAACTTGGTAAATATATCAGTGTAGAAGGCCCCACAAGGAGTGCCATTTCTGCCAGTGCTTTACAACTCCTCTCTGTGGGAGTTAAACAGAGAAGCAATCCTTGCGCAGTATGTTCAAATTCTGGATGTGCTGTATTCCTCCTTGCTCATTCGATTAATCCTGCAATTGGGCAGCAAGTCAGTGGGTCCATCCCTCTCTTTGTATAGCTCCTCTCTGTGGTTGTTAAGCAGAGAAAACAATCCTCACGCAGTATGTTTGAAAATGTAAATTTATTAGTAATATAAAACGTATCCCTTTATTTATTTGCTGGTCAACAAGTATAGACCCCTACCCTATGTGTTTCACCTTGATAGCTTAAACAGGGTTATATAATAGGAGGGCAAAAGCAGGAAGAGAGTCAGGCAGCTCAGGTAAAAAATGGAAGAAAAAACATTTATTGAAAATCCACAAGTTAAAAAACAAGGTAATAATCCACAGCAGTTATAGGTTCAAGACGGAACAGACGAACTGATTGTCACTTATGCGTTTCGTGCCTATCTGGCACTTAGTAGTAGGTAGGGAAGGGTCATTTCTAACCTTATATACTCCTGTGATAAGGTCATTAACCCACTGATCTCCTTGGATTGTAGGCTATTTAATAAAAAGGCTCCTAATTGCCCAGGAACATGTAGCTGAAAATCTTCCCATGATATACCATCATAGATATGATATATATAGCATGTAGCTAGATTTTATGTTTGAATGAATAAATGTGAAGGGGTATTTTAAACATCAGCGTACACCAGGATTTCTTCTAACAGATCTTTATTAATAAAAAATGTTTTTTGCCAAAAGTGCCACTACTGAAAAATGTCTATATGTATATGACTATATCTATATGCAGTATGTTTGTAGATATATAGAGATATATGTTTATATAGAGAAATATATTTGTAATGAGCATGATACCAATTAAATTATATATATATATATAAAAATATTGAGAAGCAAAGACAAACCATCAGCAATAAAGTGTATATATATATATATATATATATATATATATATATATATATAACGCATGTACATTTTTTCTCTGTACAGTTTTTTGAATCATGAATGTCCCATTTGTGATTGTCCTCCAATCTTTTTAGGCAATTTATATGTATGTATTCCTACATGTATCAAAAGACAAAGTGCTTTATTTTTGTCCTTTAAATGTCCAACTGAAGAGTCACATCTCAGCTACTCCCTGCTATACTGGAGGTGGAGGCTCTTTATTTACTTGGCTCTTTTTTTACATACTGGTGTCCTTTAAGATGCAATGAAACTGCTGCAGAGAATATAATATTATGCTATTGTATTACTCTTCTGCCATTGTATAGTATTGGATGTTGTTTTCCAGTTCCACATAATGTAACAAAAGTGTTCAGAGACATTGAATAATCAATATTATAAATAGAGGTAATTACTATCAAGATAGGCTAGTATGGCCATACAATTACTACACAGGAGAAAGATCTAGGCCAATGTTCTTATCAAATATATTTACAGGTTACATCAGGTCAACCAAAATCAAAAATCTAATTTTTAATGATAAAAACAGTTTGTGTAAGTTTACAACAATGACTGTTTTGACTTAACACATACAAACATAAATCCCCATACTAGTAATAAAACGTTATCTTTCATGTTATCAGAACAGATTTAGGAATATTGGAGGTTACATATAAAGACTGTTATGTATAAAGAAGGTACACACAGGGATAATACTCAATAGTGGTGCTATCCTTGGGTGCGACAATGTATAACGTGAATTCTTGACAAATGTCGGTAGTTTGCTCTATTTGTGACAGTCCTGACTTCTGAGGTTGGAACTCTCAGCACCAGAGTAACCCATGTAATAAAAGTGTTTAAACAGTGTTGGAAACGTTCCTCCAAATAAAAAGTTTTTATTCCGGCACACATAAGTGTTTTTGTTTGCATGTGTACAAGCCTTTATAGACATTCTATAATGTCCAGCATTTAACAGCTCGGATGAGCTGTACTCGGATCCCACTGCAGAGACTTGCAGCAGTATCCCACCTGTCAGATGAGGCAACTTTGAGTGGCCTCAGATGGCAGGGAAAATGTAGCCAATGCTCAAAGCGAGCACCAGCTACATTTTGCTTAGTCGAGACGTGCCTTGCGATTGGTAGCCAGGAACAAAAAGTGGTGTTTTGGTGCTTGCATCATCTAGGATGCAAGCACCATGAGTCATGAAGGAGTTAAAACATTAGTCATAAAGTCATAACATGTAAGTGTTTTAGCCATTGATGGTGGGTGGACCATGGAGAACACTGTGTGGGTCACAAGTAGCCTTGTATAGACTAGCAGTAGAGGAACAGAGATGAAACCTGACAAAAGTTCTACTATGAGGACTTGTTTGTGCTCTCAATGACAAAATCCATGTGATAAGACTACCTAGTGCTTAGAATGGGTTACACTTGTAATTGCTTTTAAATAATAAACCCATCTTTCACTGTCACTGTTTAGTTTAGAACATGTTAGCTCAGCATGCTTCATACTTTTTAATGGATTCTACTAGCTGCAAATTAAACCTGGTGTGCATGCTTTGATGACCTTTTGCTTCCAGGCATATCTGTCTGACAGTACCAATTATCAGTGTTGAAGAAAAGAAAAATCCAGACTTGTCTTTGGTACTTTACATAATTCTCTCAGCACAAAAAGATGGATAACAATAGCAAAGAAAAGGATCCCATTTTATAGATAAAAGCCCTTTAGAGATAAATCTTTATCAGTAGATTGCCATTTGTTGTCAGATCTAATTTCCAAATCTAGAATAAAAATGAAGGGCACTTTGAATTAAACATCTTAAAGGTTAATTACAATAGCTGTCCTACTTACAAACGCACTCTAATAAACCACCGTTATTCATTTTGTGCAGTACTAGAAATACATTTCTTTTTGGGAAAAAAAACCTCTACGTTTCCAGTTATCTCAGCATTTAGATATTATATTGTACAAAGGAAAATTACCATATATTGTAAGTAAGATAAGGAAATAATTTAACATATCTATTCCAAATATACCCAATCTTCCTGAAATATTCCAAGGTCTACTCAATGGTGAACTGTGAGAAGCTGACAAAGGCATGGAAAAGATTTGTAATTACCCTTTCTTTCTTAATCTTTTAATGTCTGATGTTTCTTTTCCCTTCTCCGTTCACCAGTGTTAACTGTTTCTTAAATAGACCCAGCCATGTGTGATCAATTCCATACAGAACATATCATTCAACAAAACTTCATTTCAATGTAAAATGGATTGGGGGATATTCTTGTCTTGTGGTAACAATTGTATATTTGAATAAAGTAGATTTTCAGATGCTTAATAGATGTGGAGATTGTGTATTATATGGATTTCAGTCATTTATTTAGTTTCAGATTGGTAGGTAAACCTTCTTCCAGCCCCTTAAATCATTTTTAATATATTGGAAAATTATATTTATTTAGCACCCTTATCTGTTGTTATGTTTGTGATCATATATTTGTGAAACAGTTTCTAATCGTTTGGATATGTGGTGTTTCAAATGTGTATACAAAGAAAAACAAATTTACTTTAATAAATATTAAATTAAAAGATACTGTATAGGTAAGCATTGAGCGGTCATCTTTCTCATCATCATTATTATTATTATTGTATTTACAGATCAAAGGTTTTATGTCATGATCTTAGCAAGTAAATGTGTGAAATTTAACATAAAGGGGGGTTTTATCTTAAATAATAAACAAATGAATAATAGTTGATTTATTTAAATTTCTTCTTTATTTACACACCTTTAAATCTACAATGTGCCTCATTGACAAAATAGCACATTCTTGACTGGATTTCAAGTTGAAGGTCCTGTTGAAGAGGATTCGTAAAATGTGCTGAACCATTTGCAAGTGGTAGTATTAGAATAATTGTTTTGCTTTTCTCTCACAGACTGCATGTGGTGTTTTGATATTTTATTAAACAAAAATTAAATTGCAGTTCACATCACCTTGACTAAAAAAAAAACTACAGATTCAATATAATGAAACATTTCTTTTATTTGTGGGATACATGGTATTTAGAAACGTTTTTTACCAGCTCAGCAGCCCACCCATTTAATTCTTAGAATGTCATTTTTTAAAAACTTTACTAGGAACTGTTTGGAAACACAATCTGCTAGGGTAACATACTGGGGTGGGGGGCTCCTAGTAGCGGATATTACCTTATGCAGGTAGGTACATTCTAAAACATTTTGATTTAAAATATAGCACTGCAGAACTTAAATAGAGAGTTTCAGGCAATTGAGAGGGGAATTGCAAACTTAAGGTCAAAATAGATGAGTTGTAAAAATTTTCCCACTCAACTACACTTCAAACTCTGGCATGCAGAAACACGGAGCGCACAGTAAGTAAGCTGGTTAGGTCACCAGGATTCAGGCCGACAGGTGCTGCTAGATAAAGCAGAAGCTCCAACCCATAGTTAGGAAGAAGACGAAATCGAGTGCAATCTTTGCTCAGCAAGTAACAGAAAAATCAGTTATTATTCATATAGATCTTTTATTCCTGCAAATACATCCCAGGAGCAAGTTAAACTGAATCACTGCTTGATGAAGTGCCTATTTATAAGTTCATGAATAAGCGCTTCTGTGCAAAATGCGTCAGCTTACAAATACACACTTATGTGCGAAATGCGTCAACTGGTGTCAGTTTAACTTGTGCCTCTGATATATATGTGCAAATAAAAGATGTTCATGAATAATCCTCGTTAGGTGCTTTTGATTTACTTGCTGAGTAAAGGATGCTTCAAACTCTGACATTTTGGCCTTCATTTTTCAATTCCCTTCTCAATCCCCTGCAATCCCCTCTTTTATGAATTAAGCCCTATGATGTTGTGGATGGCAATAATCTATATCAAGGTTAAATCTAGAATAACTCATAAGTATTTTATAGAGGAACGAAATTTAGCACATTTTGCCCTTATCTTTTTTTTCTCAACATTTATAAACATTGTCAATATTTAAAAATAACACATAGATACACATTAACCAAACCATGATAAGATATAACAAATAAAAACCTGTGCTTTTATAATGTAACACCCAAGCTACTGACTCAGTAATCTGCTTATCTGTCTTAAAGTATTCCACAAAAGTTAAGAAATTATACATATATGCAGTGACTGGTGTTTTTAATATGCCTCTTTTCAGTACAGATCATGCCTAAATCAAATCATGTTTTGAAACATTCTCTCCATAAAGTAGATGATCCTGACCTTACAAGAGACAAATGTAATTTAATTTTAAACTATGACTATGTTTGGGTCAAGGTGCATTTGTAGAATATAAAGCACTATCAGATTACATAGTGAAAGGGCAAAAACAGTTGAATATATTGCTCAGAAGTCAAAGATACACATTTATAACTTCTACAAGAGATATGTTAAAAAGATAAAGAAACTACAATAGAATGTCAGGTTCTCTTTCACAATGCATATAGTCGGAGACCTTATTGGCAGAGGCAGAAAAAGTGTTTTCTGAAGCAGAGCTTCCTGTAAACTTTGATAAATCTGACTTCACACTTAGTTTTAAGCAAATATTATAGCCAGAATTTTCTCCATTTATATTTGACAAGAAGATAAAGAAAGATAAAAATAATATGATAGTAAAGGAGGAGATACACAAGAACCGACAGGAGAGCAGCCTCTATTACATGTAGGCATGCATAATACAAAAAGTATGGTTACGATATATAGATATTAGACAATCTAGTTACGAGTGATATTATTTTATGTGTCTGTTATATCTCTGTATTAACAATCATTCATCTATATCTTGCACATTCAAATATACAAAATTATTCTTTACGAATATTTCTATTATAAACAGAATGATACGCTACCATCCCATAAATGTGGCACGCTTGTGACCCCTCTCAATATCTGGGTGCTGCACCTCTTGTGAGCCCGGGCCAGAGTCCACACTATACAGAAGCTCGAAGCAGAAATGCGCCAGTCAATAGCAGAAAGTCCAGAGAGGGGAGTCTGTGTAAAAGCACAAAGTATTTCTAAAACAATTAAAGTGATATTTGTAAGCTTTCCCTTTTCCGTGCTAAAAATAAATGTTGTGATGTCAAAGATTTTATTAGTCACTTTTTAATGAGGGAGTCTGAAGGCTGTCTCTCTCTGTCATTATTGTGCACACATCAGTTGCATGGTACAGAGCCAATCACTGGGAAAAGATGACTATTTCCTCTACCTCTAGAAGTCCTGCATTATTTGGTGACACAGGTCCTTTAGTTGGATGACATTTAGATCAGTTTTATCTTTCTAGGTATATTAACCTGTAACAATGCCTTCTTGCCTATTAATGGGGGTCCAAATAAACAATAAGCAAACCTAGAGGCAATCTATATAACCATGACAAGTTGCCAATATTTTCTTTCTACTAATCTGAATTGCCTCTTATATGCCCAATTCCCTTTCAGACATACCCATAAAAGACTATCACAATTTTTTTTAGATAAGAATTTGTGTTCTCATGTCTACTGTATTATTATTTTAGGATAATTTAGATGATAAAGGTACTCTGTTATCCAAATACTGTTTATACTGTGAAGGCAGAGAATTGTAAGTTAATGCATATAAGAGGAACTAGTCTTAAACGTGTGGTGTCTCCTAATTATGACATCACCTGTGATTTAGTTCTGCTGGGCTTGCTTTGAAGCCACCTTTATTTTTGGGTATTTCCACATTTTTGTTTTGTCTTCAGGAAGTAAAGAGCACACTCAATTTGTTTCAGTCAAGAATCGTGACCTAACATACTCCCAACTTGCTTTTGGGTCCAAATACATTTTTAGTAATTTGCTTGACACTAAGCAGACATGATTTTTCTGTACACTTCAGAATACAACCTGCTGCTGCTTTTAGCAATCACATCACACATACAAACCAATAATATGCTTTAGATCAAAGTTTCTTTCTGCATACATATCTCTGTCTATCACTCTGGACTAGGTTAATCATAAGCTCCCCTGTCCATTGGTCTTTATAATAATAATTGTCTTTCAAAATAATCTGCTAATATATCTGTAACCAATGCCCAAACCCATGTTTTGTGTGTCATTTTTTATGTGGTATTTTGTGAATAAGCAGTTAGATTAACTCTGATGTTACCCTTTTCACGGATATTAACCCCTTAGTGACATGAACTTTTGACCTTGTCTTTCCTTTGTTGACATGGGCTGTTTTTACATTTCTGGGGTGTTTGTGTTTAGCTGTAATTTTCTTCTTTCTCACATACTGTACCCACAGACATTATATATTGTTTATATCGCCATAAGAAGGGCTTTTGCTAGATACCATTATCTTCATCATCTCTTATAATTTACTGCAAAAAAATTCATAAAATATGATGAAAAAATAAAAAACACTTTTTCTAACCTAAAAAATTATTTACACAAATACAATCAGCAAAAAAGACCCCATCTAAATAGTTTTTAAATCGTGGAGCGATCGTGCATGCCCCAAAGAAGACATTTCGGTTCTGCCTAATGCCGCGACATCAAGGCATTAGAGCAGCACCACCAGAGCAGTTTTCGCTTGTTCTACCAGAGGACATGCCAGGCACATCCTATGTCGGCAACTGAGTTGCAAGCTGGACTTGCCTGGCAAGTCCTTTTTCGCAAAGGGGTTAAAGCATCATGGTTATAATTATGCACTGTATGCACTTATTTAAATATGTTTCAATGATTCACAAATATTAAGTTGAAAGGTTCTATTGAAAAAAGAGTAGAAAAGAGCCAAAGTAACAATTACTGTTTTTCCTATTAAGTCACTTTTTTTTGTCTATCTGTCTATTGGAGATCATAAAAATCCTTGCACTGGAATGGCAATCCTCAACTATTTGAATTTAATAAAAATAGTAGATGTCACTTTCCCCTTCTTTCCAATACTCTGACATGTCAGCTACTTCAAAAACATGTACAGGTGCTATACAAATCTCAAGACAAGAAATGGACAAAATTCACAGTAGGATCTTTTGATCAAAAGTTTGTATCTGAACTACAAACGATACGAATCATAGATTATAAGTTAATAGTAAAAGGTAAAAGTAAAAAGCTATTCTGAGTTGTGAAAATTAAATTTGCAACGAAAGTCTTTCAATACCACGAGTTAGCAGAAAATATAAAAAAATAAAATAAACTGTATAATATGTTTGAAAGAAGAAAAAAAAAACTTTGTACACATTAAATTGAGTGCTGATATTTGAAAATCCCCTGCTAAAACCATTTTCTAGTGTTCTCAGTTTCATAGCACAATGCATGTGGAGAACAAAATTGAATTTATAGACTATGCAAACAGTGATCTGTGCTGCTCCTACATGTTTTGTTCAAATGAGAACAGTAAAGTTATCCACATGCATTGACATCTAAACATTTTCCTTCAAGATCAGTTTCTTCCCACTTTGCTGTTTAAATGAAAATATTGTAGTTTCCGCCAGTATGGCATCAGTTTCAGTAAGCCAATGTTCGCTACTTGCTAGTGTGTAAAGCATTTTTGAATAAGCCAAGTTTGCAACGCTGTATTTTCTGAATTGTGGAGTTTTAGTTGCCAAATGGTTTTCTTGGTGCAAATAATTTTTATTTTCTTGATAAAGAAATACAAAAGAAGGAAGGACCAAACGAACAATATCAGCAAACAGCAACAATATTATATAAAGATTTGCTTAGGTGTTTCAGATAGGGCATTAAGTTGAAAATAGTCTTGTGATTTAATATTCCTAAAGTTTTGATTTTCCTACTGTGAGATGTTATAATCAATTATTCAACAATCAGAGATTTGTATTGTGGTCAGAGCATGGTCCGACCAGGATATCATACCTATTTGACAATCTACTTCCTTTTGTAAAAGTAATTTGTTATCTAGCATATAGTCCAACCTGGAATTTGTGCGATTAACTCTTGAGACAAATGAGTAATTATTTGTAGATGGGTATCAGGTTCACCACACATCAAGAAGTTGTTATTCTTGTAATGTTTCTTGAAAACATTTTTTTTTAAGTGTCTTTTTAATAGTATATCCCTCTTCACTATTTTTAATTAGTATATCTTTTATGAGTGGTGCTAGTGATTCCCTACTTTGGGTTGAAAGTTAAGAATTACTTCTGAGATTCAAATCTTCAGTTTCTCTGTGAAGTGATTTGAATTTAGTGTTAAAGGCTCTCTGTTTGTGTGAGACTTTTTGAATCTTGCTATTCCTATAATCCGTGGACTGCCTTAGAGTATTTAATATGTCATCCTCCTTTTCTCTCTCATATTTTGAATTTTTTTAGTTTTCACACTTCTGAATAATATTATTGTTGTAACTTTGAATAAAGATCCCCAGTAGCGGCTCTCCTCTATTCGGGTTGGCCAAGACTCTCTAAAAAGGAGATAGTCTTGGTGACACATGTGTTTCTTGCAGAAAAGCTTCTCATATCCAGGCTATGGAAAACTCAAGAGGTTCCCATCTGGAATAATTTAAAAACACAGATTTCTTATCAAATGGATCTGGAGAAAATGAGAAATGACATTAGCCTGGAGACATGGGGTTTGTGGAACAATTATGTCTCTGGTTAGGCACATTTTTTAACACCCTGTCCCATACCTATTTTATCAATTTTTTCTTCTTCTTCTCTCTTCTCTCAGTAGCAAATTGCGGTATGTCGGCGTGTATATGAACACTTAGTTGTTTGGTCTGTGTCTGTGACTGTTTTATGTAATTGTCTGGGTTTTATGGTACAGAGTTTTATGACAACAAGTTCAGAACAAGGGATTGTTATATAAGATGATATATTTATGGAAATTGATGAGGTTGTTGTACCATGTATGTTCATATTCTTTTTGTACATCTGTTTAAAATGTTTAATAAAAATTTATATAATAAAAGTAAAAAAAAAAGTAAATAAAAAATAAATTGATTTCCATTTCCAGTATTTATTTTTTTAAATGATATTTGAGGTTTGTTCTATATATTCCTCGGTATCTGAAAAAGAATCAAACGTTTCTGTAAGTTTTCCAATCTCCCTATCTTTATTAATTTTGAGTGATGTACATTTTTTGTAAAAAAAATGATTCCACTCCATTATAAAGGCATCATCATCTGAGTCAAGAGTTGGGGTCTTAAATAGAATCAGCCTTCAAGGCGTAAAGGCATTTTTCAAAAATATTTAAAAGGTCATTATTTCCCATTTTATTTTTGTTTCTTTTGTTAGGACTTTTTCAAGTTCAAAAAAAGTTCCTTTATGTTTATATTTCCTGTAGATCATTTGCATGAAAAGCCTCATCAACATTAACACGAAAAAAAATGATGTAGTAAAATAGAAACATATTAGTGCTCTTTGTTTTGTTTTTGTATTTGCAGCCCTGACTATAATATGGGAAATCTAGTTAAATGCAAGAAAAAAGGAGGATATACTCTGGAGTTTAATCTGCACTAGCAGCAATAACCTATGCCTAATCACACACAACAGTGAAGTTTGAAATAAAGAAACAAATTGTTGTTTGTGCACTTTGTCACTACCACCTTAAATATAAACAGTGAATAAAAATATATGATTGCCTTTCTCTGTGTGTTTGCATATAGTATCACTCTCTGGTTGATGTCATATCATATAAAATACAAAAAAAAGGAAACACACATAGCATAATACTGTCATAGATTCCCTTTGAAAACAAAAGGGTATATATTGCGTTTACAATTGCAGAGTAGTATAGGCAAAGTGTGGTTTTTGTACACCCAAGTAATCTTCTTCCCCTTTGTAAAAAAAAAAGGTAGAAAAAAGTGATCAGTATAAGTATAACATCTGTTTATTAAAAAATACAAAGCACACCAAGCACAATTTTGTTCTTGATTTGTTATATATTTACTGATCAGATGGGTTCGAAGTGTATCCCCTTGAACTTATTATTCCTTGCATTGGCCATTCTAAATACGTTGTTTGCCTCTGCAAAACATTTGTTTTCCTTTTATTCCACCCCTTGGTACAGTCCCTCTAATATATATTATTTTTTTGATCATTCACTTGTTATTTCTCATTGAACCAATATCTTATCTCTTTAGCAATTCTACTCAGGCTCCTAAAGTTGTTGCACTCTGTTTTGCTAACTGTTTTGGGTAAATTTACATTAACCTAGATCTTAGTCCACATAAGTATAATGACCATTTTTCTTTATACCATTCCTTCCCTTTTGGTGTTTGTAGTTGCTTAGTGACACAACACATAATAAGTCTGCCTTACGTCAGTTTCTCTCTGCTGTAATAAGGGTGACATGAGGTTTGTCTTCTATGATTCATCCTGTTTTTGGCGATTACTTAAAGAACCCATTTAAGTTTAACAGCATGGCCGAGGAAGGACCCATTAGTCTGCATGCGTACCTATCCTTCTGGGTTTTTTTAAAAAGTCCTCTGCAAATTATACAATTGCCAACTAATGTGAAGACTGAAAATGAATGCCACTTACTTCATTAAGTCCTATAATTTGCACATGCATTTCCTGGAACATTTTTTTTTGCTAAAGAATCTCGTGTTGTTTTGGCCTGTGTACATTTGTACACTGCATCCAGACTAGGGCACTTTGCTAAGGATTAAGCAACTTTCTATTACTCTAGTGTGAGCCTGCATTGTTTTAAATAATAATCTCTAGATATGTCAGCTATGGAGACTATTAAGGAAATTATTAAAGAATTAAAGAATAATTTTTTGTAACTATCACCGTATTGTGTGCAGTCCTGCTATCTGCTTTCTTTTATATTTCCAGCTAACAAATGCTTAAATACATGTGTCTGCCTCCATAAGACTAAACCCTGTAGGCGTCCTTGTAAATCAAACCTCTGATGTTGGAATGGAGATATCTGGGGGCTAACAGAGGACTAGCTGAAAAGTCTGCTGTTATTGACGGCTAACGTTGTAAGATTTCTAGAGGGAGTAGTTGCGGCATCTATATGAGGGGCTTGTCTATGCCTACCTTTATTCCCATGATCCATTTGTTCCGATTTATGGTTCAACTTAGGAAAACAATGAATTGTCCTTCCAAAATAGGAACACTTAGGAGGTATGTAAGTATTGTGATATGTCTTTGTACCACCAAGTTTTAAATATTAATATGAATCGTAATAATAAATAATAGTAATAAAACAAATATAAGTAATATAATACAAGATTAACATTGTGTCACTTTTTATATTTAACTTTGTTTTTCAATAACATAACTGCATGGTTTATTAACTTGAGACAACTTAAAATGATCATTACCATTTGCTGAATCTCTGAAGTGTTCTCTATAGATTTTGTTTGGTACTTGAAATATTAATATTGATCACAATGTTCTTGTTAATGCTTTAGGTGGCTGTTTAAATATCCTAAGGTAATGAACAACATGTTCCAAAGGGTTTCATAATTAAAACTAGAAATATAATTACTAGGGATACTAAAGATTTTAATAACACTAGATGATGTATAGCTTTTGATTGAAGAATTCGTCTTCACTTACCTCTTTATGTAAAAGTTCTAATAAGAATTGTGATGTATGTGTGTGAAGCACTACACGTTTTGTACTCATTATTTGATTATGTGATGTATTAAGCAAAAGGAGCTAGTCTAACTCTTATGCTACATAACTCACAGGCTGTCTCATGAAACGTTCCAAAATATTTCACCCTTTGATGAAGCAGTTTTGTAAATAAAATGTGGGATGGGTACATTTAGAACTAATGAGGACTATTTATCAAGCTGTTACTGGGAGACTATGAATAATTACCATATTCTTTGCCAGACAATAACTTCCGAAGTTCATTATGGAACCTTTGAA
This sequence comes from Pelodytes ibericus, assembly GCA_036172795.1. Classification (NCBI taxonomy): domain Eukaryota; kingdom Metazoa; phylum Chordata; class Amphibia; order Anura; family Pelodytidae; genus Pelodytes; species Pelodytes ibericus. The sequence continues at coordinate 167,706,541 of CM069860.1, forward strand.
TGCTAGCTTCATTCTGGTTGACCATGGTGATGCATTGAAAACTGGATCACACCATGATGATGAACACCAGTTCACACAAATGTTCTATTGCACTATGCAAATATGCATGGTTTATCTATCTATCTGTCCGTCTCTATCTATCTATCTATCTATCTATCTGCCTATCTGTCTGTCTGTTGGTCTCTCTCTCTCTCTCTCTCTCTCTCTCTCTCTCTCTCTCTCTTTCTCTTTCTCTCTTTCTGTCTATATATTTATTTATTTGTCTATCTCACTTCCTTCGTCTTCTTAGTTTTAAATACAGTTGCTACATTACAAAATATGTAAGAATGTACATTAAGAATGTACCTGTTATTAACTTACAAACTCCTATATATACCGTACATGTTTAATAGCATGCAGTTTAATAGAAAAAGTAAGCAGTTTCATATCATATTTTCTAAAACTTTACCATCACAAAGGCTATGTGATACCTTCATTTTAACAAGATGGATGTTTATTGAGACAGAATTGATGAAGTGTGGCGACAGATCTTTTTTTTAATAATTCCTCATACTTTGGAGCAAGCACCTGATTTCTGCTTTTAGAATGATTACAGGAAATGTTCTAAACTGATACTTTTCTTGAATTTGTCCTCTCCATTTGATTCTTTATTAATTATATACAACATAACATCTGACAGCTATAAAGCTGAAGGCAAAAATGATCTGCTTTAAATGCAGTGGGTAGCAAAAGCGTTATTATCCATTTATCTACAATCACCAGAAAAGTCAGAACCAAGATATCCCCTCTCCCATCTACTGCCCAAATCATTCCTTACCCCCTGCCCATTTCCTATGTTGCATTCTTGTCATCATTCTTTGCTGGTGTCCCAGAACAGAAGGGGGCAGATATTAAGGGGTGGAGTAACACCACACTGCATGACCCTATGCTGCTTTCTCATCAACATTCTTTGCTGGTGTCCCCGAACAAAACTGCTATTGGAGGGGTTAGGAGGTGAGCCTCATTATTTAGGCGAAGCTGTTCACTCTATCCACAAGAGTGTTTTCCTTTTGTTAGTGCTGCTCTTGTTTTATTAGCAGCAACCAGAACAAAAGGGGCAGATATTATCCCCTTAATGACCAGGGACTTTCTGGGCCAATGACCAGAGCGATTTTTCAATCTTTGACATGTGGTTGCTGAAATGGAACTTTCCTCTCTGTCATTTAACGCACCCATACAATTTATATGTTGTTTTTAAAGGACAGTTAGAGCTTTATTTTGATACCCTAGACATAAAAATAATCTACAATTTAGTATTAAAAAATACATATGAAAGGGGGGAAATTTTGGCAAATAATAAATTATTTATTCCCATTATCTTCTCAATAATAATCTACACAACTAGTACAACACAAACCCACTTATCCCAACTAATTAACTAACTAATAAAAAATAAAAATATAGGTTTTTTGCAACCCCTCCCCCAACAAAAATAGAAAAAACCTCTGACCAGTGAGATGTCACTAGTCAGAGCCTTAAGAATAACAGAATGGGCATGCAGGGGTTAACTGTAATTACATTAATATATTACAATGACATAATTTATTTATTAAAAAGAACTTTAAAATTGCAAAAGTAAAAAAAAAATGGAAAAAAATACAAAATCACGAACATAAAGTAGGAAGGAAACTGAATAATATAGAAACATAGAATGTGTCGGCAGATAAGAACCATTCGGTACATCAAGTCTGCCCAATTTTCTAAATACTTTTATTAGTCCCTAGTTCCCTATTTTATGTCTAGGATAGCCTTGTGCCTATCCCACACATGCTTAAAATCCTTGACTGTGTTTTCCATTGGAAGGCTATTCCATACATCCTCTACCCTCTCAATAAAGCAATACTTCCTGATATTACTTTTAAGTCATTGCCCCTCTAAATTTAGACTATGTCCTCTAGTTGTGGTAGTTTTTCTTCTTTTAAATATACTCTCTTCCTTTACTGTGTTGATTCCCTTTATGTATTTAAATGTTTCTATCATATCCCCCCTGTTACGTTTTTCTTCCAAGCTATACATGTTAAGATGCTTTAACCTTTCCTGGTAAGTTTTATCCTTCAACCCATGAACCAGTTTAGTAGTCCTTCTCTGAACTCTCTCCAAAGTATCTATATCCTTCTGGAGATACGGTCTCCAGTACTGCGTACAAGACTCCAAGTAAGCTCTCACCAGTGCTCTGTACAATGGCATGAGCACTTCCCTCTTTCTACTGCTAATATGCATAAAATGCATTTCCTGAACTGAACACAGTAAAAACAAACTGTGATCAGCATGGAAAGGGTTAACTTTTTTTTTTTTTTTTACAGGAAATGGTTTGTGTGTTTTGTTTTGTTTAACTTGCAGGTCACTCTCTCGGCTTCACTATAAGTACGTGAAGCACAGGGAGTGAATTAGAGGCAATGTCAATATGTGAACACATTGACTTTGCCATCTAATTTGCATGTTATTGTGGTAATCGAATGATCACCGCGATCACATGGCCGGAAACCTGCCGATCGGGTCCAGGAACTTTGCTTTGGATGCAAGGCATAGTCCTGGAGCAGTTTCAGACTGGCTGGCGGTTCACACGCAGCTTAACAACATGACAAGGTAACTTGTCATAAGTTCGCGAAAGGGTTAAGGGGCAGAGTAATACAACACTGCATGACCCTATGTTGCATTCTTGTCAAGATTCTTTGCTCTTGTCCTGGAACAAGAGGGGGCAGATCCTAAGGGGCAGAGTTACACAACACATTGCGGCGTAACCCCACAGCATTGAGCTCCAGATTACCCAGTACAGAAACCGGGTGTCTTGAGTTAATTTCATAGCATATAGGCTGTGTTAAGCTCCCACGCCTTATCGGTTTCCCGATGGAAAAAATTAACCCTTATCAACCCCTTACAACACATGAATGAAACCAGGACACTTGCATATGGTGGCAAATAGAAGTCATTTATTTATAACAACGTTAAAAAAGGGAGGAGTCCCCAAACCAAATGCGGCACCCCTACCCCCTGGAGATGCGCTGAGCCCCGCCTGCCTGCAGCGCCCGTGACGGCCGGTCCATCATCACCGCGCCGCCTTCTACTAAAACTGGGGTATCCCGGGGCGGCCAGGATAGCCAGCTGACCTTGAGCCCCACCCCCTTCCTGGAGCCCCGTGAGCCCCCCAACTCACGTGCCCAACATGTTTTTGCGTTCTGCAGTAGCCATAACCGTGCCCCAGCAGCGGGCCCGACCACACAATCGGTTCCCGACTTTGTATCCACAACCAACCGGCTGGCTACTCTCACCGCATGGGCCCGACCATACGTCAATACCCAAATCGCGCCCATCTCAACCTGCAGGGTGTTTTTGTTATCCCCAGAAGTAGTGAGTGCCGCATTACCGCAAGATGGGACCCCCCACTCCACCACTCCGCACCCCATAAAAAATGCCAGCAAGGATCCAGAAGAAGGCGAAAAAACCCCTATAGAAGCTCAGCCAATCTGCTCCCAAGTGGGTGAAAAATTCCTTCTTGACTCCATGAACTGGCAGTCAGACAAGTCCCTGGATCCCGCTGCGTGACAAGCAAGCTTTCTGCTTTAATTTTCGAAGTGATGACTTCTTGGCGCTTACGGTCGCCCACCGATGTGCTTGCCTCGGGATGGGAGGGTGGGAAACAAAAGAGAACAAGCATTAGAATGATTCACTCCACAAATTATAGCTGAAATAGCCCTGCCTGATTACCCTAACTCCCCCCACTATTCCCCTCCTACTGATAACCTTCCTGACCCTAATTAAGATCCCCTCCCTTGAACCCTTAATTGAATTACTGATAAACCCCAACTTGCCAGGATGTCTCAGGCCATAGCCCATTGTCCTATTGTCTCTGGGCTATCTCCTGAGACACCCTGGAGCCATCTAAAAACCTACAGGCAATGAGCTTAATGGCGCTCGGTCCTAATTAGTCTCTTGCTATGTTTAAGCTCCCACGCCTTATCGGTTTCCCGATGGAAAAAATTAACCCTTATCAACCCCTTACAACACATGAATGAAACCAGGACACTTGCATATGGTGGCAAATAGAAGTCATTTATTTATAACAACGTTAAAAAAGGGAGGAATCCCCAAACCAAATGCGGCACCCCTACCCCCTGGAGATGCGCTGAGCCCCGCCTGCCTGCAGCGCCCGTGACGGCCGGTCCATCATCACCGCGCCGCCTTCTACTGAAACTGGGGTATCCCGGGGCGGCCAGGATAGCCAGCTGACCTTGAGCCCCACCCCCTTCCTGGAGCCCCGTGAGCCCCCCAACTCACGTGCCCAACATGTTTTTGCGTTCTGCAGTAGCCATAACCGTGCCCCAGCGGCGGGCCCGACCACACAATCGATTCCCGCCTTTGTATCCACAACCAACCGGCTGGCTACTCTCACCGCATGGGCCCGACCATACGTCAATACCCAAATCGCGCCCATCTCAACCTGCAGGGTGTTTTTGTTATCCCCAGAAGTAGTGAGTGCCGCATTACCGCCACCAAGAGGGGACTCCCCACTAGCCACTCTTGACGCCACCAACTAGGCCAACCACCTTACTTTTGCCTCCTGCAGACTGTTGTTCAATAGATACAACCCCATGTCTGAAAGATGGACTCCATCATCCCTATACAGACCACTATAGCTTGGCTGCAAGTGTCCATGCTGAACCACACAACCCCCATGGGAGAGAACAAAGTTCCTTAAGGCCCTGTTCAACCTCTTCCTAACTCTTTCCACTGCCCGAATAGGGTGTGCACCCCGCCAGACCTTTCTAGAGATAATGTTGGACCATGCCAGTGTAACCCCCTCTCCTCTTTGACATGCAATATGAGGTCTAAGCATTTTGGGGAAATTATAACAAGGTCTGGCTTACCCCATTTGGGGGGAATTATAACAAGGTCTGGCTTACCCCATTTGGGGGGGGGAATTATAACAAGGTCTGGCTTACCCCATTTGGGGGGGGAATTATAACAAGGTCTGGCTTACCCCATTATTATTTTGCGGTGTCAACTATAGCTGGCAGCTCAGCTACTCTCTGCCCGCTTCTCCTGAGCCAATGGATTTCTGCTCACACCCCTGGGATCCCTAGCTGCTTCCCCTGAGGTGCTGAGCTTGCCAACATGGCAGCCCGGTGCCCAGAATGGTGCTCACCGATTTCTTAACTGAAATGAGAATGATAATTAATACATTTCACAACCACCCTCGCTGACTCTTGCCATAGTTAGGGCTAATGTACTTTTAATCGGCATTAGAGCTCCCTCTGCCCAGCCTCCTTTTGTGCTCCTGGCTTTTTACATCAACTGCAGCCATCGCTGCTGTCAATATGGAATGAGTATGTTCCAAAAACAAGGATCAAGCCCAACTTCAACTATCACGTTGGACAGCATCAATTTAAATTTGGAACTGTGGAAGGGGGCCCAGCTACTGGGAATTAAAATTGGTCCCTTGATGTTAGGCCTCACTGCCAAGTATTTCTTAACAGTCACAACTTTGCCTAATGTGTTACCATCCTCCAGACTGCCATTCTCTCTTCCTGTCTTAGAGTCTTAGACCTATGACCTATCAGTCTTAGACCTATGACCACTGCACTCTCACACTGAACATTATTTACCTGTAATGCTGCCATGAACATATCTTTCAACTGTGCTACCAACTCCCCTATTCTGAAAGCCCCTTTTATAAACCACGACCAAAGCTGCTGTGTGACAGAGAGACACACTGCTCTCTGCAGACTATAGGTAAAGCTTGTAACAGCCTTTCCACCCTCGCTCCTCCTAAAGGTACCTTCTATGTAACTTCTCCTGTGCTTTCTTTACCCCCCACAGTATCCCCACACCTAAAGCTGCAGAGAGGCTTATTATGCAGTAATATCGCCATCCCAGAGGGGAGCTTGGGAACTGCAGGAGAGGAAAGCAGGCTTTTGTGTAACTGATGCTTCTAAATGTTAGCAGCCCCTGTGAATTCATTTTTACTGTAAAATTGCAGGATAATTATCATTTGTTTTACAGTAACATTTAAGTGCCTTTCAAATGTGCCAAACATCCAGATAATAAACTAACAGAAACTGCTCCTATAAAGACCATAAACACAAACAACCACTTTTATCTACTGTGTCTCTTCCAATTCACCAGAACAATAGTAACTTGACATTCAAGCTATCAGATACAGGACTCTTAACATCTGTAAATCATGTAAATACAGCAGACAATCACTCTGTATGTCTAGCTATAATCCAATCTTCCCATCCCAGCCTTATATACAGCCCTGCCAGCAAAGAGAGATAACCTCCAGCCTCTGCCCAGCTCCAATCACAAGTAATAAACTTACTGGACTAAACTCCTTTGCATGCAAATGTAGATAACACCCTATGACTAGGTCAATCAGAGATATGAAGCCCTGAATGTACAAGATCCTCCATTGTTAGGAGATTAGATAATGTTTTTTGCAACAAATCACACAGTATATTTAATTACAGAGACCCTCAGTATAAGGCCCCCTTTGCTCTAATACATCTCCTAATTGTTACAAAACCAAGACTGCCTAAAATCAGCCCACCCTATCTGCTAATACACGTTAATCATGCTGCAAGCATAAATCCCCTGCTTGTAATATTTATTTTTCATGTTTACATAAGAGGAGACATGATACAAGTATTCCCATATTATACCAAATATTATCAGGTTAATAAGGGAAGAGGTTTCTGCAAAATGGTACAATTTTTAGAACCAGAGGGTGGTAGAAATCCCAGCCATGTGACCAAACAGTATTTTACCAGCAGGGGTAGTAGATACCCAGCATGACCCTCCAGTAGAGGAAACACATGACCATTATGATACAAGTATTCACATATATTACTAGATATTATGATGTCCATAAGGGAAGTATTATTGTGCACATGGAACAATGTTTAGAGCTGGAGGGTACTAAAAATCCCAACAATGTTACAAAACACTATCTTCCCAAAGGAGGTAGTAGATGCCTGGCATAATCTTCCAGTAGCGGAAGCATATAAATATCATGATATGAGTATTGTCATATTACTGAATAAGGACATAATTGAAAACAGGAGAAACACTCCATGTATTCTTCCTGGTACAAACACTTTCTAAATAAATGCATATTTACTAAATATTTAAACATGCTAATCATGCAAATGGAACCCTGTTTGGAGCAAGAGTGTGTTAGAAATACCAACCATGTGACAAAACAGTATTTTTACAAAAAAGGGGGTAGTAAATACCTGGAATAACCTTCCAGTAGAGGAAGCACATTATTATTATTATGATACAAGTATTCCCATATTACTACTTCTTATCATGCTGATAATGGAAGTACTTTTTGTGCAGAGGTACAGTGCTTATAGCTAGAAGATGGTAGAACTCAAAGCAATGTGACAACCCACTATTTTACTGAAGGGGTGAAGTAGATACCAGGAATTACCTTCCAGTACAGGTTATTGTTATGAGCTAGAAGGTGGTCGAATTCAAAGCAATGTGACCACACACTGTTTTACTAAAGGGGTAGTAGATGCCAGAAATAATCCCTCAGCAGAGGAAGCAGATAAATATCATGTAGAGACACTAGAGAATATTAAGAAACATAAAGTAGAGAGGGTCTCTGGAGTGAAGAGACTAATGTTTATTGCTCCTGCTTGGAGATTAATCTGGTAATATTGGACAGATATTGTCTTTTAACTTTTGAAACTGCCTAACACTTGCCTCATCAAAGAATATACTGTATCTACTCACTGGCATCAAGCCCACACTGACATTATGATATTGGTAATTTCTAATTTGGGTAATTAGAATTATTTGCAAGAACTTAACCTTTGTTGGGATAAATAAAATCCCAATCTAAAAAGGGGGTGGGGGATGTCATGGGAAGAAGTAACATGGGGGCCACATAAGGTACTATACGCCACTATCACACCCTCACAAGTTTAATGTAAAATGAAACCACAAACCCCCATCCCACCAAAACCATAAACTATATGGTAACAAAGGACAAAAACTGAAATAAAATTAATTCTGAATATCAAATGTAAAACCGAAGTGCAATAATGAAATGCCACAAATCCTGATTCTGCTAAAGTACTTATCTAGTGATTTTGATTGGGTCGTGTCCTCTGTCTGTGATGGTCCATTTGATGCTGCAGTTTTGGTTTCTGATGCATGGTTTTCATCCACTCCAACACCCAACCTATATTGCAGTATGATGAGAATATTTAGATATATAACAATGACAAATATAATTGGGTAGAAGAAACAACCCAAAGTATTACTATACTGAGAGGGTACTGACTAATAGAGGTAGAGCAGAGGTGGAGTATAATACAGTGAAGATCAGACAGTATTACATACTGAGAGGGTACTGACTAATAGAGGTAGAGCAGAGGTGGAGTATAATACAGAGAAGATCAGACAGTATTACATACTGAGAGGGTACTGACTAATAGAGGTAGAGCCGAGGTGGAGTGGTAACACAGAGAAGATCAGAAAGTATTACATACTAATATCGGTAGACCAGGTATAGATATAACTAATTACTGAGAGTGGGAGAATAAACTTCCCCAGAGGTAATACAGAGAAGGCATTGGCCATAAAATAGGTAAATTTAAATCCATCAGCACAAGGGGACATACAGTAAAATTAGACAAGGGAAGAGAAGGATGCCCTGAGCAGTCTGGGAGCCAGAACCACGTTACCCTCCGCCAAGGGATCTTGGCGGTGTAGTGTTGCTCCTCAGCCTTCCTTGGTGTAGCTTGGTTCTCTTGCACAGCCCAGATTTCATGTCCTGATGTTTTATGGATTCAGACTGAAGCTCCTGTGATAGAACCTGTGAAACAAAAGAGAACAAGCATTAGAATGATTCACTCCACAAATTACAGGTGAAATAGCCCTGCCTGATTACCCTAACTCCCCCCACTATTCCCCTCCTACTGATAACCTTCCTGACCCTAATTAAGATCCCCTCCCTTGAACCCTTAATTGAATTACTGATAAACCCCAACTTGCCAGGATGTCTCAGGCCATAGCCCATTGTCCTATTGTCTCTGGGCTATCTCCTGAGACACCCTGGAGCCATCTAAAAACCTACAGGCAATGAGCTTAATGGCGCTCGGTCCTAATTAGTCTCTTGCTATGTTATATCTGTCAGACATACACAGTTTAAACATAATGCTGTGTGTGCACAATGCAATGTACTGTTTTAAATATGCATTTTAGAAAAAAAATGCTACTTATTTGTTAGTGTGTTTCCTGCAAATATAGTATATTTTTAAAAAATTTGTTTTAGACACACAAATTAAATTACTAAAGTAAAATAACGATTCATAGTAACATAGTAATTTAGGTTGAAAAAAGACAAATCCATCAAGATCAGCCTATCTACTGACTTGAACTTCTACCTCTCATTCCTGATTTTGATCAAAAAAGAAAAAAATATCCAGACTTTTTTGAATGCATCTATTTTATTTGATAGCACTACCTCTCTTGGCAGTGAGTTCCATACGTTTATTGTCCTTACTGTAAATAATCCCTTTCTTTGTTGTCTATGATATCTTTGCTCTTCTAGTCTCAGGGGGTGACATCTTGTTCTTTGTACCTTTATGTTAATGAACAGGACACTCAAGAGATCTTTATGTTGGCCCTGCACATATTTATATAATGTTAACATATCCCCTCTAAGATGATTTTATTCTAGAGTATATAAATGCGACTTTTTTAGTCATGCTTCATAGCTAAGATCCTCTAATACCCTGATTAATTTTGTAGACTTCCTTTGCACTTTTTGTAGTTAATAAAATCTTTTTTAATGACAGGTGCCCAGATTTGTTAGATTAAAAACAAATAGGTAAAACAGAAATACTTTGTTAGCCATGGAAAAACATCAAACAAGTAGATATAAAAATGTATAATTTTAGCTAACTTATAAGCTTTCACCTATGCAGACGATATAATATTAACACTTTCTAATCCCGATAATTCAATTGAAGGACTGATTAGGGAATTGGAAACTTATGGTGGCATATCCAATGACAAATTAAATGTGGGTAAGACCCAAGCCCTAGCTTACGCAATGAGTGAAGCAGAAAAAGACAAACTAAAAAAAACAAACGCTTTTTATTGGCCCTAAAAAGGTATGAAATACCTGGGAATTATAATTCCCCTTAACATTAGAGAAATCATAGACATAAATTATTCCTTGCTTATCTCAGATTTGAGAAAACAGCTTGACGACTGGAAGCATTTGTGTGTATCCTGGTTAGGAAGGATAAACCTCATTAAATCATATATCTTCCTTCGGTGGTTATACCACTTTAGGATTATTCCTATCAGGATACCAGATTTGTACATTAAACAATTTCAGACAGTGGCAGAAAAATTTATATGGCAGGATAAAAAGCCCAGAATCTCTAAACACCAACTTTATAACCAGGGGTACCAATGTGGAATGGGACTTCCTGACTTAGGGAGATATAAACAGGCAAGTCCTTCTCTTTCACGCACATCAACTTCAACTACAGATAAACAAAAGGGAAGATTGGTTTCGAGTAGAACAAGAGATTTTAGGAATATCAAATCTAGAATATTTACTATGGGCCCCTACAAAAGAAATCAGAAATACACTGGCTAGGACTAACTTAAGAAGCTTAAACCATACTATTGATACTTGGTTAATGTTTAAAAAGAAGATACAAATGCAAGGAAAATGTCACGGCTCGACCACCCTCAAAACTTTAAATCACTTAATGGTAGGAATGAAGGTTCCTGACTGATGCATAACTAACAATCTGACTGTGGCTGACTTAATGACTGATCAACACACTATAACGATTAAAGCACTTCAAGAACTTCATGGTTTTCCCCCTAAAGATGTCTTTCAGGTCATAAGGATGTTATCCTATATAAAGGCCCATCTGTATAAAAATAAAGACAAAAGAATGAACAAAAATCTAGATGATCTATTAAAAAATAAATATCAAAAGGGAGAACTGAGTATGTGGTACCTATTTATAAATCCCCTATATCCTAGTCCGAAGACTAAAGCATGGTAATCATAGGGGAGAGACTTATTGAGTCCAGTTGCAAAAAAGGATTGGTGGGCAAGCTGGCTGATGACTAAAAAGGTAACCCATTCGCTTTCCATCCATGAGCTCCAATATAAGATCATGCATAAATGGCACTACACACCAGCTAAAATGAATAAAATTAGTCCTGCAAATCAGGCAACTTGTTGGAGATGTGGCAAAGAACGAGGTGACTCCCTCCATTTATGGTGGGCATGTGATAAACTTCAATTTTGTTGGCAGAACCTTTGGATTAATAGCAGACTTGACTAAAACAGTTCTCCCTGCCCAGCCCGAAAAGGCCTTACTACATCTTGATCTAGATAACATGGTATTTAAAGACAGAATAATTACAATACAGATTTTTATGGCTATAAAGTTGATTGTGGCTAGAAATTGGAAAAACGAAGCCGACATAACATGGGCCCAAATAGTAAACCAAATACAACAACAATATATAATGGAAAGGGGATACTATATTTCTAGACACAAATTAGAAACTTTTGAAAAAATATGGAAAAATTGGGCAAAGTGGTATGAAGCCTTTACTATTGGCAGCTAGACAATCATATGCTGTTGTGTGAAAATTCCAATACAATCTTATAAACTACAACCTGGACTTACCTTCCCAAAGCCTGAGTGGCTCACTTGTAACTTCTTTCATAAGACGCATGAGGTCTTCTTGTCATTTTGCCCATTTGTTTTTGTTCTGTTGTTCTTGTCCTATTTTTTAGGCAGTCCTCTTGGTACTAATTTCCATAACTGCTGTTTTCATTCCCTCCTTCCCCCTAGTGTTCTCTCTTGGGTAGGGGTGGTAAAATAGGATTTGCCTACTTTTGTAAATGTTTTTCACATATAACTAATAATATTATATTTTGTAAACTATTAATGCTACACTGTAAGATGACCTGAACTTATTTATGTATTTTCTATTTTTGTCAAATAAAAAAATAAATTAAAAAAACTTATAAGCTTTCAAGACCAAGATGCTAGGTCTCTTCCTCAGGCTTTAATGAGGATAAAAAATATTCCTAATTGTAAAAAAAAAGTTAACAGCTTAAAAAAAGTTTAATAGATAAAAAAACATATAGATTTCACATATTTTTTTATTTGCAGGGAGACATATCATTTACTGTTTCTCTGTGCAGGGTGCTGATCACAATCCGTTGTTTAAGGTTGGGAGGCTGATTCAATGAAAGTATTGGGGGATGTTCGACCATTGTCAGGAGTGTTGCACAGAATTTCTATTTCCATGTCTGTTGGTTTATGGGAGTATATGGTACATCTCCCTGCCAACAAAAGAGATGTGAGACCTGTGCATACATCCACAGCACAGATAAAATACCAATTATTGGCTCACTGCTTTATATGCAAATAATCCAATGTTGTACATCTAATCATGTGTGTGAAGTGCCCAAACGTAATGTATGAGGTATAAACAGGCCAACCATTGCAAAAATTGTTTAATTCCCACAAACATACTATCAGTCAGAAAAAAAAAATTCCTGTTGGAGAACATTCCTATCAACCTGGACACAGTATACAACATGCAAAGCTTTTGGTAGTCAAGGGATGCTATTAACCTGGATGCGTGTGAAGTGTCCAAAAGTAATGTATGAGGGAGAAACAGGCCAACCATTACACAAATAGTTTAATTCCCACAAACATATTATAAGTCAGAAAAAAGACAATTGTTGGAGAATATGCCTATCAACCTGTACAAGTATACAATATATGAAGCTTTTGGTAGTGATGGGATTGTTCAACACCCAGAGGGAGGGAAAAATATTGGAAGTCAGATTAATATGCCAGTTTAAGACCTTAATCACTGGCCTTAATAGAGACAGTGAATTTATTTCCTGAAATGATCTTACTAATTAATGATCTTTTTTACAAGCCATAGATTGCACCTTCATGAATTTGGCATGTGTTTAATGGTTTTATAGTCCCCCTAACCAGGGAATGGAGTGATCAGGGATAAAGGCCTAGCTGACTGCCTCAATTAATATTTTTGTTCAGTTTTTACAAATAAAGATGAAGGAAAAGGACCTCAGTTATTAGATATATGTGAAGAAAAAAGCAGACATGAACACTGATAGATATATGTGAATATATATTTATTAGTAAATGTATCGATGGTCAAAAAATGTCAGAACAGTATCCAAAAAGGAGGAACAAAAAAAGCAAAATGCTTGAAAATGGTGAGATGGTGTCTAAGGTATTGATCCATTTTGTCTCTTTTTGTTTGAGGGTTCTTTCACGGTTGCCCCCTCTCCTGGGGGGAGGGGGTGCACTGTCAATCACCTGGAATCGTAGTTGGTTCTAACCAGAGGCGTCGTTAGGGGGGGGCTACTGGGGCTAGAGCCCCGAGTCTGCTGACCATAGCCCCGAGTCTGTGAAGCTTCCCCTGCTTCCTGCTCTGTCACTATGATAACCCGGCCCCGAACCCATGTGACCGGCAGGAACCCACGTGTCCTCCCTCACAGCACAGACCATGAGGGATGCTGTGCTGCTGTGGAGAGGCTGCTCTCTGCTCTCTGCTCCAGGGGCTGCAGAAAAGCCTCCTCTATGACCTGCCACTTACCTCCCATCCAGGAACAGGCTGCACAAGGTAGGATCTCCATGTATTTTTATATAAATATCACCAACAGGTGAGTACTGGGGAAGGGGGTGGAGGGAGGGTGACATTAATGGGCAGAATAACCTTGGCAAATGGTGGATAAATTAACCCTGGCAAATGATGGATAAATGAACCCTGGCATATTATGGAGAAATTAACCCTGGAAAATGATGGATAAATTAACCCTGACAAATGATGTATGAATTAACCCTGGCAAATGATGTATGAATTAACCCTGGCAAATGGTGGGAAAATTAACCCTGGCAAATGGTGGGGAAATTAACCCTGGCAAATGATGTATGAATTAACCCTGGCAAATGGTGGGGAAATTAACCCTGGCAAATGGTGGGGAAATTAACCCTGACAAATGGTGGGGAAATTAACCCTGGCAAATGGTGGATAAATAACTCTGGCATATTATGGAGAAATTAACCCTGGCAAATGATGGAGAAATTAACCCTGACAAATGGTGATGGTCTGTGCGGGACGGAAATGCCCCCTTCCCTGCAATGAGATATAGCAGCAGGGAGGGGGGACATATTGAACAACATTTTTTTTATTTATTTTTTTAAATACACCATTTGTATGAGTATGTGACAGACTGTATGTATGTATGAGTGTATGTGGCAGACTGTATGTATGTGACAGACTGTATGTATGTATGTGACAGACTGTACGTATGTATGTGATAGACTATGTATGTGTGATACTATGTATGAGTGTGTGTGTCTATGTGTAATGATACTGATGTTAGCAGGTTTGGAGTCCAGCAGCCAGATCAGCAAGGTCTTCTGCCAGAAGTAGCCACTCGTTACCCAGGTGGTTGAGCCCCTGAGCTTTGAGTGACAATCTGGTCTTTTAGCAGAGCTGTGAGGCTGGAACAAAGAGTATAAACGTAGTCAGGAAAGCCAAGGTCAGTGGGTAGGAGAAGGCAGAGTAGTGAGACGGTCCAAAATCGGTAACAGGTAAATAACAATCAAGAGAAAGCTTGATATACTGCAGGCGGGAACCACAATAATCTGGCAAAGGTAGATTCACAGGAAGAGGCTTTTATAGGCTGAGAGTGAGCACATGACTTGACACAGGTGAGGAGAGTTGATGATAATAACAAGGCTTGGTATATTCATTGTAACTAGAACATAGGCTAAAATGTAAAAGACAGGCTAGCGAACCGGTAAAGAAGAGAGCTAGGAACATGGAAGTCAGTGTTCAAGTCCAGGCACAGTCAGTTCCTGACACTATGTGACAGATTGTATGTATGTATGTATGTATGTATCTGTGTGACAGACTGTATGGGTGTGTGTGTCTATGTGACTGACTCTATGAATGTATGTGTCTATGTTACTGACTGTATGTATGAGTGTGTGTCTATGTGACAGACTGTATGTATGTGTGTGTGTCTGTGACAGACTGTATGTATGAGTGTGTGTCTGTGACAGAGTGTATGTATGAGTGTGTCTCTGTGACAGACTGTATGTATGAGTGTGTCTCTGTGACAGACTGTATGTATGAGTGTGTATCTGACACTGTATGAGTATGTGTCTATGTGACAGACTGTATGTATGAGTGTATGTGACAGACTATGTATGCATGTACGAGTGAATGTGACAGACTGTTTGTATGTATGAGTGTGTGTGTCTATGTGACTGACTGCATGTATGAGTGTGTATGTGTGTCTGTATATGACTGCATGTGATTGTGTGTATGTGCTGTTGTCTGGCTCCTAGATTTTTTTACTGGCTCCTAAAACTCAGTTAAGTTCGTCAAGCCCTGGCATAAATGCAACTAGTTATATACATCTATTTGGGGTCTACTTCAAGCTTTTGAAAATGCTGGAAATATTTAATATTTTACAGGTTTTGTTTTGTGATTATAAACGTAATATTTTTTTGCTGCGAGGGTGGTGGGTGCATGGAATAGCCTTCCAGTAGAAGTGGTAGAGGTTAATACAGCGAAGGAGTTTAAGCATGCGTGGGATAGGTATAAGGCTATCCTAGATATAAGATAAGGTCAGGGACTAATGAAAGCATTACTTTACTGAGAGGGTAGTGGATGTATGGAATAGTCTTCCAGTAGAAGTGGTAGAGGTTAATACAGTGAAGGAGTTTAAGCATGCGTGGGATAGGTATAAGGCTATCCTAGATATACAATAAGGACAGGGACTAATGAAAGTATTACATTACTGAGAGGGTAGTGGATGTATGGAATAGTCTTCCAGTAGAAGTGGTAGAGGTTAATACAGTGAAGGAGTGTAAGCATGCATGGGATAGGTATAAGGCTATCCTAGATATAAGATAAGGTCAGGGACTAATGAAAGCATTACTTTACAGAGAGGGTAGTGGATGTATGGAATAGTCTTCCAGTAGAAGTGGTAGAGGTTAATACAGTGAAGGAGTTTAAGCATGCGTGGGATAGGTATAAGGCTATCCTAGATATACAATAAGGACAGGGACTAATGAAAGTATTACATTACTGAGAGGGTAGTGGATGTATGGAATAGTCTTCCAGTAGAAGTGGTAGAGGTTAATACAGTGAAGGAGTGTAAGCATGCATGGGATAGGTATAAGGCTATCCTAGATATAAGATAAGGTCAGGGACTAATGAAAGTATTACTTTACTGAGAGGGTAGTGGATGTATGGAATAGTCTTCCAGTAGAAGTGGTAGAGGTTAATACAGTGAAGGAGTGTAAGCATGCATGGGATAGGTATAAGGCTATCCTAGATATAAGATAAGGACAGGGACTAATGAAAGTATTACATTACTGAGAGGGTAGTGGATGTATGGAATAGTCTTCCAGTAGAAGTGGTAGAGGTTAATACAGCGAAGGAGTTTCAGCATGCGTGGGATAGGTATAAGGCTATCCTAGATATAAGATAAGGTCAGGGACTAATGAAAGTATTACTTTACTGATAGGGTAGTGGATGTATAGAATAGTCTTCCAGTAGAAGTGGTAGAGGTTAATACAGTGAAGGAGTTTAAGCATGCATGGGATAGGTATAAGGCTATCCTCGATATAAGATAAGGCCAGGGACTAATGAAAGTATTACTTTACTGAGAGGGTAGTGGATGTATGGAATAGTCTTCCAGTAAAAGTGGTAGAGGTTAATACAGTGAAGGAGTTTAAGCGTGCGTGGGACAGGTATAAGGTTATCCTAGATATTAGGATATTTAAGACTGACCACACCTGTACCTATGCATCCTATACCTTTATCTTATATCTATACCTTTACTTATGCATTACTATACCTGTATCTTATATCTGTACCTGTGCATCCTGCACCTGTGTCTGTCCTAATAGCTTATATCCGTACCTATGGATCCTGTACCTGTCCATATAGCCTAAATCTGTACCTATGCATCCTGTATCTTTATCTATATATGCATCTGTATCATATATGTACTCATGCATCATCATGTACCTATATCTATCTACATCTATCCTATATCTATACCTATGCATTCTGTACCTCTGTCTGTCTACCTATCGATCATGAGACATCATTGTATTTTAAGTATTATTAAAGCTGTGGGCTATAGCCCCAGATCATTTTTGAGCCTAGCAACGCCCCTGGTTCTCACTGTGGCCTGCTCCCTTGAAGTGTTTAGCCACTGGAACTTTATTTGTGTTGCCTCTGGCTAGGGCGGCTCTGATGGATGTGTTATGCTCAGAGATTCTTTTTTTGATATGTCTGGTGGTTTCTCCCACATAGAGGAGGCCACATGGGCACTTAAGTATGTAAACCACAAAGGTGGAGTCACAGGTGAAGTAATCATTAATTCTATGTTTATTGCCGTAATGGGGATGGAGGAATGTCTTACCTTTAATCACGCTATTACACTGGTTACAGCTAAGGCATGGAAAGGTGCTGTGGCTCTGTAAGAAATCTACGTTTGGATTTTTTGCTGCCTACGTCTGCTGACACCAGGGAGTCTCTAAGTATGTGGGACCTGGAATAGGAAAAAAGAGGTGTGTTATATAGGGAAACTGGAAGATTACAGTCAGATTGTAGTATATGCCAATGTCTCATGATGGCTTTCTTGATTTTCAGGCTGGCATTTGTAAATGGAGAAACAAAGGGTAGCCGGGCCAACGAGATATCCCTTATTTTAGTCTTCAGTGTATCTCTAGAGATAGTGGATAGCCGGTTTCTCTGGGTGTGTTGAAGTTCTTGATTATAGCCGCAGTCAGAGAATTTCTTTGACATCTTGTCTAGGCAGGTTTCCAATAGAAGTGGATTGCTGACGATTCTTTTAGTGCGGGCGAGTTGGCTGTAAGGGAGACCTCTTTTTGAATGTTCATGGTGGTAGCTGCTATATAGGAGCAGGTTGTTTTTGTCAGTTGGTTTTATATAGATGTATGTTTCCAGTTTGTTGCCATTTCAAATTACAGTGGTGTCAAGAAAGGATACACATTGATCATTGAGTTCACTGGTAAAGGCGATATGTGTATTAATAGAGTTGATGTCTGTTATGAATTGGGTAAAGTGCCATCAGCAGACAAACACGTCTTCAATGTATCTTTTCCATATCATGCAGTGCTTAAAGAGAGGTGTCTTATAAATACCGCTGACCTCCAGGTGGTCCATATCTATGTTGGCACATGTGGGTGCGACATTGGAAAAAAATTGTATTCAATTTTCTTGCGACAAATTACAAAGCAATGTTCAATGTATCAAAACCATTTACAAAAATAAACTTAAAAACAAAATGTCATATCTATATTTTCCCAATAATCTGTGGTTTGTTCTTTTACATATACATCTTTCATGTCTTTAATTATCCGATTAATTACAGAATCTATTGTTAAAATAATTTGTTTTGATGATTTTAGACACCTTGCTTGCCATAAATGATGTATTACAATACAATTTATTACATATAAAGTGCATTTGTTAATCTTATTTGCCTATTTGGAGACAATCCAATTTGCGACATTGGAGCCCATGGTGGTACCTACTTTCTGAAGTCAGAACCGGTCTTCGACTAAGAAGTAATTTTCAGTCAGGATGAAATGGAGGCGGTCAAGGACATAGTTCTTCTTGGCTGTGTTCCAAGTGTCTGTTGGATCATGTACAATGGTCCAGGCCATGGCCTGGATGCCACCTTCATGATGTATTAATGTGTAGAGGCTCTGAACATGCAATGTTGCCAGAAAGAAATTATCCGTGTGTGGAATAATCACTGTATTGATGATGTTCAAAAAGTGGTTGGTGTCCTTCACGTGTTAAGTTCGATTAATGACATATGGGGCCAGTAATTTATCTAAAAATATGGATACTGGCTGGAAAATTGAGTCAGAGTCTGCTGCTATGGGTCTACCAGGGGGTTTGGTAGCATGTTTGTGTATCTTTGGAAGGGTATAGAGTACAGTGAGTGGGAAGGGGGTGTGGATAAATTTGGCTTGCTGTTTGCTGATGATGCCATCCTGTAATCCTGTATCTGCATCCAGTTTGCTGTAGGTGTTCCCACTTGAAAGTTGAGAATGTATCTCCGCGATGTAATCATCACAAACAATTCACCCCCTTTGTCTGTAGGTTTGATGCAGATGGATTTATCTGATCTGAGAGTTTGGATTGTGTCACGTTCCTCCTTGGTGAAATTTGGTCTCATTTGCTATTTTTTCTTGAACCTGTTTTTGAACTCGGTACGCTTAGCATTTTCCAATTCCTTTTTAGTGAGCTTAATCTATGTTTTGACTGAGTGGTTCATACTGGGTGGTTGAAATTTGCTCTTAGGTTTTACCGCGACTGGTAGGTAACCCGGAGTGGGGTACAGTACACCTGTACGGGTTGTGGCGGTTTGTACAGCTTCCATATTTTGTGGCTCGTTCATGTATGTCCTAATGGACCTCTGTATCTTATCTGTTGTTCGGGCATCCAGAGGGTTAGTAGTCAAAGCGGGCCTACCCATATCCATAGATATGGATTCTGTGGTGGAGGAGAAAAAAAGCCTTGAGTCTCAAGTTGCATGAAAATTTGTAGAAGGCAACATCATAGTCTAGCCATTTGGTGTTAGGGGTAGGGATCAATGAGAGGCCTTTGTTAAGCGTGTTGGTCTCCGATGTACTTAGTGCTCTGTCTGAGATGTTGAAGACTAAGTCTGATTTGTATTGAATCATGTCTTCATTCGCCTTTGTTTTGTGTCTTTTCTGTTGTACCCTCACATTGGTTTTGTTGGCTTGAGGATGGAAGGTCTAAAAAAAGAGGATGATGATGATGAGGAGGAGGAAGTGGTACCTGCTTTTTTCCATCTTAGTGGACACAGCCTGTTTTCTTTTCTTCTTCTTTTTCTTTAATTCCTCAGTTTCCTGTTTGTATGTAGCAAGTATGGTAAACAAGCTCTGTTTAAGTTCCTCTAATTTCTGTGGTGTGAAAGTAAGTTCCACCTCTTTTTCGAGTTTCACGATTCCTTCCGTGGATTTGCCGAGGTCTACCTGTAGGGTCTCGACCATTAGTAGCATAAGATCAAATGAGCATTTGTTCAGTATTTTGTACCACTTCTGGCAGAATAGTGTGTTGTCTTTACATAAATTAGGACGTAGGCGTACCCTAAGACCCCGTGGCATCCGTCTTATTTTAAGATATTCGATCAGAGTGTCAGTGTATAAATCTGTATTCATTTTTTTCTTGAGTTCGCTCTCAAATTTACCAAAGGTATCCATAGATGGAACAGGGGAGCTGTAACCCCAAGGGAAAGGGGAAAAGTGGAGAAGGAGAGGAAAAGAATGGTAGGGGTCGGATAGAAGGAAACAAGAGTCAAGGGTGGAGGAGAAAAATAGGTGAGATGATGTGTGATGTATAAAGAAAGGCTCAGCTAGGAGACTATTAAGAAAATTAGTGTCTCCTAAGGTAGGGGATCTGGAAGCCAGATTGGGAGGGCTGAATACAGCGCAAATAGAAGGCAATTCTGTAGTAGATGTGTCGAATACAAAAAACAGCAGGTAGTTCACTAGGAGAAAGAAAGTATACAACTGGGAGAGGAGAACTGCTAGCTAAGGTGAGATCTAGAAGGCAATAAGTACAGGTGCAAAAAATGGACTGCTTATACGCTCTCTCCTAAAAGGGCATATGACTGAAAAACCAAAATGTTCAGAAAAAAAGCAGACATGCACACTGATAGATAAATATATCTTTATAAATAAATGTTTCGACGGTCAAAATATTTCAGAGCATTATCCAAAAAGGAGTAACAAAAAAAGCTGGAAAAAAATATATATGTATATATCAGGAGCCGTAGATAGAGAGCTAGAAAAATATACAATTCATATACCCTTTGGGAGAGAGCATGTACCCAGTCCATATTTTGCACCTGTACTTATTGCCTTCTAGATGTCACCTTAGCTAGCAGTTCTCATATATGTGAGTTTACAGAGGAAGAGGTGCTATTTCACCTGGCTAAAGTTAAGACAAATAAGTATATGGGGTCTGATAGGACACACCCAAATTTATGAGACCATACCTCAAAAATAAAGTATTAAGAGCTGAGCTGGAAAAATAGGCAATTTGGATGTTTTGCTTAACATAGCTATCATTGCCTTTCTTTTAGCAGTTCATTTATAATACACTTATCAGTGAACTTATAGTGAAAAGCCCCCTTCAAGGATAAGGCCATTTCATGTTCTTGAAATGGCTTATTTCCATAAAGCTAGTCGCAAAACGATAAGCCATTCAACTGATTTATGCCTGGCGCTTGGGCATAGAGAAAACCAATCTAAGGGTTATAAATACTTGATTTGTATTTTTGTAAGGCATTGCTGTCATGTATTAATAGAAAATGTTAAACCTTGAGCTTTTATTCATTGGCGGGACAGCATCCACTTGTATGTTTTCTCGTATGTCATTATCTAATAATGTAGATAATTGTACTGAGTTAGAAAAGAGCTATGTATCTTAAACATTTGTGTACTAACTTCCCAGTATGTATAACTTTTTCTAAAATTAAAACAAAGTTAGAATATTTTTGTCATTGTCATATTTCCTCCTATCTACAATGGAACAATAATTCTTTTTTTATTGAATGACTGGATGGTTAAATGAAATAGACCTAACAAGCATTCGATTGACATTTTATGACTTGGATATTGAAAATTAATTAAACGTCCATAGATAATTTCAAATGGTTTGCACAATCTAATTAACTTGAAATAATAAGTTATGAAATGTCATTTGATGTTTATTAAGACACTTTCTTTTAAGTGCTCATTATAGCTTCAATGTGGTACTTGTCATTGGGATCACTTATTAATATTTTCGTCAATCAATGTATGCAAATTAAAAGATAATATGCAGTTTTTGAAATTATTTCTTTTAGTTCTAATATAATTTATAAATATCATAGAAAACCGCATTTCATCCTTGAATGATAATTTCTTTCATTGCAGAAACATGCAATGTTATCTCACGTCGAGTTGATAAAGTAAAGGTTATTAGTTCTAATACAATAAACCTTCCACATTAGAACTGCTATTTTATATTGCACTGTGTCCTTGTCAAATGTTGGGAAGCAGGCTTCGTTTATTTTATGCCACTCCTGAGTAAAGTATATTGGAAATAATTATACCCAAGGTTTTTCATGTATCCTTGAAGCAAGATAAATCCTTAGACAACTTTGTCATTTAAGAGTCTCAGAATAACCTTTAACGTGCAAAGGTTATCTTTGTTATTATTATTATTACTTCTACCAGGAGTATGAAAATGAAAAGCTAACTAAATTAGTAATATTGGTGGATGGCACTTATAACCAAAATATAAAATGATGTAACCTTTGTCACACAAATGAGCCCATGTTTGAATATTTCTTGATATGGATTCATTGATGTGGGGGATTTCCTTGCTTTCGATATTGGGGGCTATTCACAGAAATCCAAATTTGGCAGTCAAAAATAGCACTAAAATTGATCTACAACCTCAGGAAGATTCATCTCCTCCAAATCTATTCCGAATTCTGAGGCTGCTAAATGACTGCTGAGTGAGGTATGCTGAGGAGGTTGAATAGGGTGTTTGAATTGGACTCAAAATCACATTTCACCTCCCGTTATTTTTGCCTTTGGTTTTTGAGACCAAATTGTTTTTCTTTAGTGAATAGCTCAAGGGTATCAAACTCGGAGGTCACATTTAACTTTGATTCTAAGTCAAATTTAATCTCCTTTCACCAAATTTGAGTTTTATTGAATAGCCCGCAATATGTTCGATTTAATTAATTCCGTTTAAAATATATGTTTTCAGTTATACACAATTTCATGTAGTGGTTTAATCAGTGCATACCAGCCATAAGCTTGTTTTGAATTAAGCTATTTTATCTAAAAATGTGTTTTATTCTCTCTATATATACTATTCTCTTTTAGTTAGTCTTCATCTTTTGTAAAGTATATAGATAAATTAGGTTTGTGTAGAAACTCAAGATCTTTCAGAAAGGTTGGGATTTTTACCCTATGTATTAAGATTATTGGTTTAAAAAAAAAGTATGTTGGTGTTTAAACAGTTTCCTTTGCTTTTCGACATAGACAAGGGCCAAGGTATTTCTGATGTGGGCTGCATAATCCCAAATGCATGTGCATGTTGGGTATCATTTTCTTATTTACTGTAATGGTGAAGTTAGCCATAGACAGGTGTTATCTTATTTTGCAGTAATACAATTATACAAAAGCAGTTAAAACTATTTAAATTAACATTTTTTAAACAAAATTGTACATTTATAGGGATAATGAGAATAAGTGGATGTAAGTCAGCTGTCATGTATCTCTGTATGAACTGTTCAGTTTAAAGACTCTAGTTTTGAAACACTGGAAACACATTAGGTCTTATTAAAAGATTATTATTATTTGGAGTTCAATTTTTTTCTATAACAATCACAGATTTCAGTTTATTAAATATATCATTGTTCTGTACAGTGTAGTGAATTAAGTGTTAATGCCCAATCTACTGGATGCCCAATATGCCGTATTTGCTCGAGTCTAAGATGCCATCGATTCTAAGACACATCCCTTTTTCAGAGCATCATCTTAGTTTTGAACAAATACTTTAAAAAGTTCTACTTACCTGCAACAGCGTTGCACATTGTCAAGTGCCGAAACTCCTCCCCTCTCACATCAGCCTAAAGACGAATTTCAGCTGCCAGAAGGCGAATCTGGTTGGCCTAGACGAAAATATTGGCTTTCGAGACAAAAATTGCATCCTACATTTAGCGAACCAATTTAGCTGGAGGATGTAAGACTAGTAAATAAAGATGCAGGAGCCCAACACACCTTAACCAGTTTGCAAGTCCCTGCAGCGGGATCTGAGCTCAGCTGATCCTGGGGAGCCACGATAGGTGGCATAGAACGTCATAGCATCGGGAAAGGGTTAATTAATTATTTATGAGACAGAGCAGAGAGAAAACCGGTGTGTATCTACTAAGATACACATCAACTTTACTCTGGACAAGCAAAACCTTTAAGAAAGTTTAATTTTAAGTTTAGTTGTCCTTTAAGACATTTCGTAATGAAGGAAGTTTGTTTAACTATCAAACCACAAGGTGATATATTGTGTCTCCAGCAGGGGGATACCTCCAGCAGGGGGATTCCTCTTTGGAAGGCAGCAGACGCAGCATGGCTGATAGGCTCTGGGCAGAATTTCCGGAAGTAAAAACAAAATGGAACACGGCAACGGAAGCAGCTGAATAAGACAAGTCCCCACAGCAAGCCAAATTCACGGCGACCAATCAAGGTGTACAAAGGAGCATCAGAAATTACGAAAGAGACCAGCAAAGGGAAAAGGTAACCCAAAGAAGGAGCGGTGGTGATCGCTGCTCTGCGGGAAACCGAGGACCCTCAAGAGTATCCTGATTGAGCAGAGCACAGCATAAACTATGCAACAGATGACCTAAAGCTAAGTGCCATACTATTTTTGTAATAATTAAGAGGCTGGTTGGCCGGTGGCCAGAGAAGTGTAGATACACTGGTCATATTGGGTATGGCGATAACTGAAGGGACTGGGAAGGAATAACATTTAAAGGTTCATCCCTTAAAGTATAAGCTATAAAAAAGGGTTCCACCTACATGTTGTGAGTATAACCCCTACATAAGTTCACAGCAGGAAAAGGGGTACAAAAGACAAGATCAAAATGGCAACAAAAAAATTAGCTGAACGGAAGATACAGTCCAAAAAGGATAAAAGGGACACTAGACAAGAGAAAACTCTCCCAACTTTCTTTTCCCCACTGGGAACTAGGGAACAACTAGGGAAATCTAAACCAGATATTTCAATTAATTTGGACACCTCTGATGCACCCCAGAGGAGAGAAAGAGAGACAATCACCATGGATTTATTATACATGAGTTTACAATTACTATTATTAATTAGGCTGTAGATATTAAGAAAGAAAGACATAATTTGGCAGGCAAGATCCAAGTTGTAGAGGAAAAAATCGAGAATCAAGATTTTACAATCAAATGCCCTAAGGAAGAGAATGGCTCACTGTTTCCTAGAGGATAAAGTGAGTGACATTGAGGACCGTTCAACAAGAAAAAATCTTAGATTCTGTTAATTTTAGAAACTTACCTGAATTATCTACACAGGAGGATATTCAATCAGTCCTCAAGGAATAAATTATAACCTTAAGACTACCTATGGACGGTCATGAAGATTTGATAGAACGGTTCCATAGACTGAGTAGACCTAAAACCCCCTAAGATATAATCGCCTGTTTTCATTCATTTGATTTTAAAGAAAGGATTATGAAAGCAAATAGGGAGCAGTGAGGTCCTGCCAGATTTGTCTTTTGCCACTAGGGCTAAGAGAAGGAAATTTGCCCCGGTCATAGCAATATTAAGAAATCATGGGATTAGGTTTAGGTGGGGTTTCTCCATTAAAATGATAATTTCCTACCAAGAGCGAATTGAAATATGTAATATATTATGAGAAAGCCAAAGCATGGCTGGATAGGAATAATCTGGTGTAATGAAGAGGAGATATTTTTCTTGTCTTCTGCCTCGCTCCCCCTTTCAGTCCTCCTAGCCCATAAATGTAAATGGGTCTAAAAATGTACCAATCCAAGGGGGGATGCCAAGCAAGATTGGCAAAACCTAAAAGGGAGAATCTAGGGTATAAGACACAGCACACTTGTAAGCAGAAGGTACCAGGGAAGAGGTAATAATATTTAGATTGTGAATATAAAGTTGAGTAAGGAGGAGGGAGCTTAAGAGGTGAACTAGGATAAAGATGCATACATTTGATAGAAGCACAATACACTAAGAGCACATTAGAATGAAATATGACACTGTGTGGGTAAAATAGAATAATGAGGGTAAGAGATAATAGCTCACTAAGAAATGTAGCAGTCCTGAAAGAGGTGGGGGGGGGGGGGGGGGAGGGAAAGGGAAAAGATAAAGGGTAAAGGGATAGAGAAAGCAAAAAGTATGGTAAATGATAATGTTTTTATCCTACAGTACATATGTATAAACAGAGGATAACATTAACCTTTAGGAATTCAAACACAATCAGAGGTGGTTCACAATAAAGACTAATCAGTGTTACATAGAAGTTAGTAAGCGGATCAGAAGAGTATTGATATACAATAAGTAAAAAGTAGAATAGAAGATAATTTATAGATAGTAGATACACACTAGTGTCAATAGGGAATAGATCTGTAAAGAGGTTAGTGGAGGGGAAATGTGCATAATAAAGGGGTTAAGATACTGAAAAAGAAGAAGAGGGCAATATGGCAGTGGTCTTTAATATCAATTAGGTACAACAGGAGGATAGAAAAGGACAAGTGTATATAAAGTGGTGGATAGAAAATGTTAATGTGAATCTGCAAGAGATAAATAAGGAGGGGGTGAATGGGGATTTTTCCCCCCTCTCATTATTGCAGCCAAATATTACGGGAGTAATGAGACCCTAGATGAAGGTTGGGTTTAATAACTGTGAAATTTTAGTGAATATCTGTGCACACTGTAGTGAGCCACCCACCTGGTGCGGGATACTTTTTTTTGTATATGTGGGTATCCCATTGGTGTGTGTACTATCTGTACGCACAAAGACCAACCGTTTCCCGTTGGGGAAGGTCGTATGTATATTTTCGTGTTGTTATGTCTTATGTAAATTTGTATTATAAGTGTGGCGGAGATCTGGACCAAAATCAAAGGCCCAGTCCCGCATATATGTTGTATTGGAAGTGGAATCGGAAGAGACACCTATAGAGAGAAGAGAAGAGGTTTAAAACTGGTCTTTAATGGTAAAATGCATTTCGATACACACACATTTCCTAAACTCATTATTTAAGAGAAGAATGGTATTTAACTCATTGATAAAGGAAGATATACTGATTGGTTTCCTGCAAGAAACAGAAACACATTGGTTGATCAGGGAACCTCAGAGTTGGGGAGTTAAAAACTTCCCGATTATAACATGCCTCCATGACCAATCAAAAAAAAGGTGTGTGGAGGTTGTGTTCTCAAACACAATTGAAATAGACATTTTGCACGAAGAACTAGACCCTGAAGGAAGATTAATTATCTTGGTTTCAAAAATAGACAGGGATTATTATACATTAATAAATGCTTATTTACCAAACAAAAATCCAATAGGGTTGCTGAGTAAAATTCTGGAGAAAAGTGATAAAATCAGGAGGGGTACCTTAATAATGGCAGGAGACCTAAATTTATTTCAATCTCATCAAATTGTAGCCGAGTGCCATGATTACATATATTTCTATTTCTTTACACTGGAATTTATTTTAAATAATAATAGTAACAAAATGTAACATAATATGCCATTTAAATACTAATCTACAAACATATGATAATGTTTGTAATGCATTATTTAGTTATTTAGTTACAAATAAAACCAGTATCATTCTTATATCCCTATGACTTAAAACTCAGAACACACACTTAAGCACATAATAATTGAAGCTACATTTCAAATGTCTTAGTGATACATGAAGATATGCATGAGAATGCCACCGGAAAGTTTTTCATAACACAGATACATCATCTACATTGAGAAGCAATGTAAATAATTGAAATATGGATTATGTTCTTTATCTTCAAGGCTTCCAATACAGAAACTGAGTACAAATAGAACTAAATGAAATCATAACTGTGCATACATAATTCCTGTGACAATTCACATAAACATTTTCAATTACAATAGCCATTTTTATGTTATCATCTGCTTTAAATGGGATTTCCTTACCTAAATACTTATTTAGAAGTTGTGAATCAATATAAAAATAGAAATGATATCAGTGATAAAATTGCATTGTAACGTTATAATGTTTTGCTCCTTATATATACCAGCAAACAAACATAATGAGTGTGCAATCCGAGAATTGCTCAAGGAGGTTGACTTTCATTTTGAGACTAATGGGGCTTTGCATTAAAATTCAACCTTAGAAAAAACCCAAGGTTTGAATCTTCCCCACTGAAAGTAATGGGAGGCTAACTCATCAACGATATTTTTGAAATTAAGTCAAGCTCAGGTGCCCAATGTGACATAGTCTCAAAATGAAAGTTAACCTCCAAAGTTGACCTCCTTGAGCTATTGAATTTTAGTGGAGAGACCCATTAGTGTTCTTTGTATTATTAAAGGACCACTCCAAATTGACAATCATCTTTTTCTAATGGATACTAAAATTAAATACAAAAATTTTTTTTTACCACCAACTCACGCTTTGATATAATTTTTGTGACTTCTCCTCCATCCGGGTGCTGCAGCGCAACTGATATAAATCTGTCTCCAAGGAAATTTGTACAAAAGGCACCATCTCACTCCCGGCAAAAAATAGTTAAGGAATTAAGTAGAATAGAAAAAATATAAAATGTTATTATAATCCAAGGTGATAAAAACATATGATAGAAGATCAGACAAACATTGAAAATCCTGGAATCACGCCTGATGCGTTTTGCACGGAATACATACTTACTGATAGGCATCTTTCTCTTTTTTACTTAATTCCTGAACTATTTTTTGCCTGGAGGGAGCTGGCACCTTGTGTACAAATTTACTAAAATTAAATAGGTTTAAAAAGTATGTATATAACCTACTCAAGCATATTAGGTTTGCAAATTTTCCTGTGCTATTCTCTCCAATACACAACTGATGATGACATTCGGCCTCCCCCACACAGGTGCATAAATGTGATGTATAAATTTGTCAGCATGACCAATGTGTGCATATGCTAAATTATTTTATGGACTTTCATTCACTGGACTGAACTGTCCATACTAGAAAAGGAATTATTCTATTATTTACAAGAGGCATTTAAGGAACTGTGTGTATTTTGTTGTATATACAAATGTGGTTTCATTTTTTGGTTAAGTTATCTTCACTGATGATTAACTGCTCTCCAGACATTTTTTCTATATTAGTTTTTTTTTGAGGGAGCCTACATCAGCCCTTGCACATTAGCCTAATTATGAAACTTTTTTAAACTTTTTCAGATGTATCATTTTTTGACACTAGAAATGCTAGTGCTGAGAATAACTCCAAGGTTTTTAAGTTTACTAACATTTATTTAAAAAATTGTGACTTTAAGCTGACAACTTGGGTGCAGTCCTGCTTTCTTGTGTTTTGTTCTATGTAAAAGTTATTTGTGTCCCTCAACAAAATGGCCAGCTGAACATTTAAGCTACATCTTAGTTTAGCCCCTTAAGCACCATGTTTTTTTCGTGTATCAAAGACCAGAGAGAGTTTCCTGTTTAGTGATGTGTGGTTGTTTAAATGTAATTTTCCTCTTTGTCATTCTGTGCATCAATACAATTTACATTTTGTTTTTAAAATGACTATAGCTTTCTTTGGATACCATATATGTATAGACAATCTACTATTTGGTATTAATAACACATATAAGAATGATAACATTTTTGAAAAAGAAAATAAAGTTTTTTCACTATATTCCAATTTAAATTTTCTACACAACTAGTCCAACTACAGAAAAAGATTCAAAAATAGATACATTTATTTGTCCTGAGTTTTGGGAAATCTGAGAACACTAGGATTTTCATCTATTTTTGGCACTTGCAGGCCAAATAATATGAGAAGTTCATTTACAGCCAGAGTCCAAAACTGCACCACTGAAGTATATATATTTTTCAGATGTAGAAAATATATACTTAAACTTCATTCAAGCTGTTTTGATACTTTTCATGTGCCCATGTGTAACAGATTGTGACAGTCTGCTGTGTGATACTGCAAGAAAATATCTCAATTAGTGTTTAGCAACATCCCCTGTGTATAATTATGCCACCAATGCATAGTTGTGCTATGTTTTTTAAGTGATAACAGTCCCTATGTGGGACTAACACATATCTGTTTTCAATCCTGGAATGTTGACATAGTCATCCTGCTCACATGTCCCTCTTAAGACATATTTATAGCCAGCAAATTAAATTTACCCCATCAAACCATATTTTAGAAAATCAGACAACCGAGGGAATGTCAATTGGTTGAATTTTGATACTTTTCATGCAGTTTTTCTACTACCAGACCAGACCTTACCAAAAATTACATTAGTACAGGTTCAGTAACCCTTATCCAAAATGCTTGGGACCAGAAGTATTTTGGGGACCAGTTAATTTCGGATAACAGATCATTATCACATTAAGATATATTAAAGTTTCTCGGCACTCATGATTTCCAGTAGTATCAATGCAAATACTGCATAGCGCAAATACACCACTTTTACTGTGATGTACCTGTGATGTGAGGCATCATTGGGAACCTTCCATTGGTGTGACAGGACTCACACGTGCCACTGTATTACCCTTTGTGGTTGTGGAGGAATCTAATCATGTATGGAAAGGCTATATCACATCTTAAGGGGGCTGGACATTGAATAAACGGTTGTGTGCTTACTTTCTAAAAGGTGAGTGTTAAATTTGCAACTTGTGGTGAAAACCAAAACAAATTTGGATAACGGATAATTCTGGATAATGGATTTCTGGATAAGGGATATTCAACCTGTAATTCTTTTGTTGTTCTTTTCACACATATTCTGCTTCAAGTATATGTTACTTTCAAACAACACTCTAAGTTGTGTTCAGCAACATCTCCTGAGTACAGTGGCACTATCCCTGATTATGTTGTTTGTGAGGGCAACAAGCCACATTTGGCATATTTAATTAAACTTGGAAAGTAAAAAATATTTTAATGTGACAGTATTTTGACACACTTTACAGCAGTCATTATACTACCAGTCAATGAATGTAGATAATAAAACATTTTTTATATTATATTTGAACAAATAAATGGCCCAAAAAAATTAAACACCAAACAAGTGTAACTTAGGTTATAGTCAATATAATGTGGCACTTGGTATTATATAAAGACACAACATTCATTATATGAGAAAATGTCATTGTGATGTACAATACTTTAAATGTCTCATTAAATTGCTGGTACTTAAGTAAAAAGAATAAAACTGAAATGGGTCAAAATACATTTATAATATCAGAAGGAAAAAGCAACTACTAAATTAACGGGCAGACCTTTGAAAAGCTTAATAGCTGTTGTGTCGAGAATGAAAAGGTGTATACTGATTGTAGAAAAAAACAGAATACATACAAAGATTAATAAAGAAATATGGAATCTTAAATCAAATATGTTCATACATTGAACAAAGCCCTACAATTTGAAGTATAAAGTGATTGTGATAAGTCTGATATACAGACAGAATGAGACAAACAGAATGTACACGGTAATTAGAATAAACAAGCAAAAAAACATATCTACTAGGATAGAGACCTGATCTGTGCATTAATATATCATAGAACTCATTTATATTAAAAAATATAACTTAACCTCTTGCCACCTGTAGGACATTCTATGCCATCCTTACATATTGGGCTCAATTACTCATAGGATGGCACAGAATGTCCTGTATTTAATAGCTCATTGCAGTCCTCTGTGATGAACTGCACTGTGGCTCCCATGGCAGGACACTTCTGCAGGATCCCACTTAACAGATGAGGCAATTTTGAGTGGCCTCAATCTGACAGGCTAAATGTAACCAATGTTCAAAGTCAGCCTCAGTTACATTTAACTAAAGTGCACATAGCCCAAATGTCCAGGTTCGGGCATGCTTCTAAGACATCATGAGTGACATGGCGACGTCTCGTGATATTTTGGCCACAGGGTCTGTCACTGTAATCTGGACCAAGAACCACATTTTTTTTCGGTGCTTCGGTCCTTAAGGATCAAACCACCATCGTGTGAAGATGTTAAGCTGGATGTCATATATACCTAACAAACAATGGTTCATTGGCATAAGCCATAAATTACAGTTTGAATGATCAAACGGGCAAAACATTTTCAAATCATATATTACATATATGATTTCATCATTAATATTAGTATTTTTATTATTTCTTGGATAAGTGAGCCGGGACCTCTGTGGGCAATTATATATATATATATGCCTCAGCTACAACATTATGACAACTTACTTAATATTGTGTAGGTCCTCTTTTGACACCAAAATAGCTCTGACTCTTCGAAGCATTGGACTTCACTAGAGCTCGATCTGGCACCAAGATGTTAGCAGCAAATCCTTTTAGTCATGTAAGTTGCGAGGTAAAACCTTCATGGTACATCCCACAGATTTAATTGAGATCTGGGAAGTTTGGGGGGCAACACCTTTAATGCATTGTTGTGTTATTCAAACCATTCCTGAACCATTTTTGCTTTGTGGCAGGGTATTAAAAGAGGCCAATGACATCAGGGAACATGGTTTTTATAAAAGAGTGTACATGGCCTGCAACAATTCTTAGGAAGGTGGTACGTGTCAAAGTAACATCCACATGAATGGCAGGACCCAATGTTTCCCAGCAGAACATTGCCCATCACACTGCCTCCACCCCGCTTGCCACAAGTCAGTGATCATAATATTATGGCTGATCAGTGTATGTATATATATATATATATATATGTATTAAGGCCTTTTGGCCTGTAATTGTGGGAGGGGCGTATGACTCACCTTCTCCCTATTTAAGGGACACCCCTTACCTGGCTCCATACCGTTCGAGGTCAGCGCTGCATGAGAATCCACTTCCGGTTCACTTTCGGCGCCATCTTGCTTTTCAAAAAACCCCGCGATTTCGTTTGGTGTAGCTGTGTCCAGGAGCCCTCACAGGTTTTCCGCCTGTCCAGCCACGCACATTACCGGTTTTTTCGCCGCAGTTTAAGTCCACAGGACTTCAAAATCGTAAGTCCGTCGCCTGGATCATTTCCCACGGCGTCGCGATTTTTAAACAGCCTTACTTTACGGCCGCACGCTTCACGGCCCATTCACAGGCATATTAACCCTTTTACTTCCGGCATTGATCGCGTTATACTCTATGTACTGATTCTTTTAGTAAGCAGACTTATTTTCGATTTTCTGCAATATCAGTATCTATAGTTGCTGTTCATGTCACTATTGGTATTTATTTCATGCGATTGCAGAATCCTTGCATATGACTGTATATATAGATGGAGTTATGCTTGAACAAACGTTACATTATTATAGATATCTCACGTTAGTGCCTGCGTTATAACCTATGTTTTAATTCATTTAGAATTACGTTTCTATCACTCCATGTACACACGTTCTTACATGGCACGTTATAAATTCTGACTTTTTCTTTGTGTACTCAAACGACATACCAAGTACACGAGAACACGGTCTCAAATCTCGCAACTTTCGGGTTGAATCACACGTCTTGATTCAACCACTCATACGTCACGTAGAGACTTATTATATACACCCCTAAAAACCTGGTTACCAGGGCCATACCACTTAACATGGCCAGTCGCGTCACTACCATTCATTAAACTTTTCCCCTCCAAATGTACCGCTGGATACTCATCACAGCTGGCTAGTCTATATTGGTATCATAGGATCCAATTCTCACACTATCATTTCTGGTTTTCTATCCCTTTAGGTTTTTCCAGGTTTTTCTTTTTTTTCCGCTTATCTATCGCATACATACTACCAGGTACGTTTAAGCCTGCTCACGCCATACGTAACCTACGGTTCCATCTCCACCTAGGACATAGAGTACTGGCAATTCTAGGGCTTATAGACCCAAATAGGTATTTCCCCTCCAGGCATTCTGCCTATCGTTTAGTGGTCCGCGAGGCCAACACCCCGCCTCAACGTTTCGGAGGTAATGCCCCCCGGGCCACACGTGAGTTAGTCGCCTCGCAAATTATAGAGAGGGCCTCACCTGTCACTCCCTTCCCCTGTTTTCTTTTATTGTCACCGAGAGGCCAACGAACTCCTGCCACTACGTCGGGTGGCCTCAATAACCCCTCGCGCCAACGCATAGATAGAGCCTCTCATAGCCACTTGGCAACTAGTAGGGCCTCACCTGTCACCAAAGAACAAGATTAATTCTTCGCCTCATCCGGCATAATCAGCCTGCCAGTACATCCCCTGGGGTTTTTTCACGCTAACCATATATTTTGTCATCTAGTATGTCTCAAGACGGGGTAGAGGATTTTTCCCTCCCAAGTACTCCGGCTAGAGCAACCACCCCATCACAGGTGGAAGATACGGCCAGTCCAGCATCTTTCAGGTCATGGACTATCCCTCGCATCACTAGCGAACTCAGGAGACGTCAAATCCCATTCCCTGCTACAGCAAGGAAAGCGGAACTTTACAAGTTACTGCACACCTCAACCGATAACAGGGACGCTGGGGAAGGGTCTAGCCAGTCTAACCCAGGAGACATACATGGCATGCTCACGTCCCTCATGGCATCCATGAGCAAGGTCAATTCTAGGCTGGAGAAACTTGAATCGGTCACTACAGCCCTCACTTTGGCTGGGCCGGCCACCGCAATCCCTCCAGCAGTGGTGGAATTGCAATCAGTTTCTCCAGCCATCACCCCGGATGACCAAGAGGTTTACCCTGCCCACATGATACCTGAGCACCTCAAAAAAGATATCCTGGAAGGTAAAGATGTCAATCTGGCCTCACTTCTAATTGCCTCCCAGGACATAGTGGAACATAAGACGTACGCTTACGACGATATTTCTGTGGTGGTCAAATCTAGGGATGCACGATTGAATAGGAAGCTAACTATTCCAGAATTTGTATTAGCTTTTGGCATTTATCGTGATGTGATCTGTACGGTATATCCCCACAGACGTGAGGAGTTTGATTTGTATATGCACAGGCTGGTGGACCTGGGCAACAAATACGGTGGGTCAGCTTTCTATGACTACCATAGATCTTTTTCTGCCAAAGTGTCTGGCGCCTTCTCACAGTACGGGACAAGGTCCAACTGGAGCAAGATAGATACCATCATTTTCTGCAGGCACTTTGCAGGTCTAAGAGCACCGGCCTGTGCATACTGCTCCTCCATGGCTCATACTGCAAATTTTTGTCCTACCACTGCGAACGAACCTAGTACCTCGCAGGGCGCTAGTTCCACTGTTTCAACAGAGAGAACACCCAAAGACAAATTGGGTCGACCTATCAAGTTTTTGGGGAAATCCCAAATATGTAATAATTTCAATGTCGGTGCATGTAATTACAGTGGATGTCGGTTATTGCATATATGTTCAAAATGTTTTAGGGCACATGCGAAAACTATGTGTCCGAATAAAATGTACCCTAAACAATACTTAACGGAGATAAATATTTCTGTACTCACAGCATTACTATCACAACATCCATCTAGACATTTGGTAGACTTCATCATCACTGGTCTATCACAAGGATTCCATACTGGTCTCATACACATGCCTTCAGGGATCCTTGAATGCCCCAATTTACAATCTGCGCAACAAAACCCTACAGCGATTAGTACACTTATAGCCAAAGAAGTGGCAGAGGGCTTCCTATTGGGTCCCTTTCAGTCCCCTCCTTTTTCCACATGGCGGACAAATCCCATCGGTATTGTCACGGGGAAATCTTCCCTCAAACAAAGACTCATCATCGATCTGTCGGCACCTCACACCTCTGCCACACCTAGTCTGAACTCCCTTATCCCCTCTGAGGAATTTTCACTCCAATACTCCACCATAGATCACGCCATTACGGCTATCATGCAGGCAGGGGTCGGTGCATGGCTCAGCAAGACCGACATAACCAATGCCTTCAAATTATTGCCTATCCACCCTACACTATGGCACCTGCATGGCATTAAATGGGCCGGGCACTACTACTTTTTCTCACGCTTAACGTTTGGTTCAAAAAGTAGTCCGGCCATTTTTGATTTATTCGCAGAAACACTATGCTGGTTACTATTAAATGTAGCCAGATGCCCTA
Organism: Pelodytes ibericus; assembly: GCA_036172795.1. NCBI lineage: Eukaryota > Metazoa > Chordata > Amphibia > Anura > Pelodytidae > Pelodytes > Pelodytes ibericus. The sequence goes on from CM069860.1 coordinate 167,742,497, forward strand.
CAGTCATACACTACCTGGATGATTTCTTACTGATCGAAAAGAATAACTCCCCTCCCAGTAGCCTCATAGACACCATCAGTCTTTTTAAACAAGTAGGCGTTCCAGTTTCCCCCACCAAAACTGAAGGACCAGATACAGTCATCACCTTTCTGGGAATCATGCTAGACTCAGCCACTATGCAAGCCAGCCTGCCACGCACCAAGATAGAGAACATACTTACCAACATTAACCTCTACATTCATCTCGGTACTTGCAACCGCAAAGAATTGCAGTCCCTACTTGGGTCACTGAATTTTGCCATGCGCATTATACCTCAAGGCCGGGCTTTCATCTCACGGCTCCTATACATGTTCCCACTGTTTAGACATGATGCACACAGGTTGCCCCTGGATACCCAGGCCACGGCAGACCTACTTATGTGGAGAAACTTTTTAACCACCTGGAATGGGAAAAGCATGTTCCTCCCTACATTATCTGACTCCTCACCTACCATCTGGTCAGACGCGGCGTCTACCACAGGTTTTGCAGCAATTTACGGGAATGAATGGCTTTGGGGTAGCTGGCCTCCAGAGGTCCAGGACCTGGAGGGTTTTTCCACCACCTCAGCTCTATTTGAGATCTATCCCATAGTGGCAGCTGCCGTGACATGGGGACATCTATGGGCAGGTTCGTCAGTACGTTGCTACTCAGACAACCAAGCAACCTGCCACATTATCAACAAAGGCCGATCCAAGTCACTAATCATTATGAGGTTCTTGAGGAAACTCACCTGGCTGGCTGCGTGTCATAATTTCTTCTTGTTTTGTGTTCATGTCCCAGGTGTATGTAACACGGCTGCTGACAATTTATCTCGTTTTAATTTACAGGCTTTTCGGCAAATACTTCCGTCAGCCGCGCGCACAGCCACAGCCACTCCACCTTTCCACCAGCTAGTAATGGACTAGACGTTATCATGCAATATAGCAGGACATTGTCACAATTAGCACTGTCCGCCAATACCCGGAGAACCTATGACAGGGCTTTCCTTCTATTTAAAAGATTCCTGTCAGCACACGACATCACACAACCTTTCATCATGACATCCTTGTTGGGTTTTGCTTCTTTTTGCCACCTCAAACTCAAATTATCATACAACACAATCAAGCTATATCTGACAGGCGTTCAACATCACATGCTTACTTTACAACCAAACAACACAAGTTTCATGTCCTCCTACCAGATCAAGAACATCCTCAGGGGTATTCAGAGATCTGAACCCCCACGTACTGCGCAAAGGCTTCCCATAGACTTCAATATTTTCAAAGATTTATCCAGCCTACTAGATTTAAATCCCTTTGCCAACAACACAAACCTTGTTATAAAAACCGCCATATACGTGGCTTTTTATGGGTTTTTGAGACCAAGAGAATTTACCGCCATCAACACAACCCAATCCACTCACATTCTGCTTCACTCACACTTGACGAAACACATGGATTACTATATCTTGGCTCTGCATCACTCCAAAACCAATCAACATGCACCTCCGGTAGAGGTTAGATACTATCCTACCCACAACGAGTGGTGCCCCGTCACATTACTGGACACATATACCCAGCTTGTCAAAGCATCACCTTCTCAGCCACTTTTCTGTCTACAAGGTTCGGTACTCACTACCACCACATTTATGACCCACGTCAGGTCTCTACTCACTCAACTAGGCCTAAAATCAGCTAACTATTCGGGCCACTCCTTCCGCATAGGAGCGGCCTCCACAGCGTCCAGTGCAAACATTCCAGTTCATGTTATCAAGTCACTAGGACGCTGGAAGTCTTCTGCATACGCTAGATACATACCTAACCCGGTACAAGAAGTTAGAAATGCTTTTCAAGACATGTCTGGTTAAAAATATGTATTCTGCTCGTTTCGTAATAAATTTGATTTTCTACTTTTGCCCTCTTTATTTACAGGCCTACCTCATCGTCGGTTCCGGCACACCACAACCGACTTGCTCTGTTAATACCATCCCTCTCCTACCAGTGTTTGTATCTTCTGTACTATCATGAGCCCTTCACACAAGTATTAAGGCCTTTTGGCCTGTAATTGTGGGAGGGGCGTATGACTCACCTTCTCCCTATTTAAGGGACACCCCTTACCTGGCTCCATACCGTTCGAGGTCAGCGCTGCATCACCCTCCCACCCACTCCTCATTATTAACTCCTTTTCTCTTACATTTCTCTTGGTGGGCCCTCTTTATTTACAGGCCTACCTCATCGTCGGTTCCGGCACACCACAACCGACTTGCTCTGTTAATACCATCCCTCTCCTACCAGTGTTTGTATCTTCTGTACTATCATGAGCCCTTCACACAAATATATATATATATATATATATATATATATATATATACATACATACATATACATGTGTACACTCTGTTACAAATTATTATGCAAATGATATTGTTCTCATAATTGATGTAAATAACAGTCAGCATAATTCTCATGTTATCAACTATTAAGAGTACAAATCAAATTTTATTGAACAAACCTCCTAATGATAACAGTATTTTTTTTTAAACATAAACTTACAATGCACTGTTCCAAATTATTACGGACAGTAAGTTTCAAAACACTTTATAGGTTGTAAAGAACTGAAACTTGTCATTTGTTGTGTTTGCAGCATATTTACTGAACTCAAAATCTATTTCAATCAAACTTATAACAACATTTTAACTTTTTTTTTTTCAAAATAAATTTTTATTGAGTAAGATTCTTTATACCAAAATATAAACAAAGTATAATATTTAAAAAATAAGGAATTATACATACATAATGTAAATACACAAAATAAATAAGTGTAAATAACATTGCAAACAAAAAGTTAATAGTATTCTAAAAAAATTCCTTAAAATAGTAACACAGGACCCCTAGGGTGGAGAGCATTGGCCCTAATAAAATAAAAATAAATAAAATAAAAAAAAATTTCTGCTCTCTCCCCTACCTCTCTCCTCTTTTCTTTTTTCCCTCCACTATTTTTAAGGGACCATTAATTCAATATTTTATTATCTTTACAGTAAAGATGCCAAAGGTTCCAAACTTGTACGTGTTTACGTATAGATCCAAAACTTTTATTTGCAGCACTTTACATGACTTCTAAAGCCTGTAATTGATGAATCACCAATTGAAAAGCAGGACTAGCTTCTTTTTTCCAATGTTGAGCAATTACCTGGTGCTTGTTCATAATTTAATGTTGATTAAATAATATGTAATATTAAGTGTCGTATATACCAGTCTAAAGTCGAAGGGAGCATGTCTAACAGAAAAACTTCTGGTTTCAGTTTAATTCCAGCAACTCTAAAAATTAATCTAGATACCCTTCTCCAGAACTTGGCTAAGCGAGGGCAGCTCCACCAAATATGATTCATATTACGTTTACACCCACAATTCCTCCAACATTTATCAGAATCCCCTTCATAGATTTTGGCCAGACGGGCCGGGACCAAATACCATCTATAAAGCACTTTATGATTAGTTTCCCATTGCAAAGTATTTTTAGAAACCCCAATGTAACTATTACAGGCCATGAACCACGTCTCCTTCGAAAAGTGAACTTTCAAATCCAGTTCCCAAAGTTTAACAAATGATAAACTGGTAATATCTGACGTATGGTTCAAAAGTTTATAACAAACAGATAACTCCCTTTTCAGACAAATACGGTTGCCACACATATTTAAGAATCTAAGCATATATGGGCAAATCTCTGTTTTCTTAAGAAATGTCTCCCAGATATGTTTAATTCACAAATATACAAACAGTTCTCGTAATGGTAAGTTAAATTGAACTCTCAGTTCTGGAAAAGGATATATCCCATCCAGGGCTGGACTGGCCCACCGGGATACCGGGAAAAATCCCGGTGGGCCGCCTGCCCCGGGCCGCCTTGACCAGTTAAAGAGAATCGGTGGCGGCCGCCACTTTGAGAGTTTGGCTGCTGCAATAACATGCGGCAGCAGGCAAATTTCTTAAAGCGCCGACTACAGGGAGAAGGGGAGGGGGTGAAAGACACTACAGGGGGAAGGGGAGGGGTGAAAGACTACAATGAGAAGGGGAGGGAGTTAAAGACTACAGGGGGGAAGGGGAGGGGGTGAAATACACTACAGGGTGGAGGGGGTGAAAGACTACAGGGGGAAGGGGGTGAAATACACTACAGGGGGATGGGGAGGGTGAAAGACACTAAGGGGGAAGGGGGGAAGAGGGATGACACAGAAAGGACAGAGAGAGAGACGCCACAGAAAGGACAGAGAGAGAGGGAGACGCCCCAGAAAGGACAGAGAGAGCAAGACGCCACATAGAGAGAGAGAGACACACCACAGAAAGGACACAGAGAGAGAGTGACGCCACAGAAAGGACAGAGAGAGAGAGAGAGACGCCACAGAAATGACAGAGAGAGAGAGAGAGAGACGCCACAGAAAGGACAGAGAGAGCGAGACGCCGCAGAAAGGACAGAGAGAGAGAGAGACGCCACAGAAAGGACAGAGAGAGAGATACGCCACAGAAAGGACAGAGAGAGAGAGACGCCACAGAAAGGAGACGCCACAGAAAGGACAGAGAGAGACACGCCACAGAAAGGACAGAGAGAGACAGGCCACAGATATGCAAGAGACAGGCTACAGAATATGTCTCACACACTGCCCTGATATATTCCTCTGCACAGGGCAATTCATATAGCCACAGAAAGGACAGAGAGAGAGAGACGCCACAGAAAGGACAGAGAGAGAGAGACGCCACAGAGAGAGAGAGAGAAGCCACAGAAAGGACATAGAGAGAGAGACGCCACAGAAAGGACATAGAGAGAGAGACGCCACAGAAAGGACAGAGAGAGAGACGCCCCAGAAAGGACAGAGAGAGAGAGACGCCACAGAAAGGACAGAGAGAGATGCCACAGAAAGGACAGAGAGAGAGAGAGAGACGCCACAGAAAGGACAGAGAGAGAGACGTCACAGAAAGGACAGAGAGAGAAACGCCACAGAGAGAGAGAGAGAGACGCCACAGAAAGGACAGAGAGAGAGAGACGCCCCAGAAAGGACACAGAAAGAGAGATGCCCCAGAAAGGACAGAGAGAGAGAGAGAAGCCACAGAAAGGACAGAGAGAGAGAGACGCCACAGAAAGGACAGAGAGAGAGAGACGCCACAGAGAGAGAGAGAGAAGCCACAGAAAGGACATAGAGAGAGAGACGCCACAGAAAGGACAGAGAGAGAGACACCACAGAAAGGACACTGAGAGAGAAACACCACAGAAAGGACAGAGAGAGAGAAACACCATAGAAAGGACCGAGAGAGTGACGCCACAGAAAGGACAGAGAGAGAGACACCACAGAAAGGACAGAGAGAGACGCCACAGAAAGGACAGAGAGAGAGACGCCACAGAAAGGACAGAGAGAGACACGCCACAGAAAGGACAGAGAGAGACAGGCCACAGATATGCAAGAGACAGGCTACAGAATATGTCTCACACACTGCCCTGATATATACCTCTGCACAGGGCAATTCATATAACTCTGTGTACATACTGGATATCAGTCTTATATATAAATAATACACTGTTCAGATGTGCTTTTTAAAATGCATGATTTTCCCTTCTATGAACAAAAAAATTATATTATGCGATGGGGCTGGTATACAAATTTTTCCAGGGCTGGTTTTTGTTCCCAGTCCGGCCCTGATCCCATCTGTATGTAAAATTTGGCTACACCACAAGATCCCACATTTCAACCATGTATCTAGTTTCAGGTCCACAGAGAAGACTGCCAATGCAGATAAGGGTAAGTATTTAAAGATATTATAGTTAAGCAATCTGGGCCAAATATGTTTCCCCCAAATATTATGAGAAATCAGTGATTTAATAGGCAACTTCTCAATTGTTAACTGTCCCTGGTGTTCCCAAAATACATTTTGAAAAGTTAAGAGGTATATCGCATAGCATGCATATCCTGAGCCACCCTAGCTGCATAGTAATATCTTTTTAAACAGGGGACCGCCAGACCCCCCTCCTGTCTAGTATTTTTAAGTGTATTAAAAGGAACTCTATGTTTTTTATTTTTCCAAATGAACGTATTTATTTTAGACTGGTTTTTATCAAGATCTTTGTTAGCAATATGGACCGGAAGTGTACGAAACAAATACAGCAATTTGGGCAATACGCTCATTTTAATTAAAGCAATACGTCCAACCCATGAGATGTCATATTCAATCCAATCTTCTAATTCCTTCTGTATCCCACTCCAAATATTGCGTAGATTAATCTCTGCCAGTTTATCGAAAGAGGTAGACAATTTTAGCCCTAAATAATCTAAATAATCAGTTTTCCATATAAATTTATATTCAAGTTTCAAAAAATGAAGCATATCTGACTCTAGATGTAATGGTAAAGCTTGAGTTTTAGAATCATTATTACGGTGATATGATATCTCAGAAAACTTCCCCAACAATTGAAAAACTGCCGGTAAAGATGTCTGAGAATTAGTTAAGCATAACAAAACATCATCTGCATATAAACCTATAGTATGCATTTTGTTTCCAATTTTAAGACCAGTAACTTCAAGGGACTCTCTAATATAAGAAGCAAGAGGTTCCATTACTAAGGCAAATATTAGGGTGACAACAGACACCCTTGTCGAGTACCACTGGAGATCTTAAATGGAGTGGACATAAACCCAGAGTTTTACACCCAAGCTGATTGCTGAGAATACAATGATAACACCGAATCGATAAATATTTTAGGAAAGTGAAACTTTTCCAACACTTTTGACATATATACCCAATTTATTCTATCATAAGCATTTTCAGCATCCAGTGAGAGCACGATTGTAGGAATTTTGTTCATATTAATTACTTGGATTATATCAACAAATCGTCTAGAACCGTCCGAAGCTTGTCTCCCAGGAATAAATCCTACTTGATCTGGTTGAATTAGATCACCCAATGAAGTGTTTAATCTTATAGCTAGAATTTTAGCATATAACTTTATATCAGAATTTAACAAAGAAATGGGTCTAAAGTTTTCACATACATTAGGTGGCTTCCCAGATTTGGGAATGGTAATGATCTGAGCCTTTAAAAACTCAGGAAGGATAGATTTAGTAAACTGTATAGAATTGAACATCTCTGTCAGATGAGGAGTTAAAACTTCCTTAAATGTTTTATAATATTTATTAATAAAGCCATCCGGCCCCGGAGATTTGGATAATTTCAACATATCTATGGCCTGTTCCACCTCCTCTTGGGAAATAACTTTAGCCAAATAATTTCGTTTTTCCTCAGACAGTTTAGGAAGGTTAATATGATCCAAGTAATCATTTATCATATTTGTATATCCTGAGCCTCATTCAAGTGATACAAAGTTTTGTAATAATTAGCAAAACAATTAACAATATCTTTAGGGTGACATATATTTTGACGTTTATCATCAAATAAGAAGGGAATCCTAGACTGACATTGAAATTTCCTCAGTTTATTAGCCAATAATCTAGATGCTTTATTTCCCTGGATATAAAATTTTTGTTTCAGTACCTTCAACTTATTCATAGTTTCTTGGAGGGTAAGAGCATGTAAACTATTTTTAACTGATTTAATTTGTTTTGCTAATTTTTTTGAGGGTTTCTTTTTATTTAAATCAGTCAATCTGGCTATTTCATCTTGAAGTTGAAGAAGTTTTTTATTATATTCTCTCTTCATTTGAGCCGTTTTTTTGAATACATATTCCTCTCATATAAGCCTTATGTGCAGCCCATGTCATCTGTATTTGAGTGTCTCCATTCATATTAAATCTAAAGAATTCCTGGAGGTGAGATTGTATATGTTGCTTAAATTAAGCATTCTTTAATAAAGAGGATTTAAATTTCCAAGAACCCTCTCCCCTGTCTGGGACACCATACTGAAATATGCATTTAACAGGTGCGTGATCAGACCATAATATCTGACCAATAGAAATGCTCTCCAGAAGTTGTAGAAAAATTCTATCTTAAAATATGTAATCAATTCTCGTATAACTATTAAATCTTATTGAATGAAAAGAGAAGTCCTTCTCATTAGGATGTTTCATTCTTCATCCATCATATAACCCAAAAGAAGAAATCAGGTTACAAATTGTTTACTCAAATATTGTGTATTAGCTTTAGACGATCTATTATGCCATGAGGAAATGTCCATTTCTGGGTATATTGTAAGATTAAAATCCCCAGCTATCAACAGTTGACCATGTTTAAAATCTTGTATTTTGTGTAAGGCTCTATTTAAAAATCTTATTTGCTTACTATTTGGAAGATAAACGTTAGCAATAGTATATTTATGATTATTAATTAAACAATTTAAAATCAAGATCCTACCCGCTGTATCATTATAACTATCAACAAGTTGAAAGGCACATTCCCTGCTTATAAGAATAGCTACTACTCTCTTTTTTTTTTTAATACATGGAATGGAAAATATGAGGGAAAAAGGCAGATTTCAAATATGGAGATTTGTCTTTGTGAAAATGTGTTTCTTGGACAATCTAATGTTTGCCTTAGATTTATGGGCTTCTGGGAATAACATTCTTCTCTTATGAGGGCTATTTTGACCTTTGGCATTTATAGATAGAAGAGACGTCATAATATATACATATGGATACAATTTCTATAATCACATCTTATCAGGAACGTTAAAGCAACATAATCACAAAAAAAATCATGACATTTAGAAATAAAAACCAATATGTCGTCCCGTAGTAGTCATAACAGGTATCGTATGTTTGAATATAATCATTCAACAGTATATACGCTACACAAAACTTTACATTAATCTTTCCGCACACACTATAATTATATAGGCATACATAAAAGTCTATGATGGATATATAAAAACCCCCAAAAACAAAAAATACAAAAAAACTAAAAAAGTAAAGCTCTTTATAAACCATGAGCGTATTTGTCATGAAAAGACTAACTTAGAACCAACCAAGTTCTATATGTAAAGTGCGGCAATGCAACATTTAAAGGAACGTAGGCAACTTAGTAAAAGGCTAAGTTCAGGACCTTAAGCATCCAACTCCGACCAGGAGATTTGTACACCTTCTTTAAAGAAAAATAAAAAAGAGAAATAAAAAAGAAATATGAAGAAGAAACAATAGGAAGAATAAACCCAAAAAGAAAAAGAGGAGATATCAAAGAAAGGAAAAGGAAGGAAGGAGAGAAGAAGAAAAAAAAAAGGAAATTTGAAGACCGTCTTTGAATATAGTTACCGTCTCTGAACAGGGATACTGTCTTTAACAAAAACACATAACCATTCAATTCTTGACCGTAGACCATTCTTGCAGCAATCTCCTCGCTTTATGCGCAGGTGATGGTGTTTTCATTCCAGGCATGAGACCCCAATCAGCCAATTTTAACTTAGCTTCTGCAGGAGACGCAAAAACAGAAATCACTCCATTTCTTCTGACGATCAATTTAACCGGGAATCCCCATTTGTAATCGACTGCATCTTTTCTCAGTGTCGCTGTGATCTCACAAAATTCTTTGCGTTTTAGCAAAGTAAAAGCAGATAGGTCTGCAAAAGCCGGAAGAAGTTTGTATTCTTGTGGAATCGATTCTACTTTTCTAAATGCTGCCATTAAGCTCTCCTTAGTGTTTAAGAAATGAAACCTGATGATAGTATCCCTGGGAACCAATTTAGCCAGGTTCTTTGGTTTGGGTAGCCTATGCACTCTGTCTATCATCAGTTCAGTTTCAGATAAATTCGGCACCATGGCTGTTGTAAGGTTAACAATGTACTGTTTCAGATCTTGAGCAAGCACATCTTCTGTAATGCCTCTGAAACGTACATTATTTCTTCTTAAACGGTCTTCAATATCTGCTAGCTTTCCTTTAAGCATCAGCAACTCATCCTCATTTCCATTTGTTTTATCTATAAGTGCATTAATTGTCTCACAATATTCAGCCATTTTGGTCTCCACATGTGCAGTGCGTTCACCAATCTCCTTCATTTCACATTGGAGGTTAAAAACGGCACCTTTAATATCTGATTGTATTTTGGAATATAAGGTCTCAAGCATACCGTTAATTTGGCTGCCTGTGGCTGGACCTTCCATCTCGTATTCAGAAAGACCATCTTGATCCTCATCAGAAGTTTTCCCGCCACCAGGTGAAGAAACGCGGGAATCTCCTCCATCTTGAGGTCTCATCTTCCGTTTGTTTTTTGGAGTAAAGAAATGAGCTGGTTTATCCTTTGTCTTCTCTTTAGTTTTGCTGTGTTTCGTTGATGCCATTTCGGATCTGTTTAGACGCCTCCTGGAAAACTGTGTACCCGGAGCTCTTCAATAAACCAGTCATTTTAGCCGCTTTTATCTCCGTCAGAGTCGAAGCTCACACACCCTGCGTCTCACTCCGACGGCTTAAGCCACGCCCCCCAACATTTTAACTTTTTAAACATTTTAACAGGTCACGTTACATTTTAACATAGGACCCCTTATTTGATAGCAGCTTCACAAGTCTTGCATCCATTGAACTTGTAAGTTTTTGGACAGTTTCTGCTTGAATTTGTTTGCAAGATGTCAGAATAGCCTCCCAGAGCTGCTGTTTGGATGTAAACTGCCTCCCACCCTCATAGATCTTTTGCTTGAGGATGCTCCAAAGGTTCTCAATAGGATTGAGGTCAGGGGAGGATGGAGGCCACACTATGACTTTCTCTCCTTTTATCCCCATAGCAGCCATTGATGCAGAGGTATTCTTTGCAGCATGAGATGGTGCAGTGTCATGCATGAAGATGATTTTATTACAGACAGCATAGTTCTTCCTTCTGTACCAGGGAAGAAAGAGGTCAGTCAGAAACTCCACATACTTTTCAGAGGTCATCTTTACACCTTTGGGGACCCTAAAGGGGCCTACAAGCTCTCTTCCCATGATTCCGGCCCAAAACATGGCTCCACCACCGCCTTGCTGACGTCGCAGCCTTGTTGGAACAGGGTGGCCGTCCACCAACCATCCACTACTCCATCCATCTGGACCATCCAGGGTTGCACGGCACTCATCAGTGAACAGGACTCTTTGAAAATTAGTCTTCATGTATTTTTCTGCCCAATGCAGCCGTTTCTGCTTGTGAGCATTGGCCAGTGGTAGCCAAATAGAAGGTTTATGCCCAGTTGCAAGACTCTGGAGGACTCTACACCTTGATGTCCGTGGGACTCCAGAGGCACCAGCAGCTTCAAATATCTGTTTGCTGCTATGTAATGGTATTTTAGCAGCTGCTCTCTTGATCCGATGCACGGATCTGGCAGAAATCTTCCTCAATGTGCTCTGAATCAGCTACAAATCTCTTAATAGTGCGATGATCACGCTTACGTTTTCATGAAATATCTAATGTTTTCATACCTCGTCCAAGGCATTGAACTATTTCACTCTTTTCGGCAGCAGAGAGATCCTTTTTTCCCCCCCATATTACATGAAAATGGTGTTCTGCTTAATAATGTGGAACACCCTCCTTTCGTAGTTTTTCCTTAAATTTTGCTCACCTGGCAATCTAATTATCACAGGTGTCCGAGATTGTTTTCAGTGATCAAAAGAGCCATGAGACACAATGCCATCCATGAGTTAAACTGAAAAACAAAATATTTAGTGACACTTAAATAGAATTTGCATAATAATTTGGAACAGGGTGTATGTACTAAGTAAAGTAGTAAGTGGATAGCCTGTATAACAGTGTAAATTTGCTGTCCCCTCAAAATAACTCAACACACCATTAATGTCTAAACTGTTGGCCAACAAAAATGAGTATACCTCTAAGTGAAAATCTCCACATTGGGCCCAATTAGCCATTTTCCCTCCCAGCGTCATGTGACTTGTTAGTGTTACAAGGTCTCAGGTGTGCATGGATGGTAAAGGGACCCTGAGCACCCAAAATCAGTAGTTACGTTGCAGGGTGGAGACACAGGACCTGGTGATGGGTAACTGCAATCGCCTGGAGGTTTGGGACCCCAAGTCTTTGCAGCCACAATAAGGCCCTGTGAAGCAGTTGCTGTATCCAGGTCCCAGGCTAGAGAGGAAATGATCTAAGTGATAGCAAAGCAGAGCTAAAACAGAAAAGTGACTGAGAGGTAGCAGAACTAAAATACAGAGTGCAAGGCTACAGGACAGAGGGATAACATAAGCAATATAAAGCAGAAACCAAACTGAGGGTAAGCAATACAAAGCATGGGGTTAAGGAACACAAAAGGCACATACAAAGGATAAATACAGGAACTAGCCTAACACTAAGGAAGGTAAAGGTGGGGGTTTGGTTCAACAAATTGGCCAATTTAGCAAATAAATAGGCAAAAAGTGGCAAACAAATAGTCTAAGATTGCTAGACTTAGACTATTTGTTTGCCACTTTTTGCCTATTTATTTTCTGTGCTGTATCACCTTTTTTGGATATTAAACCACCAACTTTTTTTCACCGCATTTATTGACTCCTGGAGTGCCGTTTCTACTTACCTTTTTTCTAGGACATATATGGTGCGGACCAGGCACTTGTAGAGGCACCGGAGCTGTGGTCGGAGGATCCAGTACATTTCAAGCACCTCCAGTGCTGTTGAGCCTGATTGTTCTCCTTTCAGCATCAATTTAGATGTTAGGTTGCCAACCAAATCAAGGTACCCCACATTAGGCAAGTCACTAACTAATACATAATATAAGCAAAGCATAAATAGAATCTAAGACACATAAATGACATTGAATTTAAACACAAAGAAAACACCTGTAGACTGCTGCAAAGAACTGAACAGAAATGGGTGTGGTTTAAATAATAAACTCACAAAGCAGAGTTAATCAGAAAACCTGGAATGGAACATGAGGACAGGCAGAGAGGAATACAGGGCAGGACTAAGCATAAATAAAAAGAAAGCAAAGCAAGAAGGATACAGAAAAGCCTGGATACAGTCTGGATAAGTCTGCACAAGGGTGCATGGTTACAATAAGAAGATTTCCAAGACCCTAAAACTGAGCTGAAGCATGGTGGGCAAGACCATACAGCGGTTTCACAGGGCAGGTTCCATTCAGAACAGGCCTCGTCATGGTTGACCAAAGAAGCTGAATGCACCACGTGCTCAGCGTCATATCCAGAGGTTGTCTTTGGGAAATAGACATATGAGTGCTGCCAGCATTGCCACAGAGGTTGAAGTGGTGGGGGGTCAGACCATACGCTGCACACTGTATCAAATTGGTCTGCATGGCTTTTGTCCCAGAAAGAAGCCTCTTCAAAAGATGATGCACATGAAAGCCCACAAACAGTTTGCTGAAGACAAACAGACTAACAACATGGATTACTGGAACCATGTCCTGTGGTCTGATGAGACCAAGATAAACTAGTTTGGTTCAGATGGTGTCAACCATGCGTGGCAGCAACCAGGTGAGGAGTACAAAGACAAGTATGTCTTGACTATAGTCAAGCATGGTGGTGGAAGTGTCATGGTCTGGGCCTGCATGAGTGCTGCCGGCACTGGGGAGCTACCGTTCTTTGAGGGAACCATGAATGCCAACATGTACTGTGACATACTGAAGCAGAGCATGATACCCTCTCTTCGGAGACTGGGCTGCAGGGCAGAATTCCAACATGATAACAACCCAAAACACACCTCCAAGACGACCACTGCCTTGCTAAAGAAGCTGAAGGTGGTAGACTGGCCAAGCATGTCCCCAGACCTAAACCCTATTGAGCATCTGTGGGGCACCCTCAGATGGAAGGTGGGGGAGCACAAGGTCTCTAACGTCCACCAGCTCTGTGATGTCTTCATGGAGGAGTGGAAGAGTACTCCAGTGGCAACCTGTGAAGCTCTGGTGAACTCTGGAAAGTAATGGTGGCCACACAAAACATATGGTACAGTGCTTGACAGTTCGCTGCCCGAAACGTCACTATGGAGATTGATTAAATCCATTATATGTTTTAATACAAGTTACAAGTCCCATGAGTGCATTTTCGTTATTTATTGGATTGCTACATGAAAATTGTGATCTGCACCTGGGCATTTTTTGGCTAAAACCAACTAAAAACAAGTGGAGTGCCGGTACATTGGGGAAATATATATATATATATATATATATATATATATATTTTTTTTTTTTACATTTATTTATATTGGATATTTATTGTTAGTATATTTTAATTTTATTTATGTTGATATACTCTTTTTATAGTCTTATTATGAATTGTATTTTAATCTTTAAGGAACATTACATTTCTCAGTACAATGAAGTGAACCCGACGTGTATCTTACTAGATACAAGCGGGTTTACTAACTGCTGTGTCTCACATGCAAGACACAGAAGTTCCTGTTTGTCAACACGCGCACAGCAAATCAGAGTGGGGGGCTCACCCTGCTCTGACAGCTGAATGCGAGGGTCTCTAGTCCCCCCCTGCTGACCCATGCAAAAATCAGAGTCTCTCTCTGCGCTAGCCAACCAGACAGCTGCCTGCTTCCTATGGAAGCATGGCAGCTGTTGGTCAGAGGATAAACTGGCGTGGTCTATCAAAACTACACGCCAGTTCATCCTCATACTAGGGACAACTAACTTTTCACTTGTGTTTCTACATTAGAAGCACAAGTGAAAAATAAATGTTTAGTGTTCCTTTAATGTGCAGCCTATAGAAGAGGAATCATGCCTTTGATAAAGTCCTAGTTATGGGACAAAACATGTAAAGGATTGCAGGTCTTCAAAAGTGCTGCTTATTATCTTTATTTTTGGCTCCGTTTCCCGCACATTATATTTTTGTGCTGCTGTCATCTTCTTTTCCATCTACAAGTCTACACTTTCTTTGCAGTATGGTTGATTTCTAACAGTGTTCCTGTGTGCTTGCTAATTCCCTGCTTGATTGTCTGTCTGAACTTTGAGTTTATTACTAGGTTTACATTTTTGGTATCTACACACTGTCAGTGGAGAGTTTATTACTACTAATTTGTGCTTGCCAAGTGCTGCTTGATCTCCCCTTGGATTTCCTGCTGAGGTATTTACAGCTATTTAAAGTTGTTTCCAGTGTATATTGTGGATCACCAGCCTGCGTTCTTACCTGCATATTTGGGTATCGCTGACGTGTCAGTACTGTATTTGGAAGTCTGTTGTTACATCCCCTGTGTAATCAGAGTAACTTTGTAACCTCAGTTTGTGTCTGCTACATTTTTGCTGCCATTCCAAAACATCTTGATTCGTGGCTCGCTTCTTTCGTGTAAAGATCATTTTTCTCCTTTGCAACACCCACCAACAAGCAATTATTTCCAGCAAAAAAACATAGACGCAGTGCTCCAAATAGCTGTGATGATGGGATATCTCACTGCAAGTAGAGCCCAGGAGCAGGAGGCTTAACATGCAAATAGAAACACAGTCCGAAACTGTTGGAGAGGGTAACAATGGCAGTGAATATATGCACAAGGGCAATACATAACTATTGTGAGGTACAAAAGGTCTGGTGGCTTGGGATCATAGTCAAAGATAGACTGGTCTGGTGTTGTCTAGAATCATAATTGGGAAACAGGCTGGAGGTCAGAAACACAGGAACAAGTAATCAGAGAAGAACAACAGCACATACTGAAGTCAGCTCACTAACCGCAAAGCATGGATTATAGCAGTTTTCAATATGGTTCAATATCTAGGAGCATTGGTGACCACCAGAACTTCCTTTTAATGAGGTCAGTTATTTGTATGACCACTGTGTCCAGCTAAAAAAGAATCATGATGGTCTTATAATATCCCCAGACGGACAACAGAAAGTGCATAGATTTTATTGTGATACTAGAGCATTCATTCATGAGGTACCAAAGGAACAGAAGTACTCATCATGCCATATCTTTTCTTGTTTGTTGTTGCCTTAGGGTTTCCCAAAATGTATCTGTAGAAGCTATGAAACATTTAAGGGAAAGGATTAGGGAATAGAGGGGATTCATGGATGGAGCTATAAAAAACAGCATCTGCTTTTCCATTGTTTGTACCAGGATGATAAGTGATCGGCATATTTAAATGACAAATGAACGAGGACCACCTGGCTAGACAAGGGCAAAGATGTTTGGCAGACCTATAGTCTTCTGTGTATAGGTTCATCACAAGTTGAACCTATACATGGTCTATGCCTATGGATTCCTCAGAAGGTGTTGTTATTAATGTCAATGGAACTTTTAAGAAAGGATCTTTCCTGTATATACTCTCTTAACCTTCTATCATGTTCTATGGCCCCTCATCTGAATTCAGTGTTGTATTGTACTATGGGTCTTTTTCCTTGCTAAATGCCTTAGATGTAACATTGCATAGGAGACATTTTGAGGATCACCATACATAGAGCCCATTGCACTTGTAATGGAATTCCAGGTATCTAGAATAGGCTTATGTGTATGAAGAAGGTGAGGTAAGCAAAGATATAATGGTACGTATGCATATATAGTCTGTATTGTAGGTCCTTGGTTTCAGGGAGAATGTCCCCATAAACTGTTGATACTTTGACCTGAAATTTTTGGGGGCATGAATACCCGTGGCTCAAACACAGGTGTGTGTGTGGAGAACAGCAGGAGGGATTTTGTCAACCGGTACAGGTAACGCAAATTGAAGGGCCTGAATCTGGTTATGGACCTGTGTCTGTCCAGCTTGTAAGTCCTGTGTGGATTGGTTATGAGCAGTCATCTGTTGTGTAAGCATACTACTGGCTTCAGTTAGTCCTGCAGGCTCCATATCAGGCTCTACTGTTTTGTGTTGATGGGATCTCTAACCTCAAATGGAGTCCAGGAACAGGTGGCAAAACTGCACGCATGTGCAAATATAAACACTGTATTAAATCGTTTGAGAAGCTAACAATGGCAATGGCAGTGAATAAATGCACAATGGCAATAAATTACAATTCCGGGATTGAGGTACTAAAGGAATGAGGCAGGAGACGTAGTTGAGGATAACAGAGTTCAGGGCTGCTGACTTAGAATTGTAGTCAAGGATAGCCGAAGTCTGAGTTGGTGGCTAGAATCATAATCGGCAAACAGGCTGGAGGTTAGAAACACAGTTAATCAATCAAGAACAGAAACCAGGAAAGAACAGCAGTAAATAATAAAGTCAACTTACTAACAGCAAAGCACTGATTTGAAGGAGGAGAGGCTTTAAATCACTGTAGGCAATGATAGAGAAATTATAAATGCAACAAACAGGATACAAGCAGAGAGACATACTAACTACAGACCAATATAAACAATGGTGCTTTAATAGTAGAGCTTGAGAAACAGCCAGGAACCTTACATGTTTCATGCCCTAAGGCTATGATTGATAGGCATTGATTCCATCGGTCCGTGGTTGGTGTGTCTCTTCGCTTATATACTGTATGTTTCATTTATGTTCCTGGGCATGGTAATGCCTGGCATGTTGACTGGACTTGATACTATTGCGGCTGTCACGGAGGTGTATTCTGAACACATTATTTGGCCAAAATCATGGGAGTCCTAAGCACATATGCTTTCTATATTTAACAGTGATGTAGAAAGGCTACCTGGTGTGCACTGTTGATGTACTGCTATGATGTATCCATAGCAATGCAGACTGATTTGATTCATTGGTGTCGGGATCACATGAAGCCATGCCCCTCGATGGCATCCATTGTGAGGATATAATGCTCATTGCTAAGGAGATCATACTTGTGCTGTATGCATACCCCAGGGGGCTGAGATAGTATATTTGCTGATGCTCGCACCCGCCATCTTGGATTTCAGCTGTGATGCCGAGACAGCCTCAGGGACCCCATCAGGACCTGCCTGTAAACTCTGGACATGAAAATAGCCTGCCACTGACACAAAGAGCATAACAGACCAGTGATCACAGGCAGCATCCCAAATTAGAAATTGTGTTAGTTTTTTCTATGTTCTTGAGTTTTGCAGATGTGTACAAATATGAACTTTCATAAATGTATTATTTATTAAACAGGGAGTAAACCTTTTTTTCTTTTACCCCCATTCAAAATATATTCTCCCCTAGTCCATTTGCAAAAGCAGACAACATTGAATATCCTCCCATATTAAAATCTGCATATCTATTAATATATTACAGGCATTAGAAATGCTTTTATAAGTCTGCTCCATTAGTAATAAATAAAGAGTGAAATTGGAAGAAAACGAAGATTAATATATCAGTTATAAACAACCAAGACCAAATTCCCAATTTCTCAAATGAGAGTGGATACACATGATAAATAATAAAATGGTGTACGTGCTAGTCATAAAAGATGGGGCAGGATTTACAGAAATGCACTATTTCAATTTAATAAATTGAAATAAAATACATTGTTAAAGGGACAGCATATTAAATAAAATACAGTTTAGATAAAAAAACAAAATATATATGTGTAAGATGTATTTTGAGTTGAAAGCTGTTAAGTTTTACTCAAACAAATTTGTCTCAAACTGAACTGTTTCACTATCAAGGCTTCATCAAAGGTAAAAAAAAATATAAAGGAATATAGCCTGGTGAGAAAGAAGAAAAGTAAGAATAAGAATACAAATGTTAGGAAAAAATGTAAGAGGTAGGCCTAATTAATTATATCAGGCAAAATATTAACACCTGGGGCCAACTTTATCAAGGCAAAATAAGTGCTATTTCAAAAAAAAAATGTGCTAATTTTTGAGCAAACTGCCATAACTTTCAATTGGTTTCCATGGTTACTACTACTATTTAAGCACTTTTTCTTTTTTTGTCTTAATAAATACTGCTCGTAAGGGTTAAAGTCAGGATAAACTGTAACACCGCTGTAAGTTCTGTAGCAAGTGCTGTGTAAATTGGTGCTTTAATAATTAATGTTAATGTAATGCAATATGATGCATCTACTGGGTGTAAAATGTAATACCCAACTTGGTTTTCCAGATATATTTTGTATAAAGCATTCATTTCTGCTACATTGAAAACCATTATTATAATATTTCTACTACATTTGCCTCCTGTGCAATAGCAAGGAAAACTTTTACATTTGTACTCTCAGCCACCTCTCACCTTCAATGAAATTTTATTCAGAGTTGCCATTTAACTATCATAAAAATGCTTTGATGATAAATCAGGAACTCTCGACAATTTCACCGTTCAATGAGATTAAGTTGTTCTTGTCAAATAATGTTCACAAATTCAACAATTATAAAACTAAGAGGTTATTAAGTGCACAAAATAGACTGAACAAAATGCATTTTACAGATTATGTTAAAATGGCATATTTTAACAACTTCGATTTTTATCTAACTTCACTTTATCATTAGTAAAAAAAAAAAAAAATGCCAGGCTACATTGGAAATTTTACAGTAATGCATGAAAAAAGAATTCCAAATGATCTGCTTTTTGGACCATAACAAATCAAAGGAGCATACAGTAGATCTTAATAAGTTACAGTTAAAATGCTTTGTAAAAGTTTAGGTAAAACTGAAAATATTGAAATAAATGTATCTGTCTACCAAATTAATGTTTTACATTTATCAGATATCAAATATGCTATACTAGCATGAATATTTATTTATGTATCTATATTATGCTATTAGTTTTCATAAAATCTAAGTTACAAAAGAAGACTTTAACATTTAAGAATTGAGCATTTAAATAAAAATGAAAGCCATAAATAAGGGTGAGCTTTAATATGTGTCGTCTCCAATATTTTATATATGAATAATCTACACCTTCATTTGTATATGTTGGGAAATTGACTTGTGTGATAGCATTTTAGAAGACATCCTTTTGTAGTCAAGCTTTCTACAAAAGATAAAATACTGTTATTTTTAATGACCAGCTATTACTTAGAATAGAACAGTGCAGTAGCTAAGGTGGCCTGTGCCGTGGTCTTAGGTAGTGTTGAGCAAACCCGAACCGCACTGTTCGGGTTCATACCGAACATTACGGTGTTCGGACCCCGAACCCGAACACTCCACTGTATGTTTGTGTTGGAGTTCGGGGTTCGACTATAAACCAAAAGTCTATAAACCGAAAGACATTCGGTTTATAGACTTTCGGTTTATGGAATACATGTAATGCTATTGGCTTTCTATTAACCGAAATAGAGTCCCCATTCATAAGAAATTCTTATGAATGGGGACTCTATTTCGGTTTATAGAAAGCCAATAGCATTACATGTATTCCATAAATCGAAAGTCTATAAACCGAAAGACATTCGGTTTATAGACTTTCGGTTTATAGAATACATGTAATGCTATTGCTATTCTATAAACCGAAATAGAGCCCCCATTCATACGAATAGGTCAATTGACCTATTCGTATGAATGGTTACTCTATTTCGGTTTATAGAATAGCAATAGCATTACATGTATTACATCTGAGAGTCAAATAGAGCCGTCAAATACTGTGCTTACAGCGCACTTTGAAAAATTGTAATAGTTTTGGGTGGTAAATAGTACATTTGCGTCTTGCGGTGCACTTCATATCTGAGAGTCAAATAGAACCGTCAAATACTGTGCTTACAGCGCACTTTGAAAAATTCTTGCTACCTCCTCCAGCGCCGCTTCCACCTTCACATCCACGGTCACCGCCTCCTCAACCTATGGGTCACTTTGTCACATCCCCACTCCTAGGTAGCTTTCCTTTCAGCTAGTGTGGTCCTACCCTCTCCTTTAAACAGGGAGCTGCATATTGTTGCTATGGTGTCTCCATAGCAACACAACACCACCAGTCACCAGCATGATCCTCTCCAGGTGAGATGCATTACTGTGCTGCACTATAAATAACCACTCCTCCTCTCACTCCTTGCTTGGTTATTAAGCTACTTCAGTGTGACCAGTGCTCCTGAGCTTCCTGTGTTTACCTTAACCTGTGTTTTGACCTTTAGCCTGATTCCTCGTTCCTGAACCTTTGCTGCTAGCCCTGACCTCTGCTTCTGGATTTGACTACGATATTGCCTCACCCTTGTGTACCTTGCCTTCGGACTTTGTTTGCCCTCGTGCACCCATTCACTGTCACTGCAGTTGTTACCATCTCTAACTGCTTTGGGGCAGTGTCTCTGTTTGCACGTGTATGTGGCTACACCTCCTGCATTTGGACTCCCTCACCCACGGTAGGAGAACCCATCCATACAAAATAACCAAGCCAGCATATGGAGCCCGCAGGATTAACAGACACCCTGGCCACCCTTACACAACAGCTAACGGCCCTTACTTACTCCATTCAGGATTTACAGACTGAACAACTGCAGCTCCACAACCAAGTCCAAGCCCTGCAACCTGCATTTCCTGTGGATACTGCCCTGCAACCTGCATTTCCTGTGGATACTGCCCTGCAACCTGCATTTCCTGTGGATACTGCCCTGCAACCTGCATTTCCTGTGGATACTGCCCCGCAACCTGCATTTCCTGTTCCTGTAGACACTGTTCCTCCTGTCACCCCCTATGTACAACCAGAAGGTACAATGCCTGTGTATGAACCTCAAGTCCCTATGCCTGAAAAGTTTGCAGGAGATCGTGCCTAATAGCTACAGTTTATTATGGCTTGTCAAGTCCTGTTCTCTCTCAAAGCCCACACCTATGCCACTGACTGATCATCAAGCCTGCGCGCCTCATCTGTTACGTGTATGTAGCCCTATTTTGGATACGAGGGTTTCCTTCACTAATGCAATGGGGGCTATGTATAATGATCCACAAAGGGCTTCCTCTGCACAATCTACTCCCCACCATCTTAGGCAAGGGAGACGGCCTGTGGAGGAGTACATCTCTGACTTCAGACTTCTGGCCCTGGAAACAGGATACAATGAACCGGCTCTCCTGGATAAATTCCGCTGGGGTTTATCAGAAGCCTTAAAGGATGAACTTGCTCGTGTGGGCACACCTCCCACTTTAGAAGCCATGGAGTGTTAGTGATCAAAATTGACGGTTCAGAGAACGACAACAGGAAAAATCCCTGGAACATGGTTCTCCCAAATCTGCACCGTCAGTTTCAAATTCTCCCTCATCTTCAACATTCCCTCTCAGACCAGCTTCAACAATATCCCATGAGGAACCCATGCAGTTAGGAATAGTCCGTGGACCTTTGACTCCAAATGAACGCATGCATAGAAGACTCCATAATCTATGTTTGCATTGTGGCAAACCAGGACATGAAATAAAATATTGCAAGGCTAAATAAAACTCTACTGTCAATACGTTTATTCCTTTGTTATCTAATGCACTTGCCAAGGAATATTGCAGCCCTCACCAGACTGGATCCATTTTCTTACAGTGGAATAAAAGTAATGTTAAAGTTTCAGTTATGATAGATTCTGGAGCCAGTGGCTGCTTTTTGGATCGTTCTTTCATGACCCATCATAAAATTCCTACAAAAAAGAAGCCTGTTCCTCTTCACATACAACTGCTGGATGGGAAGTAGGCACTCTTACTTTCACTTCCTCCTATTGTAGCAGCAGTTGTAGAAGAGAGACAAACAACCCCCTTGTCTCTATCAGTTCATGTTCTCCTGTTCCAGCATATGAGTATACCAATCTACAGACTCCAAAGTTACCATCAGCTTATACTCTACATGGATGTATTCGAGAAAAAAGGTGCAGACACCTTTACCCCACATCTCCCATACGACTGTCCAATCGACTTATTACCAGGCGCTTTTGTTCCCTTTGGTCGTATATACCCTTTATCAAAGCCCCAATTAAACATCCTAAAAGAATACATAGAGGACAACCTTAAAAAAGGCTTTATAAGACCATCTACCTCACTAGCAGGAGCTGGCATCTTTTTCGTAGAAAAGAAGGATGGGGTCTCCGTCCCTACATTGATTACAGGAACTGAACCAAGTAACCATTAAAAACCGCTATCCTCTACCGCTAATCCCGGAGTTGTTGGAATGCATGGGTACAGCTTGTATCTACACCAAGATTGATCTAAGGCATGCAACCTGGTTCGGATTAAGGAAGGGCATGAATGGAAGACCGCTTTTCATTCTAGATACGGACATTTTGAATATACAGTAATGGCTTTTGGTCTCTGCAATGCGCCCGCAACCTTTCAAGCGTTTCTGAATGACATCTTTCGGGATTATTTGGATCATTTTATGGTTGTCTATCTTGATGATATACTCATCTTTTCTTCCTCCTTAGAAGAACATCGAAAGCATGTACTCCAAGTATTGTCCCGGCTACGACAACATCGTTTGTATGCAAAATTGGAGAAATGCGTTTTTATGTTCAATCCATTGACTTTCTTGGATATATCATAACACCCCACAATTTTACAAACGGATCCCCGTAAAGTATCAGCTATTCTTGAATGGCCAACGCCTACCTGTAAAAAGGATATCCAAAGGTTTGTGGGATTTGCAAACTTCTACCGGAAGTCCATAAGAAACTTTTCCTCAGTAATTCAACCCTTAACATCTTTGGCCAAACAGACTCAGACATTTAACTGGTCATCACAAACACAATCTGCTTTTGACAAGCTTAAATTACTATTTACCTCTGCACCGATACTTACACTTCCAGACCCAGAAAAACAATTTGTGGTGGAGGTAGATGCCTCAGATGTAGCTACCGGAGCCATCCTCTCGCAGAGAACGGATCTCAAGCACCAACTCCATCCCGTTGCTTTCTATTCCAAGAAACTGTCACCTTCTGAAAAGAACTACAGTGTTAGTGAAAAAGAACTACCGGCTGTCAAAAGAACATTGGAGGAATGGAGACATCTTCTGGAAGGAGCCAAGTTTCCTGTTCTCATCTATACTGACCATAGGAACCTGGAGTACCTACGATCCGCTAAACGCCTTTGTTCACGTCAAGCAAGATGGTCTCTTTTATTTAGTCGGTCCAACATGATGATAACCTATCGGCCTGGAGCCAAAAATGGGAAAGCAGATGCGCTCTCCAGAATGTTTGAAAATATTATGCACAATACATCAAACACCTCTCCCATTCTCTCACCCAAATGCTTCATAGCAACTACCTCTGGATTTTTGGACAATTTGAAACGACAAACAAAACAAGAAGCACAACCTCCTTCCTGTTCCTTACTACCTCATGGTGGACTGCTTCTCCATAAGAATAAAATATATGTACCTCTTGCTGTTCGTCAAAAAATACTACATGAGCATCATGATTCCCCTCTTGCAGGGCATGGTGGAATAAAAAATTCTGTAGATCTGATAAAAAGAACATTTTGGTGGCCTTCTGTGCAGCATGATGTAGAACAGTATATTAAAGCCTGTTCCATTTGTGCTCAGTCTAAGACACCCCGCATGAAACCTTCTGGGTTGCTTCACCCTCTCTCAGTTCCCTCACGTCCATCGTCGGACCTATCCATGGATTTCATTGTTGACTTACCTCCGTCCAAAAAGTACACAACTATTATGGTGGTGGTTGATCGCTTTACAAAGATGGCTCACTTTATACCAGCAGAGAAACTACCCACTTCCGTTACGACGGCTTCTTTGTTTATACAGAATGTTTTTAGGTTGCAGGGTTTACCTGAGACTATTGTATCTGACAGGATCACTCAATTTACCTCTAAATTCTGGACAGCTTTCTGTCAGTCACTACATATCAAAAGAGCACTGTCCACATATTTCCATCCTCAATCAAATGGTCAGACTGAAAGGACTAATCAAACTCTTGAACAATATTTTTGTTGCTACACCTCATATGTACAAGATGATTGGAGCACCTATCTTCCAATAGCAGAGTTTGCATATAACAACCAAAGGCATCAATCAACAAATATGTCACCATTTTATGCCAATTATGGTATACACCCATCTATGCTTCCCGGTACACCAGTACATGGTCCAATTCCAGAGATCAACACTCGGGTTCAACAACTCATCAACTCATTTGCCATGTTGCGAAACAATCTGTTGAAAACCCAGAGGTACCAGGCATGATATGCCGATACAAGACGTTCCCCAGCTCCCACGTACAAGAATGGAGACAAGGTCTGGTTATCTTAAGCTCATCTGGAACTGTCTTGTCCAACAAGGAAGCTGGGACCCCAATATATTGGTCCATTCGTGATACGTCGGATGATCAACCCCGTATCTGCAGAACTCATTTTGCCTCACCACTATCGAATCCATCAGGTCTTTCATGTATCTCTTCTCAAACTATGGTATCCCCCAACTTTTCCTGCGGTCTCATCGGTACTTCCTCCTGTGCTGGTTGACGGGGAAGAAGAATACGAGGTCCAAGTTGAACACCTCGAATACCTTGTTTAGTGGAAGGGGTACAGGCCTGAGGAGCGGTCCTGGGAACCCGCTCAAAATGTCCATGCTCGAGCACGAGTTCAGGCATTCCATCGCCTGCCCCCTCATCGGCCAGCACCTCAACGCTCCCGGAGGGCACTTCTTGCCGGGGGGCTCTGTCACATCCCCACTCCTAGGTAGCTTTCCTTTCAGCTACAGAGAGGGTGTGGTCCTACCCTCTCCTTTAAACAGGGAGCTGCATATTGTTGCTATGGTGTCTCCATAGCAACACAACACCACCAGTCACCAGCATGATCCTCTCCAGGTGAGATGCATTACTGTGCTGCACTATAAATAACCACTCCTCCTCTCACTCCTTGCTTGGTTATTAAGCTACTTCAGTGTGACCAGTGCTCCTGAGCTTCCTGTGTTTACCTTAACCTGTGTTTTGACCTTTAGCCTGATTCCTCGTTCCTGAAACTTTGCTGCTAGCCCTGACCTCAGCTTCTGGATTTGACTACGATATTGCCTCACCCTTGTGTACCTTGCCTTCGGACTTTGTTTGCCCTCATGCACCCATTCACTGTCACTGCAGTTGTTACCATCTCCAACTGCTTTCGGGCAGTGTCTCTGTCTGCACGTGTGTGCGGCTATACCTCCTGCATCTGGACTCCATCACCCACGGTAGGAGAACCCGTCCTTACACACTTAGAATAAACTGAAAGAGAATACCCTGCACTCCAACCCTCTCTCAAATGGATAACTCTGTTGATCCTCCTGGCAGCCATGCTTTAGATTTAGATTTATGTTCTTCCAAAGCTAAAATCAAAGATTCCATCTAGTGCTTTTTTATGGCTCAGCTGTATTTTTAATTTGTATGTATTTTATGTTATTTGAAGTTATTTCCCTATCCATATTTGTTTGCAGGGCACTTGTCCTACTCTTACCCACATTTTAATCCCTTTCGCAGCCCTCTAGCCCTTTCCAGGACTTTTTTAGAGGTATTTTAGTGGCCAAAAGTTTGTTTCCCCATTGACTTTAATGGGGTTTGGGGTCAAGTTCGGGGTCAAGTTCGAGTCCGAACCCGGACTTTTTTCTGAAGTTCGGCCGAACCCGCCGAACCTGAACATCCAGGTGTCCGCTCAACTCTAGTCTTAGGCACAGATCACGCTGAAAATCAAGAGCCAATAATATATTGAAAAGTTCGAGAAAAAAAAAAAGTCTGGTATGGATCTTACTGTGTACATAAGATGTGTATGAGTGTATATGACTGCATGTATGCATGACACTGTTTATGCATTTACTTTTCCCTGGCATCATATACATAGTATATGCATGTACTGCTAATTGGCATCATAATGGTATTTAATTTAATTTTGGACACAGACATGGTACTGTTCCTGATAAATACAGGTTTAGTTTTAATTATCATGATATAACTTTATGGATGGGGGTGTGGTTTTGGTGTGGGGGCAGTAAATGGGAGTAGAAGCAGTTCACTAGTCACAACTTTGTAAAGTGGTGTATGCAAATGGGTCAAATTTCAAGTACCCCAATTTATAATAACTTTGCTTGAGGGTTTCTACTAATTATATTTAAAACACAACGCTCAAGGAAAAAAGAGGAACACTTTTTTGTTTTGGGGTTTACATTTTGGTTATGGGCAGGGAAATACTGGAACATTTAAAGTGATGTAAACATTTGATAAATCATCTAGCTTAACAATCTAAACACATTTAGTGCAGTTTAAGCACACTTTGTCATGAGTATTATTGCTCTAGAGCCAGATTTACACTAAGTGTCCATTCAAAGGTACCAGTGTCCATGGCAAGGTCTGTTAGGGTTCATAGAAAATCATGAATTTTTTTTGTCCCAAAATCCAGTAAATGTCCCCCATAAACACTGTTGGTGCAGACCCTTGTCTCAGTTATACACCCAACGATTCTGAGCACCTGTGAAACAGGGACAGAATTGGCTATAAAAAAAGGAATCCCTTCCAAATATGGTCACTTGAGAGCTGAATGGAAAGAAGCAATTCTAAAATCCATATAGATGAATGTATGCTTTGAACATGATATTCAGCTACTGGATAATTAGTATATAATACTATGTATAATATAATACTATTTAGTATTGTGCACTTAGAGGTATTGGTTTCTTTGGCAATGTCATAACACTTAAAATAAAATAATTGTACCATTTTTATTTTCTTCCAAAGCACATGTTTTGATTATTAAAAAAAAATTCACCTGTAGTTTTACTAAGTAAAAAAAAAAAAAGTGGTTCGTGTTCTAGAATAAAGCAAGTACTTCTTATGCAGCTTAGGTTTATTCACAATTGACTTTGTGCTATTAACATCAATCCGGGACTGAGATGGATGGAGTTAATTACAGCAGTTTGTATTTATCTCTTACATCTTGGAATAAAATCAAATATGCACAACCACAAACTCATGAAGAAACATGGTTCAATTAACCTTGGTACAGTAAATATTTAGAATATTTTCTCATTACCCCTACACCAAATAATGAACTATATTGCAAGATTCCTTTTCATATAAGTACTCATTAGTGATATTAGATGCTGTATTGATTTATTACTTTCGTTCACATACAATTTAGCATGTGTGCGCTGAGTATTTATATTTCCAAACATATACTAAAACTGCTACTATTTCACAGACAGACAAAATATACCATTTGAACTTCCATGAACTCTTGCTGAGGAAATAGCCCTAGGGATTGAAGGCAGGTGCATTATAATCTGTTCTCTACTAAAATTGCTAAAAAAGAGTTAATAGCAACAATGAATTTCCACACACATATTGCATACAAATATACCGAGTAGTTTAGTTATCTTCTACCAACAAAATTAGTATGGCAATAAAACCTTGAAATTGTTTACCAATATTTCTGAATCATTCTTTTCATTTCTCTGTGATATTTTCCGTCATGTATTAATGTAGGAATATCACAATAAATATGTCTGCAGAACCGTTTCCCAGATGAATTTTGATAGCACTATATAATTAATATTCCTTTCAGGAAAATTCATAGCCATCATGGATATGGATTTATTGAGTTGGGATTCTTCCTCTGTAAGAAGTTGATAGAGGAAGTGTAGTGATTCCATGCACACATGGGAGCTAAATAGAGAACTGATAACTGATCACATGATCTCTCAAATCAATACACTGACAAAGTGGACACTGCAATGTGATGCATAGGTCTGTCAGAGTATTTGGATAAGATGCAAACTGTAAACTACCAATGCATTCAATAAACACTCACATGGACAGAATTATATTTTACTACCAAAGCTGAAGGGAAAGGGTTTAGAGAGAAAGAGAGATTGAGAAAAAAGGTATCCTCTGATTTGTATCAATCCCCCATTTAAAGTGAATAAGCACACAGGACACACACACACACACACACACACACACACACACACACACACACACACACACACATATATATATATATATATATATATATATATATATATATTTATTTTATTTTTTTAATTTGTAATTTTTATTTATTTTTTACAACAGAATAAAAAGTGTTTGGGTATGTACAAAACTGTATTTATATCTGTATTTGTTTGCACAAACAGAATAGTGGCAGCACAACAGGACAGACTGACAACAAGTGTGAGATCCCCCAATGTATCAACACACCACTAGTTCCTCTGTCAAGGTTGGATCCATAAATTCAACCTTCACAAGGTTTGAGCTAACTTTGACAAACAAACTAATGGTGTGCCAGAATGTTGGGGAATGTCACACTTGCTGCTCTCCTATTGCACTGCCACAATTCTATTTGGTTATGTACCGAACTGTATCTATATCTGTATTTTTTTGCAGGTTTTTCTTCACAGTAAAACTGTTTTTTGAGCATTTATTTGGCTTAATTTTCTTTTTTAGTGTGCATGTTTTTTGTCTATTTGTGTATATATACAACAAAAAATTGAATCCACAATTTGTTTACTGGAGAGATCTCAGTAGGGGTTAACCCTAATAAATGAGACTATAAAAATAAATAAAGGTCTGAATTTTCAAAAAATAACAATGCTAAAACCTAACTTTTAGTAAATATTCTATTGAGAAATCAACAAATAAATTAAAGAATAAATTAACTCATATAACTCACAAGTGAGAAAAATCGTGAAAAAAGTACAAAAAAGGGAAATAAAATAAAACAGTCAAATAAACCCCTTTAGAGTAATAGTCTGTGGTTGTAATTAGTCAGAGTGGATAGAGTCAGTAATTATGACGGTGGGAAACCTTTATTAAACATGAAATGTTATTCTATAGTAAATGTATTGTTCATGTATATTAATTAGACACAACGTTGTCAAAATGAGGGGCCAGAGCAAAATAAATTGTCTTAAATCTAGTCTTAATTGACCACAACCAGACAGCAAGAATCCAGTGTTAAATCGAAGAATGTTAATGTGTTTAAGAAATAGCATGTTACAGGGGAAAAGCGCTAGTAGAACTGGAACTAAATGCAGGTACTCACAAATAAGATATATTGTACTGAAAGCACAGAAAAATACCAAGTTACCAAATGTATAATTCAGAAACAAACTAATAATACCCCAGGATATCCAACAAATGGACACATTATGAGTTAATTGATTAATCGTTACCTCTGCTAGGGATAATCAAACATACATTTTAACTGACCCCATGCAGGATATACATACATGTAAGAAAATCAGTGTAGCCTTTATCAAAGATTGCAATCTGTGACATGCATACAGAAAAAGAAGCCTGCACTTACATAGGCGATTGGCTCTATTGTTGGACAATAATTTAATCAAAGTATGAGTACATTTATTTGTTTATTTATTTGTTTGTTGATTTCTCTTAAGAATATTAAATAAAAGTTAGGTTTTAGCACCTTTATTTATAATTTTTATTTGTATACATAGCTTATTTCAGCATAGCACTCTTAACTCTAATTTACTTTTTCTTTTTTTTTGCTAATAGTGTGTAGTCCTGACCTATGTTTTCAATGAAAAAAAATATAAAGGGCCCTAGAGCACAAGCATTTAATAATGTAGTGTTTAATTTGAAAATAATCAATACACTTAAATTTTCCTGGAAAATCTTCTGACTTCATCACACTCCGGTGGAGTGGATTCAGGTTAAAAGAAGCATGCAAGCACAACAATCAGCAGTAAAGATAAATACACAGAGAAAATATATATGGTTCTTTATTTTTCTATCACAGTGTGAAAATGGAAAAAAAGAAACACATTTTAAAATCATAATTTGAGCCATTAAATCAAAAAGGCTTTTTGCACAGTGCAGACAAAGTTGCTATCATTTATCTATATTTCTTGCATTTTGATTTTTTTTAAAAATATGGATGCTAAGCTAAGCTCCACCTACTGACCTGAATGTGAGAAACCTGAGTGTACAATCGCATGCTCTGAATTTTGTGTGATCAGCGTTTAAGCCATAATAGTAATGGAGGAAGTATCACATGTGGAGGTGACATAGGCTATTATCTCAGCAAAGTTTACACAATGTTGAATGATATGAGTGAGGATTTTGATATGTGTTTGTGGATGCATGGGTCAGTATTGGATTGGTATCAGCATTCCCAATTCATAAAATTGTGAAACCATAAAAATAAGAAAACCTACTCTATTTTTTTTCTTCATCCGGCTCCGGTACCTGTTCCAACCTCCTTATTGCAACGGTTCCCATCGTCCTCTAGTTCCTGTTTCTCCACGTTACCTTCCAGTTATTGTTTGTTCCTCTATCAGAACTCTTCAACAAAGAATAACACCAATTGAAGAGTATATAACAGAATTCCGTAGTCTTGCACTTAACACCAGATGGAAAGGAATAAACCAAGTCTTATGGACCAGTTTTGATAGGGACATTCTGAGAGCATTTGTTTCAACATTGTGTGTTCCCCTCTTTATCATCTGATCCTTGTTCATTTGTGGCTCCGTCAACATAAACCTTTTGTGAACTGGTCCTCCAATACTATACTCTTCTCCTCCACGGATGTAAAAGTTCAACCCCATTTCCCTGGTTCCTGTATATTGTATTAACGTTTTGTGGCTGTTTCCACTCCACCCTCTAGTGGCCGCCATTCTAGTGTTTCCATTCTCCTCCTGTTTTGTCAGCTGCCTCATTAACCTGAGCCAGCCTTATTGAAACCTGCAGCTTATTGCAAACATTAGTTATAGCTTGTATAGTGCCTCTGTGCATGAACTAGCATTCCTGATTATTTTGTATGATTATTTGTTGCCAAATCCTTGCCTGTCCGTATCAAGCCTGTTTGCCGCTGTCCTGCCTTGTGACTTTGTATAGTGATATTCCTCCTTGTACCTCGATCTGATCCATGTATGACCCAGACTGTTGACTGTTATAGTTATGTGTATCTGTTCAGTCAGTGTGTTAAAGTCCTGGGTGGTCATTTGCCTGAAGATCAACCATAGCGTAAAATGCCATTCAGGGGAAAAGCACTGTGCTGTTCCCTATTATGTTGCAGAAGTTATCATTCCTGTCTCAGTTGCCAGTCTCAGCTTTCAGTTTCTCTGCCAGTCCTGTCTCAGCTGCCAGTCTCAGTTTCAAGTCCAGTCTCAGCTGCCTGGTCTGCCTAAGCTGCCTGTCCTGTCTCAGCTACCAGTCTCCTGCTACCAGTCCTGTCTGAGGTTCCAACCAGTCCTTAGTTATGCATACAGACCCCACATCAATTCTTACAATGACGCTCCTCCCTGGTCTGCAATCCTGGGTTGTGACAACGTATTGTAAGCAGTCTTGTCTCCCGATTCCTTCCATTTGTTCTTTGCCTACCCCTGATACTCCTGCTCCATATGTAGAATTCCAGGATGTGTTCAATAAGAAGGCAGCTGACAAATTACCCCCGTACAGGCCATATGATTGTCCTAATGACCTGATACCGTTTGGCTGCATATATTCACTATCAGAATCTGAGTCACAAATCCTCAAGGAATATATTCAGGATAGTAAAACAAAATGGTTAGCGGTGCCTCTATTTTTTCAATACTGGATCTTTGAGGAGCTTAAAACCTTGTTCGCGTGCATAGCAGGGATGAATGAAATACTGTGTTCAGATCTCGTTACTACCATCTTGAGTATACCGGTATGCCATGCGGACTATGCCTGCTACATTTTAGCATTTCCCAAATTATATATTACATGACCTATTTGGCACATATGTTGTTATATACTTGGATCTACTTGTCTTCTCCACATCCTTGAAAGAACACTGTCAACATATGCATGTCCTATGTCTTCTACATACCAACGGGTTATACGCAAAGATAGAAACATGCATATTTGAAACCCAATGTATAGAGTTTTTGGGGTTCTTCCTATCCCTAGGCCAAGTAAAGATGGACAAGAAAAAGACAGCGAATAATAGGCGCTCATAAATATATGTGTAATTGCTGCAAATCCCCTCTAGTGCAAAATACCTTTATCACACCAAGAAATTATTGTAAAAAAAAAAAAAAAAAAAGAGTGTGCGCAAGTGATATATACCAATTAAAGTAATTAAAATGCACTTAACTTATTGTTTGCGGTTGTATCAGACTCATAGCTAGATATTTATAGCAAAAACAAAATTATGTGGACATGTCCAGAAGAAGGCGTACAAGCCGAAACGTGTCAACATCACAACGCAGAAAAAAGGGGTGCAGTTAAAAAATGACATACATATTCATCTGTTGAGTAGACTTTCCCGTTGTTTTTTATGTGCAAAAATACAGACTTGTATTCAGCGGCAACAGATCCCCAAATGTAAGTGGAGAGTTTATTGCCACTTAAAGGTTACAGTTGCATCTGATTGCTCTGTCTATCTTTCCCTCCATGTTCTTTGTTTCTTATACCCTGGAAATCATTTGTATACTTCAAGGTCCTATTCGGGTACAACCAGATTGCTCCAATCCTTATTATTTGGAAGTTGACACAATCTTAATGTTATCATCTCAGACTGAAATACATAAACATAAAAATATTATGTGCAGGGGCATGCATAAGAATAGAAAGCCACAAAAATATGTGTTATGTAAACAGAAAGAGATTACAAGTAATCTAGCATTTAGGCTGTAGGTCAGGAGTTGGTGTTATATTTGTATCCTTTATATCAGTATATTTAATTGTTACCTTGTGTAAATGTACTAGATGTAATTCAGTGAACTGCTAAAATCTGGTGAGTTGGAGACATTCTCCTGCTTTTGGCAACACAGTTGTCAGCTTTCCCCCAGTGCAATGTTTAGTGTATAAACCTATTTTCTTATGCGTTACATAACAAATTACAAAAAATGTATCTGCATGAATCAACATGTTGTCACCTACAGCTAACTGAGAATGAACAAAAGTAAAGTACTGGAAATTAATTTTGGCACCTTTGAGACACATTTTAAATTTTTAAATTTAATGCAATGTAACTTCCGATAAGTGAAAACATAAATTTTTTGTCTCCTTGCCTTAAGAAAAAAAATGTATGTAAATGTATTATATCAAAAAACTTGTCATATTACACACAAAAATTAAAATGATCAATACATTTAATTGTCCCTCCAACTATAGGTGTCCAGAGAAGAAGTCAAGAAGTAGTACTTCCCATTGGGGGTCCCTGCCCTCAAGTCACCTCACTAGGTTATCAGGGGATAAGCAGGGACTTTTTAAGGGTAATATTTTGCTTTCTGTGGTGTATAACCAAACTGTTGAGTACACAATCTCTGGAACATCTAATTTAACAAACTTTTATTCGGAGCAAAAAAAACTACAGCAACATACAGATAATGATACACTTTTTAAGTAATTTAAACCACAACAATGACAGCAAAACCTAATAACTAAATAAAAGCCACAAGATCACCAAGATAACCTAACCCATGTCTGCTCACAAGCACTGCTAGGAAAGAAGAGAAATAAAAATGAAGATAGGCGGAGTGTTAATATTTTTTTTAGACTTGTAAAGGTCTACAACATATCTCCCAGTAAGAACATATAGACATGAGTTGGTCACATGTCCCCTTGTCACAACATAAGTTTGACGACCAAAAATCACCACATTCCCTTATGTTTTCACTGCACAATGCCCAAATTTACTGATTTTAGTTGTTCAATTTTGAAGTTACTCACTGCACCATTATGCAATGCCTGATCTGTGCGCTTGATAGCTGTGATTTTAATCATGGATGAAATTATCTTTCCTTGGATATTGTCTCTGACTGGTCATGACAAGACTTGAGGTTTTTCAGTTTAGTGGCATGTGCAAGCAAATGTTTATGAATGCAGGAGAAAAGTTCAGAATTAATTTGATTTCTTCTTATTCTGTGACCACATTGAAATGACACAGATTCCTACTTCTTGTTGTGTTACTGTGCCGTTCCTTTTTCAGAACAATAATATGGGTTGGTAATCCCAGAACTTCTTCACCTGTATAGTAAGCAGTCACAAATCAGTTTTCTTTTCCATCTTTGGAACTACCAGATAAAATGTTCTTTGAATCAAACACAGACAATAAAATATGCACATAAATACTCCGACTATTTTCTTGTGTCAAAGGTTTAACTAGCTCTGTCTACTAAATTCTATTTAGTTGTAGTGTCTTGCGTTTATGTTTCAATTTTAGAGGTAGGCAAAGGCCCACAAATTTACTCCGCACCTGAGAAAGTTGAATACAAAACCATATTAGCTGTTTTTTTTATTTACCTGATGAACACACACAATAATCATAAAATATACATAGCTTCAACAGAAAATTACTATACATGAATGTGGGTGGGAAAGACATAACTGTGAAAAATGTATTCGGACTGAAAGTGTGTGCATCTAAATAAAAGACCCGTGAACTAATTTAAAAAAAAACACATGCAGCAAACACCAGTGTTTTCCCAGAACATAAAAAAACACAATGAAAGGTAAATAAAAAGTTGCACTTAAAAAACAATACAAGAAAATACACATGTGACTCTTGTTAAATAAAATAAGGACTATGTCCAGAAATCCTTCTTTAGAAAATCACTAGATAAATATAAGTCTTTTTTATTATGTCATTAACTAAGTCCATGTTTGCCAATGTCACCACACCTTAACTCAAAAATATTCTACGGACACCAATAACTGCAACTGTGTAGCCAGAAAACCATAACATTTTAAAAACACGTATATTAAGTTAAGAGGATTATTTTCTAGTAAGGAAACATTTTAAAAATACATATTTATTAAGTTTTGTTTTTACTTTAAATTTAGGTACTTAAATGAAACAATAATTTCATGAATGATCCCATATAATTGATACATTTTCCATACAATGGGGTTAAGTTTTTTTTATCCACTAACATCGTTTATGCTCTTTCTGCCTTTATATTCTTTTGTAATACTGATTTATACATGTGTTTGATAGTTCTATTTGATTTTACTGATCTGCATCACTTGCTTAACAGAAATAAGCCATATCAGACTTTGATTGATGAATCCTTGGCAACACATCACAAGTTCCATATTTTGTGAGGAAAATAATGTTTTGAAACAAAGTACAAAATATAAGAACAGTGAATAACTTACCTAGTATACTATGTAATAATAGGAAATAATATAGTGAACCGCTCTCTAAAAAAGTTTCAAAGGGGGTAATCAATAGGGCTCTAAAAAGTAAAATGACATTCTATCATTGAGATTATTAGGTAAGGCTTAAGCAAGTGGTTTAATTTTGAAAGAAGAGGCAAAATCAATGTTTAACCCCTTAACGCATTTGGACATATATATACGTCCTGAAAAGCATGGTCCTTAAGGACCATGAGGACGTATATATAAAACGTCCTCCGTTTACATGTAGTGTTGCGCTTCTTAGCGCAACACTACATGCCTGTAGCTATTCCCAGAGGCTGCCTCTGAGAGGGCTTTCAGCCCCCCCTCGCCCCCCCCTCCCCCCGCTCTCATACGATCACCGTGAACGTGATCGTATGCGCGTTAACACACATAGGCAGTGAAAGCTGATCACTGCCTATGTGTGTAAAGTGTTGCAATGATGCCTCGATCGAGGCATCATGCAACACCTTCTGTGCCCCCCTGTAGCATGCTCCTCCAATATAGCGTGCCAGAGGAGAGCGACGGAAGAGAGAAAAAAAAAATCTCTTCCGTCGCTCTGAAACCGCTACTTGACTGCCCCTAGAGGCAGTTACACAATATTACAGTTAAAATTAGAAAATAAAATAAATAAATAAAATAAAATAAATAAATAAATGGAAAAAGCTAATCCTAGACCTACTGAACCGAGATCTAGGGTTAGGGTCATAAAAAGGGTTATAATTAAGGTTACAGGGGGGTTCGGGTGAGTACAAGGGTTAGATTAAGGGGTTCGGATAGATTTAGGGTTAGGGTGAATTTAGAGTTGGGGTAAATTTATGGTTGGGGTTAAAAGGTCACTGTAGAAGAAAATGGTTAAAAAAACCACTAATATTGTTTGTTGCCGTATTAGTTGAAATAAAACATAGACAAACATGGAAACATTGGTATTTCTAAACTCAGGACAAATAGTAGAAATATATAGACGGGGTCTTTTTTACCATTTGTAATTGTTTATAAAAAAAAATCAGGTCAAAGTTAGAAGAAATGTTTTTTATGGCATATTTTCATCATATTTTATATTTTTTTTAATAGTAAATTATATCATATGATGAAAATAATAGTATCAAATTAAATCCCTATACGTCATTTAACGCCTTAGTGACAAGACATTTTCACCTTGACTTTCCCTTGGTGACAATGGCTGTTTTGACATTTCTAGGGTTTTTGTGTTTAGCTGTAATTTTTTTCTTTCTCACATACAGTACCCACACAAATTATATGTTGTTTTTATCGTCATAAGAAGGGCTTTCATTAGATACCATTATGTTTATCATATCTTATAATTTACTACAAAAAAAATCATAAAATATGATGAAAAAATTTAAAAAACCCACTTTTTCTAAATTTGACCTAAAATATAATTTACACAAATAAAATCATTAAAAAAAGACCCCATCTAAATAGTTTATAAATGTTGTCCCGAGTTCAAAAATATGCATGTTTCCATATTTTTCGGTATTTTTTTGCGAGTTATGGGGCAAAAAACAAAAATAGTGTTTTTTGTTTTTTTCCTATATTGACCTTTTGACCCCAACCCGAACCCAAAATTTAACCCTAACACTTAATTTAACCCCAACTATAATCCTTATTATATCACTTAATATTTTTTAATTTTAATTTAATTTTAACCCTATCCCTTATGCTAAAAATTATTTAATTTTAACCCTATAGGCTAATATAGCTATATAACCTGTTTTTAATTAATTAAATATTTATTTTAAATATTTTCCATTGCAATGCTACTTAACTACCACTAGGGGCAGTCAAGTAGCATATTCAGAGCGACGGAAGTGAAGTTACTTTCACTTCCGAATCTCAGACCGGCAGAGGGCTAAGCCATATTGACGGAGCAGCATGCTCCGTCAATATGGCTCCCCATGATCGCTCTGTGGGGCGATCGTGGGTGATCCAAAACAGAAATTTCAGTGCTGACTATTGCCTCGACATCGAGGCAATAGACCAGCACCGTTAAAGCGGTTTTCGCGATCGTTGATCACGAAAACCGCTTGATTCACCGCAGGACGTGCCAGGCACGTCCTTTGTTGTTAAGGGAGTTTCTCCCAGGACGTGCCTGGCACGTCCTTTGTCGCAAAGGTGTTAAAAAATGATATATAATTTGTGTGGGTGGACTGAACACAAAGAAAGAAATTCACAGTTCAGTAAACATATGACAAAAATAATGGAATTCTGGTCTTCAAGGTACATCAAATGCAGCACAGCACTCGGTCACTAAGGGGTTAAAGTCCCCAAAGTACTAGTTAAAAAGGACGTACATTGTTTAACAAAGTAGAGTAAAAATGACATTGTAAATTTTTCTTGTGGTACCAACGCTAAAAATCTATATTTTACCAGTAAATAGAAAATCCCACAGTGTAATGAACACAGCTGGAGATTCTTTCAAGAAACATGCACATGGAGGAATGGATCTAAGTGGTCT
Source organism: Pelodytes ibericus (assembly GCA_036172795.1). NCBI lineage: Eukaryota > Metazoa > Chordata > Amphibia > Anura > Pelodytidae > Pelodytes > Pelodytes ibericus. Next base: position 167,780,701 of record CM069860.1, read on the forward strand.
TTATAGATTGCACTCATTTGTAAGTTTGAATTCTGACAGGATCCTTTACCCTCCCAAGGTCAATACATGAGTATGATTAAGGTGGGTAACAGTAACTTTCTTATTAAACTATTTGGTTTATTTCATTATTTATCAGTAAAGTAATGCTTGCAAGATGTTACCTTTTGGCTACACTATGAGGCAAAAAAAAAACCCACTGCGGACCTATTTTTATGTAAAATACAGAGACTTCAGTGACATTTTACCACTATGTATCTTTGCTATGCTTTACAAATATTATTTATACAAACTCAGGCACACAGGACTCAGATAATTATAATACTTAAGATAAAAATAAAGCATTTAAAATTCTCAACTAATAATCCATATTCCAATATATGTCCATAAAATGTAAATCAAGTAGCCAAACCAACCCTTATTCTTTAGGTAGAATAATATATTTCTTAAACACAGATTGAATGACATTCAAATAAAACTGGCTTTACAGCTCTACAAATTGTCAACAAGTTCTACAGTGTGTCTGTGATATATTTTAGAGTTGCATTTTATCATTTTTATAAAGCTACAGACACTGTCACTCATAAATGGTTTTTAGAACAACCACAGAAAGAAAAAAGCATGGTAGTTGTGTAATTCTCTCGTGAGGCAGATATAGATGAAAAGGAATATTCGGATGCTCCTCAAGATTTTTTTGTCAAGTTGCTTTTTTCATTTTTTTTTGCATATTGTTATTTATTATTGTTGCTTCAAACTGTCACATTTACTAGCACTCCGTAATTTATCAGTACCGCTTGCTATGCAGCAGACCTCTCCTATGATTAGCAATATTTTGAGCACCTGGTTCAGTAGATATGATGAATCACCAGCACTTGGGTATTTATCTCAAGAGACATTATGAGGAAGCAATGAGATGTATATAGGTTGCTTATTTTCTTATGCTGTGTAGTTTCCTTTTTTTATTCTACATTTAAATATTCTGTCATCTTTGTTAGTACATAAATTTACATAATTACATTTGCTATTGTAAAATTTTATTGTTTCTTCCACATTTTTCTCTATTTACATTTATAGCTTTGCCACAACACTCTCTGGATGGTAGCAGAGCTACAGTATTCATTAATTTGAATGATTTATTCTTTTAAGTATATATTTTTTTACACATGAGCAAACAAGTCATTTTTGCGGCATTGACTTTTTCATGTATAGTAGATGCAAATAAGCATAAATTGCACATTTAAAGTGATGAGGCTCTTCCTGAATTGTAAAGTAATACAATGCTTGTTTTATTTTATATTTTTAAGTCACTCCATTTTGGCTTTAACAAATTTCAAGCTAATGGTGAGGTATGGTAGACAAATGCAGTCACCACCACTCTATCACATTCATGGAAATGGTAGAGTCCTCCTTTGCATGATTAAATTAATACCCTTGACCAAGACAATATCTGAAGAAGGTTTTTGATAAATGTTAATATTTACTATATGAATTTACTGCTAACGATCATATTTACCTTTTTGTTTACCTCAACAGCAATATTGAAAATTCCTTAGCCCTATGACTTGTATTGTTACATAATATACATTTATTTTCTTTATTTTTCCTTGCATAATTAAATTTCATTTATACCTGCAACCATAACCAACAACAAAGCAAATATTAAGAAGTTCAACCATTATATTAAAATCAGTACCATTATAATGCTGTCATGTCACTGATGTCCTATATGATGTCACTGATGCCAGTGGAGAAAAAAACGTCAACAACATTCAGCACCTTAGAACAAGCACTGCTGAAAAGCAACTATGTGTTAACATGGCTTTGAGAAAAATATTACAACCTTGCCAGGATTATGTTTATTTGATAAGGGATAGAATTAGGGGAATCCATGAGGCTCTTCAGACTTGTTTCTCATTGTAATCCTCTAGGCAGCTATCCTTTAGCATCTGTATTTTTGAGAACTGTAATCCACAACAGGGTTTATAGTCTAATTGGTTTTTTCATTATGTATAACTTATTACACAAATTTTCTCAACTTGGTAAAGCAACAGGATAATCCCTCAGATTTCCTTTGGCAAGCTAGATATAGTCTTCTGTTACCGGTATGTTCTATTGGTCAGTATTATCCTGGTGCATGATTGCATTAAGAGGCCCTGCCTACAAAAAAAAGTATATAAGCCCTAGTTAGGAGGAACAAAACTTACACTACTAATTTCTATCATATTCTGACCTGTCAGAGATCCTGTGTCCTAGTCAGAATGGGCCCTTCTAGTCTAAGGGGCAGCTTGCGAGCCATTCTAGTCAAGGCAATAGGCCTACATTAGCTATAGAGTCCTGAAGCCTACAGATTTAATGGTGGCATATGATGCATATTTCTACCCCTTGTTGTCCAGGAGAGAAAACCATGAATCCTGACGTCAGTGTTGTCCAAGTATGAACTAGAGATGTTGCCACTGAACATCTTCCAAGAGATTGTGACATTGTTTATAGCTAGAACAACTAGGTATCTTTATTTTGCCAGTTAAGTTTTTATGGCCTTAACCTAACACAAATCCAGCCTTCAAACCTGGTGATTTAACACCTTTTATATTTGTTGTATTAGCCTGACAGCTATTCATAGAAATGTGAGAAAATTGTATAAAGTTTTTGCAGGTAAATGTGTTTGATTAATCTTATCAATTTATAATGCATTGTTTTAATTACAGAACATACATGAGAACTCCAGGAAAGTTTGTAGTTTTTGATGACTATATAAGAAAAAAATCTTACACTTAAAAATAAATTTAAAGTTCTATTCAATTTAATTGTGTGACTTATGTTAACTCACTAAACAATTTTGAGCACAATTCAGCCACAAATATACAGAAAAATTTCCAATTGTTACATTGGTGTGACCTTTTCCACATCTTGTATTTCAACTGGCTAACAATTCTTAGTTCTCCTGCTGGATATAAATGATGTAAACAAGGGAATAATGATGATAGCAACCAACCAATTCACAGAACCTGGAAAAGGTCAAAGCAATAGAGTATATTCCTGTAATGACAGATACATAAAAAAGACATTCAAATTGTGATGCCTCATTCCTATGACAGACATTATAATGAGGATAGAAATGGCATTTATAAATCTTCTTTGTAGACAGTAATTGTTAAAGTAGGGTGTAATGTGCAAAACAGTCTGGAACTGATTTTTTGGTTCCTTTAGCATGGAAGATTAAAATGATCTAATCATTGGAAATATACCTTAAAAGTGAAGTTTAGTGATTGGAAAAACTAAATAATAACTACTTGGCTCTAAGTTTAAAATTGCAAATGCAAATTTGACTTTCGCATAATCATGGTGGAAAACATAATATTGATTGCTGAGGAATGTACCTCTTGAGAGCAATGTTTAATGTTACCTTCATGCACCACATGTTATTGATATTATAAATAAGGCACATATCTTCAGTAGATATTAACTATTATTTCAGTCAAGCGTGTGCAGTTATTTTAGAAATAAGAACACAAATACAAAGAGATATTTTTAATTTTTGAGGTCTGTATTTTCTATTGTTTCATTAATTGATGTAAGGTATTTAATTAAAGATGTATGGTAGATTAATATGTCACACATGACCCACATTATCACTATTCTACTTAGTGAAATAAGTTTAAGTGAATTGAACATGAATTGCAAAAAGCTGGTATTAATAGCTCAGTTTGAAAGATAGACAAGTTACAGAGGTTTTTCAACTCAGCTGTTAATGTTGGCTTTAGTGAATAGCCTATATATATATATATATATATATATATATATATATATATATATATATATATATAACAATCCAAGGTACTCGCACTCTGCGCAGCATTCGTCATAGGTCCAAAAATGCCTGGGTGCAGCTCACATCGAAATATAAACAGTCCAAATATATGTATAGAGGATGCACTCACTAATGCTGCGCAGAGTGCGAGTACATATATTTGGACTGTTTAAATATATATATATATATATATATATATATATATATATATATATATATATATATATAAATATATATACTATACTTGGCGGAGTGCTACTGTAATGAAGGGGCATTATACCTTCCCCTAAGATGAGCTATCCTGTATATTATGGCACTGGTAAACTTTGCAAAAAAGTAGTATAGACATACAGACTCAGGATGCACAAGGGAAACACTGGTTAAAAAAAACTGTTGGGAGCGCTAATGGGGAAAGATAAAGACTTTTTCTGTCTGGTAAAAAAAAATAAATGATGATCAATATCAGTAACTGGCAGGACCTGTTTTCATGAATGTCATATCTTTTTAGTTAAAGTGAAAAGACAAAACCTGAATATACAATCTTAAAACAACAGTCTTTGCAATTACATACAATCAACACATATCAGTTTCTTGCCCTTGTATTTTGAAGCTATTAAAACGCCATAAATTGACTTGGTGCATTTCAACGTTGTGTCAAGGCTTTCTCAGAGGTTCTTAAACTATACAAAAACGGGACCTGCCAATAATAAATGGAAATGAAAATGAAATTAAGTATAATGCGTAAAATTTGTTGGGTCTCCTGCTTCTCAGCATCTCAAGTGTAGACGGATAAGGTTACAGGGTCGATATGGCCGATCCTTTTATTCTTTCAGTATTTACTTGTTAATTATACTATGGAAACTAAATGCCCATGGTAATTTGATTATTGTGATATTAAAGGGACATCTCATCACCTTTTAATTTACAAAGTTATTGGGGGGGGGGGGGGGTTGTAATAAAGGGAATGTTCTTTTGCGCATTAGTGTCTTTTTAAGTTCTTAAGTTCCGAATTTTACGTAAGCTAGTGTTTATTCTATTATTAAAAGGAACATTATATTATTTTCCATATCTAAAGGAAAACACTTTGTTCCATTTAAATGAATGATTTAAAAAAAAAATTGTATTCTCCTTTACATCTTAAAAATCTTAGCTTTAATTACTGTATAAACTTATATTTCATATTTAACATGATCTTCAAGTCTTAATCATGTATTTGATTTTTAGTATGATTTTCTAGTTTCAATCTGTGTAGGAACTTGGGCAATTTATGTATTGGTCGTTTTTATTATGAGTCCTCTGGGCATTTATATAAGAATGAGAAAAGAATAGGGGATATTCCACTAAATATGATAAACAGGAGAAACATATAAAAATACCTACAAATTCATAAAACAAAAAGTCTCACAACAAATAACAACGAAGGTTATGGAAGGTAATTCCAGAATAAGATGAAAAATAAATAAATCCCAATAAGCAAAAAACATCCATACAATTATCTTTAGAACTATACTGGTAAACCATAAACAGAGGTAGTGGAAATAAATAGTACATATAATTTAAGAGAAAAAGAAGGGAGTATTGGTTGTCTGGTTAATTAAAAGAAGTTGCACAGTTTAAAATCGGCATTTAGGCCTTCTTTTCTCTGATCGCCCCCTCTCCAATGCCTTTGTATTTCACAGATAGCATGATATTTACATGTTTTTTTTAACAAACTGGGAGAATAGGCTGTGTTTCATATAGCCTTTTTTATGTTGTTTATGTGCTCGCCTACCCTGATTTTTAAACATCTTGAAGTTCTTCCTATGTATTGTAGGTTGCAAGGGCAAGGTAGCACGCATAAAACACTAGAAATATTTCAGGAAAGTGTTTCCTTAATTCCTTTCCTGATCTCTCTGATTTAATCCTACTTTCTAAAGTTTTGGTTAGACAAGTAATACAGGTGTTACATCTGTGAGAACCATTTCTTAATTGAAATGGATTTGTGTTCTTCTCTCTTTTTTTGTAAGAAACTAGTCACAAAGTTAGACTTTAATATAGGGGCCCCTCTAAAAACAACTCTGGGTCTGTCTGGAAGTATCTCATAGAGGAGAGGGTCTCTTTTTAGAATAACCAAGTGCTTGGCGAGATGCTTCCATGATGGTATATATTGTAGTCAAATATTACAGGTATTTCCGCTGGATTATTGCTTCCTGCTTTGTGGTTGTAATTCAGTAATCCCTGTTGATACAGAGACAATGTTTTATAAATATCCCTGATGAGTGACTCTGTGGGATATCACCTGTCTTCTAAATGTTTCTTTAGTACTTGCGCCTGTTCTATGTATTCACTGGAGTTGGTACAATTTTGTCTTATTTTTCTCTTTAGGGGTAAAATACCAATTACATCTACAGGTTTACAGTAAGTTTTGTTTTTTATGCAATCACCTTCTATGTACAGCTGAGAAATGTTATTTTTTCAGGGCTCTACTAATGTTTTAGCTGTACATTCCAATTATTGTTATTTAGATGGCTTAACAATTTCTTCAACTCCACCTCACTTCCCTTCCATATAATTAAAATATTGTCAATATATCTTGAAAAACTTATATTATTCTTGTTCCATGGGTGTTGACACTAGACATGTGCATTCGTTTTCGGACGAATGCATTTTCGGACGAAAATAGCATTTTCATCCATTCGTCCGAAAAACGAATAACGAAAATTTTAACTAACAAAATCCGAATGAACGAATGGTTAATAAACGAAAATCATTCGTTCATTCGTCCATTCGTCCATACGTGCTATTGGCATTCTAAACCGAAATAGAGTCGGTTTATACAATACCAATAGCATTGTACTACATTCCATAAACCGACATGAATGACTTTCGGTTTATGGAATGCATGTAATGCTATTGGCTTCCTATAAACCGAAATTGAGTTCCCATTCATACGAATAGGTCAATTGACCTATTCGTATGAATGGGGACTCTTTCGGTTTATAGAAAGCCAATAGCATTGCATGTATTCTATAAGCCGAAAGTCTTTAAAACAAACGACGTACGGTTTATAGAATACATGTAATGCTATTGCTGTTCTATAAGCCGAAAGACTTTCGGCTTATAGAACAGCAATAGCATTACATGTATTCTATAAACCGAACGTCATTCGTTTTAAAGACTTTCGGCTTATAGAATACTATTGGCATTCTATAAACCTAACTAGAGTCCCTCCTCATTCATAAGAATTTCTTATGAATGGGGACTCGACTCTAGTTCGGTTTATAGAAAGCCAATAGTATTCTATAAGCCGAAAGTCTTTAAAATGAACGACGTTCGGTTTATAGAATACATGTAATGCTATTGCTATTCTATAAACCGAACGACTTTCGGTTTATAGAATAGCCATAGGATTACATGTATTACATAAGCCGAAAGTCTATAAACCGAAAGTCGTTCGGTTTATAGGCTGTCGGCATTTAACTATACAGAGACAGAGTCTCCATTCATAAAATTATGAATGGAGACTTTGTCTCCGTGTAGTAAAATGCCGAAAGCCTATAAACCGAACGATCTGTCCCCCCCTTGTTATTCTGTCCCCCCCTCACCTGTTTCTTGCTCCCTGGTGGCTAGTGGGGGCAGCCGGGGGATGTATGCACTATACATAATAGACGGAAGTGTCGGGCAGCATGGAGGTTGTCTGCACGATTCGTGCAGACATCCCCCAGCTGCCCGATTCTCCCTGGTGGCTAGCGAGGCATTTTGTAATGGCTATTTTGCTATTGGTATTCCATAAACCGACTCTATTTCGGTTTATAGAATTGCCAATAGCATGAAATTATTTGAATTTAGTATTAAAAAATAAATTGAAAAAAGTGGAGAGTTTTAAACTTTTAACCCCTTTGTGATGCATAGTGCTTGCGTCCCAAATGACGTAAGCACCAAAACGTCACGATTTGTTCCTGGCCACTGATCACAAGGTGATCGTTAGCCAGGAACACTATGGCAGAGACCCAATCAGGGTCTTAATAGACCCTGTGGGTCCCTACCCAAAAATTGCAAGCCCTTCGGACGTCACGAACGATTTAGAGATATGTAGCTGGTGCTCGTTTTTGAGCACCAGCTAAATTTCCCCTGTCAGACTGAGGCCATTTAAAATGGCCTCATCTGACAGGTGGGATCCCGCTGCAAGTGCCTGCAGCATGATCCGAGCCGCGATATGAGCTGTTTAACACATGACGTACTATGCCGTCCTAACGACTTTAAGGGACTTAAAATCAGGACGGCATAGAACGTCCCAACGTCACGAATGGGTTAACGTTTGCTCTGGTCATAATCACAGCACAGGCTTGTAGGAGTTAACTGTAATTACATTAATACATGAAAAGAATATAAGTAATATAATAAAAATTTACAAAATAAAATTTATTTTGAAAAAACTAAATGAGGTTCATAAACTTGGAAGGAAACGGATCACAGTAAAAAGAAACTGTGATCAGCAAGGGAAGTGTTAATTAATACCCCTTTTATAATCGAGGTCGTCTTATAATCTGACTTCAAATTGAGGTCAGACTATAAGACTGGGATCCAGGAAGCCAATAGTATTACATTGTATTCTATAAAACGAACGAATAATAATGAACGAATTTCGTCTGAAACGAATGCATTAATGAACGAAATTTGTTTTAGACGAAATAAATAACATTTTCGTCCGAATGGACGAAAACTAAACGAAAATTTTAGTTTTGCACATGTCTAGTTGACACCATACAAAATGCTCCTCCCAGTCCTAAATAAACAAATTGCTTAACTGGGAGCAAACTTCGTTCCCATGGCTGTTCCATTTTTGTGTAGATAATAATCACCATCAAACCAGAAATAGTTGTTTTTCAAGAAAAATCATACTCTTTCTATTAAAACTTCTCTCTGTTGTCTTGGCAGTTCCCCTTTCTCCTCCAAATATTTATTTACCTCTCTGATCCCCAACTCATGTTGGATACAAGTATAAAGTGATTCGACATCACGTGTAATTAATAAACAATATTTCTCCCACTTTATATCTTTCAACTTCTGAAGGACATTTATAGTATCTCTGAGATACGATCTTCTTTCAATGACATAAGGTTGTAATATTTTGTCAGTATATTTGGAAATATTGCAAGTTATTGAATCAATTCCTGATATGATGGGTCTGTCTCAGGGATTGATAGGGTTTAGTGTATTTTTGGTAATGTATAAATAATTGGAGTTTTTGGAAATGGAATCCAAAAGAAGTTATATTCTTTTTGGTTAAGGATTCCATTTCCTCTACCCTTATCTAAAAGGTCATTAAATTTACTTGGGATATTGAGTAGGGGATTAGAGTTCCATTTTTCGTAGGTGATTGGATCTTCTAATTGTCTATACATTTCTCTTACATAATATTCTTCTCCTATTCTGAATCACCAAACCACCTCTTTTATCTGCCGGTTTGATCACAATTGTTTCATTCTTTCTTAATTCTCTTAAGGCATTAATTTCGCTATTATTCAAGTTGCTAATTTTGTTTGTTTTAGTTTTGAGAGTCGGTCATTATCTTTCAATACCACACTCTCAAATGTAGCGATGGGTCCTGATTTTTGTATTTGTGGCATACATTTTGAAGGATTCCTCAAGGTGGTATGTACATATGGATCAACTTTATTTATGGGGGTGGATTTGGGGATTTCTTTTTTCACCTGATTAAAGTAAAATCATTTCAGGGATACATTTCTTGTAAATTTGTTGATATTTTTTTTTAATCATTTTTTATTGATATTTTTTAAGTGATATAAAGTAGTAAATTTGTTGATATCTATAAAGGCCCAAAATAATCAGAACCTCTAGTGGGTGCAAACTTTAGGTCCTTTTTAAGTAAGGATATCTGTGATATAGTGAGGTTGTGGGTCGATAAATTGAAAATGTCCTTAGGTGGATGGGTTTGCTACATGTTTGCCTGTAGGTAGTTGTATTTCATTTGAGGTTCCAGCACTTTCCTTTGTATGTGATGGTTCTTTTACTTGGGGGCTCGTTTTTGTATAGTTTGTGTTTTACTTGTTTTTGTTTACCCAGAGGTGTGAGGTTTGCATCCTATCTTATTCTCTTGATTTGTAAATGGATTCCTGGTTAACCGATTGTTATATTTCAGATGATATGTTTCCCTTCTTCCAATGCGATTATTGTTATTCTGCAGATAATTGGGTCTATCTTGATACCTTCCTCTTTCTCTATTATCTTCTCTTTTGTTAAATGATCTAATCTTATTACTTGAATAATCTTCTTTATCCCTCGAATATTTTTTCTTTTTTACCCCTATTGTTTCATTTTACACTTTATCACATTTTTTAAAGCAGTCTGTTTAAGGTTGTTAAACTGCAGCTCGTCTGCCCTGAGACTTAACATTGTCTCAATTTAATTTATTTTTGGTTTCATGTTATCTAACAATCTCTTTTCATATTTTATGATGGTTTCCATTAATGACACTGTGCAGCCCTCTAGAATGTCATTCCAATCTTTAAGGAAATCACTGTCCTCCTTCCCACATCTGTGGGTTAATTTTATCCTTTTTATATTTTATATAATAACTGGGGGCCTTAATGCCAATTTTGAACTGTGCAACTTCTCATTATTATCTAGATGCCCAATACTCCCTTCTTTTCCTCTTAAATTATATGTACTATTTATTTCCACTTCCCCTGTTTCTGGTTTACCAATATAGTTCTAAAGATAATTTTATGGATGTATTTTGCTTATTGGGATTTATCTATTTCTCATCTTATTTTGGAATTACCTTCCCAAACCTTCTTTGTTTTTTGTTGTGAGAATTTTTGTGTTATTGAGTTTTTGGGTAATATCCCCTATGCTTGTTTTTATTCTTATGTAAATGCCCAGAGCGACCAATAAATAAATTGCCAAGTTCCTACACTGATTAAAACTAAAAAATCATACTAAACATCAAATACCTGATTAAGACTTGGAGATCATATTGAAAATAAAATATCATTTTGTACAGTAGTTAAAGTTAAGATTTTTAACAACATGAAGATGTAAAGGAGAATAACATTTCTTTTAAAAAAATCATTCATTTAAACTGAACAAAGTGTATTCCTTTAGATATTTAAATAATAGAATATCCATTTTAATAATAGAACATATAAGTTTATGTGAAAGTCTCAACATAAGAACTTAAAAAGACAATAATGCGCAAAAGAACAAGCCCTTGATTGCAAAAAAAAAAAAACAGAACCTAACTTTGTAAATTCAAATGTGATCAGTTGTTTTTCTGCTATTTCTGCCTGCTTCATCATGTTATCCCTTCATAGTTGTGTTTCATGCTTGCTCCAGGATGTTTGCAGGGTTAGTCCTGCTTCTGCATTGGTATACTTGATATTTCAGCTGCTCCCATACGGCCGTTGGAAGGTGGCCGAATGAACCTGGGGCCTTCAGCCACCTGTAAAATCCAGTCCCCTTGCACCAGTCCCTGTGTCTCCACTCCTGCCAATTAGCTCCTGAACGTGGGGGATCAGAGTCCCATGCCATCCAGGATGCCGTCTGTAACATTTCCTGATCTTCAGAGTAAAGATCCAGTTGACCTCCCTTTGACTTAATAGTGTATGTAAATCTCCTGCTTCTGTGTGATGTTCTGACTTTTACTATGAAAAATGTTACTCACCTCTATCATGAGATTGTTTTTCCCCACTGGGTCCTTAGTTTCTTTTTCTTTATTTTCATTATTTCTAGCTTTTAGTGACCTTTTACTTAGTCCCACATATTTTTTTTTTTAAACTTCAAACAGTTGACCAGATATACAACTGCTGTAGTGTTACAATTAATACATTTTAGTGCATAGCTCTTCCCTGTTACTGTGAGCTAATATTCTTTATAATTGACATATAGTTATGGCAGGTACAAATATAATTTCAACATTTATAATTTCCTGTAGTTTTAACCCAATTATCATTCTTTGTGTTTGGAATTTGTTTTAGTTTTCTCAGAGATAGAAAGTTACCTAAGGTTAAAGTCATCTGACTGGAAAATCTACATCCATTAGCTGTAAATAACTGGTATATTTCACTATAGTTTGTGGCAAGTGTGATTTTATTTGAAATCTGGACAGGGTGTTTCTGTTTTTAACACTGTTTTTGCGTAAATCTACTCTTTTAATTCTATTTATTATTTTCTTTGTAAAAACTAACGGCTTGAAAGGGTTCCCCTCTCTGAAAATCTATCAGTTAATTCCTTGGCCTTGGTATATGTTTTCTGATGTATTGTTCCATTTAAGATGAATATACTGTCCTTTAGTGATACCTGTCCATAAATGTTTAGGATGACATGATTCTGCATGCAAGAGGGTTTTCATTGTGCTCCAAAACTAATAAGCATATGTTCCTTGTGTAAGTCTGCTGCACCCCTATATTGAGCTCTTAATTGGAAACAAATTGAAGTATCCATTATTCTATGCTGAGGAAGCTATAACACAATACACTTACTAATAAAACAACTACTAACTCCAAGAGGTAAAATGGAGGCCATTGATATAGATCAACATTTTTGGACATTACTAAATGAGAAATATATCTGGATTTTCACATATGAAATGTGGTACTTTATTCAAATGGTTTTACTACGATTCTAATCCTTAATGGACATACATTACTGCAATCCAAGCATTTCAGCAGCAAATTTTTGCAATATTTTTACAATATTCATAATTCATGTTTGCAAATTCCATTTGGACTAATGGAATTGTGCTGAATTTCAAAAGCTGAATATTATTTAGTAGTTAATTTAAATGGCTTTTCAAAAATATTTGTTTTTGTTTAAAGGTTTGACTCAGTATGCCCCGATCTGGCCGATTTAAATTATACTTACCCTGTCGCCTTCATGCCATGTCTATCTACCATTTCATGTCCATGGTGTAGATGGCCACAATGCTTGGCAATACACTATTGTGCACCATAGACATGAAATGGTACCGTGATACAAGTGGCATGATGGTGGGAAAGTATGTATAACCTAACAAATGTGGACTATGAACAATAACACTGTGATGTGATACCTACTTATAGCTGACATTGTTATATCACAATAGCTGTAATGGTGGTGTATACAATTTTATATGATAATGTAATTCCTTAACTTTCCTCAGGGTTACTAAGTGGCATATGTGATATGTGTATTTTATATTAAATGATGTGTAATAATTTATGCTGCAATAGCATATTTTAATACAAAGTCCTCTTTTTCTAGTAATACATATGCTATAATGGCATATTAAAACTATTAGCATGTGAATGAAAAATTGATTTGTAATTTTGTTTTATTATATCATATATATATATATATATATATATATATATATATATATATATATATATATATATATATATATACATACATTACTATATTACATTAATACATTTGTATAATACTATTATCAATTTATTTCAATGTGTATTTTATATTTATTTATATTTTAATATATTTTATAATTTTTTTTATACTATTTTATTTTTTTAAAGTTTGTTTTCATTTTATTTAATTTTGGGCCATCTACTTCCAGTGAGTTCCATGGGAGGGCTTTGGCTATTTTTTAACACCCTAGGTCCTCCCGAAATGGTCCAAAATAAGTCCTGCCCAAAGAAGTCTATGAATAGGATCCAGCCTACCATTTTGGCAGGCCAACTATCAGCACAAAAACTGGCCACATCACATTGGCTGATTTTCATGACAGTGAGAGAGATCACTTCAGTGGTCTCTGAATAGCCCAAATTTAAGGGATACTCGGATCCAAAGTGATGTGATTGGATCCGAAATCCAGGACTCCGATTTTGTCACAGAAAATCAGACCTCTAAATGAACAATTGTTCTTTTCATTCCGCATTTGGTTTTTTTTTCATTCAGCTTTACATTAATATTTGTCTGAAAATGCATTTGTCCGAAAATGAATACCCAAGTATACTGATTGCTCTTTGAAAGGAGAAAACTGCTTGCGAAGGAGGCAGCCTGCCTACTGTGTACTTTGTAACACTGATGCAACTAAATTTAGAGGCTTCAATTTACCGAGTTTTAAAGTAAACATAAGTGAATTTCACAAATATTATAACATGTACAACATGAGAAAAATAAATAGAAAATAAACAAGGTGGAAGTCCTCTACAAATGGTTTTATAAGGCGTGCACTGTGGGACTTGATGTTTGTTTCATTTTCTTCTGCTTACCAAGGAAACTTATTTATAATTAACATGATGATACTTTTTATAAATATAACTTACTGACTCTTCTGTCCATTACTGCAACATTTATTCTTTGCATTACTGCAAGTGTGTAATGCAATTATTATTATTTTTTAAAATGTATATATCATTATTATTTAATTTAACAATTTCAAAAGGCATACAAACAACATAACACAGTCATCAAAAATGCCATATATTATTCCAATCTAATAAATATAAATTAACACTAATTATAATACAATTTCACAGATAAAAACAAACATAGCAGTTGCAGTACAAACATAATAATTGCAAGTATCGCCATGAGGAGATTCAGAGGAGAGAAATCCATATGGAAATAATATAAAATCATTAACATATTTTCCAATCATTCTATAATTGTTGGCTATGTCCAGATTCACTGCAGCCCTATTACAATTTGGTAGGGTATACCAACTTCTATCTTTAACTGGAACAGAACCTGATGCTTAACTTGGTGTCATGTTGAAGTAATAGTTGAAGCCCAAACAACTAGCAATTAACTGTTTTGCTGCAGGATTAACATAATAATTTTTTGCTTTTGTCTATCAATTCTCTGCTTACCCAGCTGCAATATAAAGAAATCTGGAGTTAACAGTAATCTAAAATGACATAACTGTTAACCTTATTTCTTATCCCTTCTCAGGAAAGTTGTATGGGACCACACTCCTATAAATGGTCATGTAATTACCCTTTTCCAAGCCACATCACCAGCATTATTCTGTACTTACTATGGAACGTTTGCCAGTCTGCTAGGCAGTGGCACCAAGTAAGATCTATTTAGCAGTTTATAGTGGTTCTTTGCTAGATTCAAGCAGTGGACTGTCCCATAGTTCAGCCTTCTTAAAGCCTTCTGTTCAAGCAAAATGTTCAGCTTATCTATCCCTTTAGATCTATTTTGGTTGATGTTTTTCTGAGTGTACATCTGAGATACTCTTTTATTCTCAAGTAAGTAAAGATTTTCCTTCTGGGCAACTTTCCCTACAGATTATTTCTAATGATTCCATCGCTGGGGAACACAAAAGTGCTAATCTTTTCAAATCCTGCTTCATACTAACATTTTAAATTTAAATCTACCACATTTGCGTCCAGTTTACGCAGCAGTAGACTTACCATTATTCAATCATTTAATGTTAATTTATTTTTTAATTTCCCTCAACTATTTTCAAGATTTGTAAAAATGATGCTACTTTTTATGATGGTACATTTTATTTTACTTGGGGATCTGGTCTTCCAGGAACAGTGCTGCTAAATCAGATACCCTCATCAGTTCCTGCTCCATCCCATACCAACTCTCCTTAACAGACAAATGCGATTGCATAGGTTATCAGGCTTTCATGTGAATAATATAACACTACATTTTAATACAAAATCCTTTTTTTTTCTAGTAATAAATATGCTATCATGGCATGTTAAAACTATTATCATGTGAATGAAAAATTGATTTGTAATTTTATTTTGTTATATCATATATATATAATGTTATCTTTCATGTGAATAATGCACTACACTCAGAATACAAAATCCCCTTTGGTTTCTTTTTAGGTTAAAAAAATGAAAAGTTAACTGATTAAATGCATTTTGCAATAACTTAAACAAGCTAGATGGTATCTGAATGGGACATATTCTAAATAAGTAAGTCCTTCTTGGTAAGACATAAGACTTTACGATGTTTATTCTTTTCCACCACGAGAAGCCCCTATTTCCCCAATCTTTCAGCAATTTGTTTCTGCACCTCAAAAATCACATTTAGTTAATGTCCTGAGTATTGTGAGAATTGCTTTATTGTACATATTGCCTCTGCCACCAAATCTCCTGGGTCTGTTAACGTTATACATGCTTATTTAGATCCTAGAGTCTTCTATATCATGATGGCCAAAGTGTCTGCTAAAATCACATATAGAGCAGGGGTGACAGAGGACACCCCTGTCAAGTGGCATTTTTAAGTTCAGACCAGCATAATGTGAAACCATTCACTCTAAATCTGGCCATGGGGCAGTATTCAAATGCATTATTGAATCAAAGATCCTCCCACAAATACCAAATGCCGTGAGGAAAAGCCCCAGGAAATGTCAGTTGATCCTTTCAAAGGATTTTTTCTCAACAAGTGACAAAGTAACCAGAGGTTTTTTTTTTTATCCAGATCTATGGTGTACGATCACTCTTCTGATGTTATTTGTGATGAACCTCCCAGGCACAAATCCTACCTAATCTAAGTGGATGACCGATGGTATTATCAATTTCATTTTATCCACCCATATTGCTGTATACAGTTTTACAACTACATTTAAAAGTGAAATGTACTCCACTTTCTCTGGATCCTTACCCTCTGTTTAAATAGACAATATATTTACCTGTAACATTTCAGTTGCAATCTTTTCCCCATTACATATAGCATTAAGGCCTTTGACAGATCTTTAATCATAGTAAGCACCTCTCCATTGTCTCTAACTCATACTAGTTGTTTAGCCTATTAGTCATTATCTTGTAGAACCACCTCCTCTTCAGCAATTCCTGTTTTTTGTTCTCTTTATCAAATCATTGTTTGCCTGTTTCTCCAACTGAGTTATTTTATCTTCCAAAAGTACAAGTCTGCCCATTTCTCCAATTTCTTAAGATTAGCCATGTTTTTCAATAATTTGTTGTTCAACATCCATTCTGATCTCTGAGGAGGGAGAGGTCATCCTTAATATCCAACACTATCATATTATGGTCTGACCATTTATATATTTTATAAATATTTTTGTAATTCTCTTTTTAATTGCCACACTAGGATCAGGTCTATTCTATTCTTATATAAGATTCAGAAAAACTAATATAAACATTCTCTCCTGTGTGAAAAAGCCTCCACAAATCCAACAGAGCATTATTCCTAACAAGCTCCCCAGTCGCTTTGTGTTAATGAGGTTAGACATACTCATAAACTATGTTCTAATACTGCTCCTATCCATCAGAATATCAACTAAGAAATCACAGTCTCCCATTAAAAGTATAGTTCCTTGTCTTAGCCTCAAAACCTTTAAAATAATCTTATTTATAAATGTAAATGAAATGGCCTACAATTAGGTGTATAAATGTTTTCTATTGTATAGGTGATGCTAATAACTCTGCACACCAATATTACAAATCTCTGTTCCTTCTATATCTTTATATTTCATCTGGACAGATACCTTCTTCTGAAACATTACTGCAACACCTCTCTTTCTGCTTTGTGAAATTAAGGAAGCCTATAATAATCCTAACCATACCATACATCTGCTGGCCCCTCCCACTATTATTCCCATTAATTATCAATACTTTAATCCTTTTCCATAATTATATCAAATTGTGAAAAACAAATTATATATATAATAACTTTTTAAACTAGACTAAATAGAGTTACAAATCCCCATTGTATTTCATAATACCTATCTAATTCATCCATACAATTGACTAAGCCCTCCAACTATTGTCCCCAGTTACTTTAGTTTTTCTCCATAGTTATGACAAAAATTGTTGCATGTGAATACATTTTAAAACATTTAAGAAAACAGTGAAATGATGAGAAAAACAAAAGGAAGGGGAAGAAAGTGAATACAAATACAACACATGTAAAATTTAACACATTGGGATCTATTCAGTCGCCTGAGTTACTTTATCTTTCATTGAATACTGTAAACTACAATAGAAAAATCTGATTTAAAAACAGAAATGAATGATATTTTAGTGTAATAGAATCGGGCCCATTCAGTCAATAGTACTCTAAAAATACTTATAGCCCACAAAAAAGGCAAAATAGACACATTAACCCCCTAAAGAACTACTCCTTTGTATGATCATTTATCAATATTGTTGTCAGGGCATGTTTTAATCCTAGACAGTATACCTTAGTTATAACCCCCCCCCCCCCCTCACACTAATGTCTCCCCAAAATACAAAGGACCAGATACAATCATTCATCACTTAGGAATAGAGGGCATATGTCCAGTTCTTATCCTGGATCCATGCCGGAAGCTTTTGCTGTATTTCAAAAACACATCATTTTCCATTCAAAAGCCTAATTGACCCTTGTGGGATAAACCAATGCAAATATTATGCTTTGTTTCATTTTGTGTGAAAAGATAAATCTGCAATGATTTGTACTTGCTCATTAGGGGATTTTTTAAAAATATTTATCCATTAGAATTTTCATAACAACTCTTCAAGAAATGTTTCCAATTTCTGAAATGTAACTTGATCTGGAATCCCCTGTCCATAGATTACACTGCATAGACCTATTTTCTAAGTCACTAAGTTTAGTCTCAAGTAGACATGTGCAAAACTAAAATTTTCGTTTCGTTTTCGTCCATTCGGACGAAAATGTTATTTATTTCGTCTAAAACGAATTTCGTTCATTAATGCATTTCGTTCAATATTATTCGTTCGTTTTATAGAATACAATGTAATACTATTGGCTTTCTATAAACCGAACGAGAGCCCCATTCATAAGAAATTCATTTGAATGGGGCTCTCGATCGGTTCATAGAAAGGCAATAGTATTACTTGTATTCTATAAGCCGAAACTCTATAAACCGAACGACTTTCGGTTTATAGACTTTCGGCTTATGGAATACATGTAATCCTATTGCTATTCTATAAACCGAACGACTTTCGGTTTATAGAATAGCCATAGGTTTACATGTATTACATAACCCGATAGTCTTTAAACCGAGAGTCGTTCGGTTTATAGGCTGTCGGCATTTAACTAATAAGAGACAGAGTCTCCATTCATAAAATTATGAATGGAGACTTTGTCTCCGTGTAGTAAAATGCCGACAGCCTATAAACCGAACGTTCGGTTTATAGGCTGTGGGCATTTTACTACACAGAGACAAAGTCTCCATTCATAATTTTATGAATGGAGACTCTGTCTCCGTGTAGTAAAATGCCGACAGCCTATAAACCGAACGTTCGGTTTATAGGCTGTCGGCTTATGGAATACATGTACGTTCGGTTTATAGAATAGCCATAGGATTACATGTGTTACATAAGCCGAAAGTCTATAAACCGAAAGTCTTTCGGTTTATAGGCTGTCGGCATTTAACTATACGGAGACAGAGTCTCCATTCATAAAATTATGAATGGAGACTTTGTCTCCGTGTAGTAAAATGCCGAAAGCCTATAAACCGAACGCTGTGGGCATTTTACTACACGGAGACAAAGTCTCCATTCATAATTTTATGAATGGAGACTCTGTCTCCGTATAGTTAAATGCCGGCTTTTAACTATACGGAGACAAAGTCTCCATTTATAATTTTATGAATGGAGACTCTGTCTCCGTATAGTTAAATGCCGACAGCCTATAAACCGAATGTTCGGTCTATAGGCTGTCAGCTTTTAACTATACGGAGACAAAGTCTCCATTCATATGAATGGAGACTCTGTCTCCGTATAGTTAACTGCCCACAGTTTCGGTTTATAGGCTGTGGGCATTTAACTATACGGAGACAGAGTCTCTATTCATAAAATTATAAATGGAGACTTTGTCTCCGTATAGTTAAAAGCCGGCATTTAACTATATGGAGACAGAGTCTCCATTCATAAAATTATGAATGGAGACTTTGTCTCCGTGTAGTAAAATGCCCACAGCCTATAAACCGAACGTTCGGTTTATAGGCTGTCGGCTTATGGAATACATGTATTCCTATTGCTATTCTATAAACCGAATGTTCGGTTTATAGAATAGCCATAGGATTACATGTATTACATAAGCCGAAAGTCTATAAACCGAATAGCCATAGGATTACATGTATTACGGCATTTTACTACACGGAGACAAAGTCTCCATTCATAATTTTATGAATGGAGACTCTGTCTCTGTATAGTTAAATGCCGACAGCCTATAAACCGAACGACTTTCTATTGGCTTTCTATAAACCGAACTAGAGTCGAGTCCCCATTCATAAGAAATTCTTATGAATGAGGAGGGACTCTAGTTAGGTTTATAGAATGCCAATAGTATTCTATAAGCTGAAAGTCTTTAAAACGAACGACGTTCGGTTTATAGAATACATGTAATGCTATTGCTGTTCTATAAGCCGAAAGTCTTTCGGCTTATAGAACATCAATAGCATTACATGTATTCTATAAACCGAACGTCGTTTGTTTTAAAGACTTTCGGCTTATAGAATACATGCAATGCTATTGGCTTTCTATAAACCGAAAGGGTCCCCATTCATACGAATAGGTCAATTGACCTATTCGTATGAATGGGAACTCAATTTCGGTTTATAGGAAGCCAATCGCATTACATGCATTCCATAAACCGAAAGTCATTCATGTCGGTTTATGGAATGTAGTACAATGCTATTGGTATTGTATAAACCGACTCTATTTCGGTTTAGAATGCCAATAGCACGAATGGATGAATGGACGAATGAACGAATGATTTTCGTTTATTAACCATTCGTTCATTCGGATTTTGTTAGTTAAAATTTTCGTTATTCGTTTTTCGGACGAATGGACGAAAATGCAATTTTCGTCCGAAAATGCATTCGTCCGAAAACGAATGAACATGTCTAGTCTCAAGAGTATCAGTCTTCCTTTGCAGCTCTTTAACAAGATCAGTTTCCAAACTTGCCTGCATGACTGTACTTTCGACCATTTCTTCTGTTTTTTTGCAATCCTTCTCCCAGTTTTTTTAAAGTCAGCTTTAATAAATGTTTTTATATTCAATGTGTTTTTTTGCAATTCCTCTTTGATTTTTTGCCACTGGGTTTCTAAAGATTGACTGAAGTATTTCACAGATATCGCCAGTGGGTCTGTCCTTGAGCTGTCTGCCTGTCACGAATGGAATCAAGGAGACACGTGAGAATGCTCACAGATGTTATAAAGTTCATGTGCAGAAAATGAGTCACAGGGCTTGGTGCAGGACTTAATTCTTCAAGGTTGGTGCTGCCACATACCAGGGCCCTGTGGTTAGCTGCTGCTGTATCCAGTTTAAGAAAAGACAGGATATGGTGAGATCTTGCAGACACCCTGGAACAGGAGACAGCAATGTGGCAAAATATGCAGGATACTGCAAGCAAGCAGAGCAAGATCAAATAAAGGACAGAAGCAGGATAAGAGAATGCCTTTGCGCTGCCCTAGTTAAGTTTGAATCATGTAGCTCTACACTCTGTAAAGAAAGGTTTGAGGACTAAGGAAAAACTAGAACCAGGACTAAAAGCAGGGCTATGGCATAACTAGAACAGGGGTGTAGACAAGGACTGGAAAGGAACAAAGCAAATGTAAACAAACATAAGTAGGGCAAAGCAGAAACCAGACTGAGAAAAGGACAATAACTACATGGTATAAACAAATAAGGATAATACATGACTGGACAAACCAAGAACATGTCTACGGAGATGAGCACAAGGGATGGAGTGAGAATCCACAATACTCAGACACTTCTAAAGGGAAATTAGAACAGGGATATGGGGAGAAGGCAGAGGAGCTGGAATCCTTTTCCGTGCTTCACAAAAAGAGGGTAAAGAAACAAAATAAAGTATAGACATAAGACTACCCTATGACTCTATAAGGTGGTAAATGGTGAGGGTTTGTTTACACCAAATGGTCTTGTGATGATAAGCTTGCCAACCACATCAAGGTACTCCACAATAGCACTAAAGCCTGCCTATATAAAACTAAAACTATACTAAACAGACACAGAACATACCTGGGACTTACCAGACTAGGAACTGACACACACAGGTGGGGCACATATATTTATAAGCAGAGAAACAAGGCAAAGGAAAACCAGGAATGGATCAGAGCAAGAGACCTAGCAAGAAAACATGGGGCAGATGCAAGCATAAATTATATATATAAAAAAAGAAACACAGCAAGGAGGGAACACAGCATGGAGGGAACTCCATCAAGTATAAGGGACATAGCACACAAGTGACATAATAAGCAAGGGAACCCAACAAGATACTGGATAGTAAGCCTGGATGAGCCTCATATAGCATGCTGGATGTTCAAGCCTAGCTGAGCCTCATACTGCCTAGTTTTTCTCTAGGGTAGTTTTTTTTTACCCAGTCCATGGGACTCCATTGATTTCTTATATGTTTTGGATCTTTCTAGTTCTCTGCTTGCGGGGAGAGGAAAGTTAAGGTTTTTTTTTTTCAGGCTTCCCTTTTCTTGAAGGCTGTTTGTTTTCATTATTCCTTCTTCCTTATCTCTTTTAGTCTGCTCCTCATATAACAAAGGCATTTTATAGACAATCCTACTGCAATATCTCTGAGGTACTTGGAAAATATATGTTATCACCTGCCTATAAAGTATACATTTAATGAAAAGATTTTGAGCAATGTCCAGCCCAAAAGGCCAGTCTTCCACCAGTGCTATTCAGTAATCAAAACCTGGTTTATTTATCCCTATATAACTCCAACCTACCTTTTGCCTCCAGCCCAGTTCTTAAATAAACAGATGCAGAATACTGTGATTATCCCAAAAAAACAGAGTGTGTGCAAAGGCTGATACAGAATTTACAGTCTTTCCTTACCATTAGCAAGATTTAATACAACTGAGCCACCTGTCCCTCTTTAATCTTAAGGCTCTATCCGGGACTTGTTTAAACAATGGGTCAAATGCTAATTTCTTTAAGTTAGGACCCCAAATCAAATACTTAGAGTGGTATACTTATACTTCACCAACAGCTCACAAACAGTTTCACCTTTCGAGTAATAGTAGATACACAGTATTAAAGTTCACAGGGGTCTTCTCCTCCACCTCCCAAATCACCAGATTTTTAAGCCTTCTCAGAGTCTACTTTTCTTCCAGTAAAACTGTAGTACACTGTGGTATTACTGCTGATACGCCCACCAAGCATAATCATACATGCACATTTTGAGACATACAGCATCTCGTTATTGTCCCACCATTATGTTGTCTGCAATTGCTGTCACTTTATTGCTTTCACCTGCACCACTAGTACCGCTGCCTTGACTCCTCACCAAAAAGCCTCTTCGTCCAGCAAAAGGCACAATGCACATGAAAAGACCTCCTCTGTTTGTCCCTGGATGGGTACACTGAGTGAGATTGCTCACCTTAGACTTGCATCTTTCATCAGGCTTCCAGGTTACGATTAGTGGATTTCCCCGGAGGCAGAGTCACAGGCATTGCATTGAGCAGCCTCCCTTTTCTTATCCACCACCGGTGTATAGCAAACTACACAAACAATGTAGGACATCCTACGTCATCACCCCATCCCCTAAAATTATAACTTTATTTAATTCTTTACACAAAACTTGAAAGTATTACAATTTTGGGAAAAAATACCTTTGGGTATTGTTTTATAATAATGTATTGTTGACAATGAATTAAGTAAAATTTAGGTTAGTGTGTTTTTATATACATTAAAGATGAATCTCCAACAGTGTGTTGTTATTATTAGGGATGAAACTAAATTGCTCTAGTGGAACATTTACCTTTATTACAATGATTTATTATTCCAAATATTTTATTTCATTACTCTTTGAAAGAATTTGGAAATTTCTAAGGTCCACATATTACAGTTCTGTTATCATTTAACAAGGGAGAATGTATTCAAATTTATCTTGATTATAAAACATTTTTCATGTGTTATGTAGCACTCAATACACATAAGAGATTTAACAGATTGAATATAATGATCCAGAGCAGGAGGTGGTGTGAAAGTTAGACTAATAGCCCAGATGTTCATAACCTGCATGAAACTTTTATTGTAGCAATTTATGGCCTACATAAATATGTTGATTCAAAGCCACTGCTGTCAACCACGATGCTAAGATTTAAATGTCTAATAGTGACATTGAAGCACTGTTTTGTAACTTAACAAAAAAAAAAAAAGGCTATGTGGATCTAGTGAACCACATAGTTTATTAAGTTATATTTGAAAATATTTCTTGACATTACAAATAAGTATACACTATAAAGAAACCAATATGTGGATACCAATGAAGAAAATTTCATTAAATATCTGCAAATCAAAGCATTGAAATATTATCATTTATGAATAAAAATTAAAAGCAGCAAATCATGTACAGTGGACTTTATAATAAGATAAGTAATCAAATTAAACAAGTCTGAACAAAAAATAAATACCTAACATTTTAACATTGCAGTCATAATGATAGGTGGCCTGATAGTTCAAGCAATCCTTCATTAATACATTCCATAATCAGGGAATAAGTGGACACCTTTGAGAGGTTAAAAAGCAATTTAGTAGATGAGAACCAGTACACTAGCTTCCAGGAAGTTACAGAGTCACAATCATTACCTGAGGGCCCACTACTGATCAATAAACAAGCACCAGCGCAGGTGCACACAATTTGCTTATCAGTGGCTTTTAACTCTTTTAATCTTGCGATGCATCCTAGGCTATTCGATGACCTGAGATAACATTTTTTTGTCTCATGAGGGAATGAGTGTTTTAGCGATCAGTGTTTGCTAACACCACCCAGGCAGTGTTGTTGTAATGCTTCAATGTTGAGGCATTCAGCAATACCAGCATTTACTTTCCAATACTCCCACTCCATTAGTGTTAGGGTAGTTAGTAAGCAAAAAACACTACTTTCAGTTATAACTATAACTTGAAAAAAACGATAGAAAGTATGTAAACATGGGGTATTTATAACCTCAGGACAAAATTTAGAAGCTATTTGGAGGAAAAACCTTGCACAGACACCAGAGAATGAAAATAAGGACTAAGGGATTGCAGTGCTGAATCATGATTGCCCCACTCAATGCGGGACAGTTAGTTTGCATGTAATGATAGTTTTGAGCTCTCATATGACTGAACTATTGTCAGAGTTCTACACTGACCTTCTGACTCATGCATTGAAAAGTCATTATTTATGTGCTTATATACCTCCTGCTTCCTCTAGAGGCCTCCCTACCTTGCTTGTAATCCTTCCCTTCTGTTTGGTATCAGGTGGGCTCGTTACTTTTTGCTTACACCCAGGTTAAATAGCTGCAGTTTCTTGCAAACGGTGCTTTTGCATTGAAGTTGGTTGCCTGACTTCTGAGAGCTGCTGCTTCTGTTCCTGATCCTCTGCTTAAAGCACATTTGAATTGTGACCCTGTCCAGGAACTGGAAATCTGAACCTGGATGGCTCAACCAGCACAGTGGATGATTTTCAGCATCTCCTGAGACCCTCTGACTACAGAAAGATTTCTTCAGCTAAGTTGTTCTCTTATAGCTACCCTTCTCATTCCTCGCCCCCTCTCAGGTGTTCCTGCTTAGCTACCAACCTCTGACCTCACCCTCTCTCGGGTGTTCCTGTTTAGCTACTTACCACTGGCCTTAACCCTTACCTCAGGCCTCTCCCCTTGTTTAACTCTCTCCACCCCTACTTTTGCTTTGTCTTCAGTCCCCACTATAGCTCTTTGTTCATACTGCAGTTCCTACTCAAACCCTTTTCCTATTCTGCAGTTCTTTGCTAAATTCCCCTTTGTCTCTCCTTCAGTGTTTATTCCAATACCTAGCTCTTTGTTTCTTTATCTGTTCTCCCTCTGCACAATATATAACATGCAACCAGACACCTCCACTATCTCTGCACTAAAGGGTAAAGGCCCTGACAACTATATTTTGGGAAGATAGTGAGAATAGGATTATGCTTTCTTTCTTTCTTTCTTTCTTTCTTTCTTTCTTTCTTTCTTTCTTTCTTTCTTTCTTTCTTTCTTTCTTTCGATTAACCAAGCTGAGGAAGATTAAATCACCAACCTCATTTTATTTTTACAGCAATTCATACAAACAGTTTGTTTTCTTCTCATCAATGACTACATTTACAGTTGGAAAAGAGGAGTGGCAATACTCTTCAACATCAAGTCTGTTATTGCTTTTGTCATGTGTACCATGTAGTCATCTTTACTTTGTGCCATGGTAAGCTGTTAGTCATATCATATTAGCACTATATCATTTCCAACCATATTCCCAAACGCAGTGTTCTGAAAAACTTCCCTTAAACCACATGTATAAGCATATTTTCTATTTTAAGCTTGTGCAGACTTTACAAGATTTATTTTCCTGTACACATAGCCAGCTGCACTTACTGAAACATGTCTATAGATTTTAGAAAATATTGAACCAGTGTTTCAGAATGTGCGTTTATGTACAAAATGCACAAGTTCAATATATTGTAGATTATATGGAGGGTATAAATATTGTGCAGACTTTTTTAATATAACTGTCTTAACATTATCTCTCGATAAACAAAATATAGAAATGTAACGAGACGCATGAGAAAAGCTTAGTCACTCATTTGCACATAGGGGAAAAGTTCACGGACTGGAATAGCCAGTCAGATTGAATTTAAAATACAGAACACCATCAGTAGCGACATTTTAAGCTTTAAATAGATATAAACAAAAGAGACTAGTCAAATATTCATAGTGGGAGCTAGTAATGTCAGAAATGTCAATTGTTTAATACATATGACCTGTTTTTAATCCACTTCACATATTACACTAGATAAGTAGGAGAGAAAGAAAGCAGTTTGAGTTTATCTTCCTGGAATATGCATTTAGAGGACATGACCTGTAGCCATAAAATTCAAGCCCTTAACCCTTTAAGGACCAGGGATTTTCCTAGGCCAAGGACCAGAGCGTTTTTCAATTTTTAATATGTGTTTTTTGAAACATAATTTTCCTCTCTCTCATTTAACGCACCCATACAAGTTATATGTTGTTTTTTAAAGGACAGTTAGAGCTTACTTTTGATACCCTATACATAAAAATTATTTACATTTTAGTATTAAAAAATACATATAAAAGAGGAAATTTTACTAACTAATAAAAAAGAAAAATATTGGTTCCCAAACCCCCCTAAACAAAAAAAGACAGAAAAAAAACTCTGAAGAGTGCGATGTCAGATCCATAAAAGTCACGCAACAGGCAAGCAGGGGTTAAATGTTATTAAATAAATATATTAAAATTACCTTTATTTATTAAAAAAACTTTATAAATTGCAAAAATAAAAAATTTGTAAAAAAAAAAACAAACTAAATGAGGGCCATAAAGTGGAAGGAAACTGATCACAGTTACAAACTGTGATCAGCAATGAAAGGGTTCACTTTTATTTTTTTTCTCTGGCAATGTTCTTTATTTCTTTATTTTTTTTTATTTCTTATTTTTATTTACAGGACACTCTCTGTGCTTCACTATAAGAACGTGAAGCACAGAGAGTGAATTAGAGGCAAAGTCAGTGTGTGAACACATTGACTTTGCATCTAATTTGCATGTTATCATGGTGATTACTCGATCACCGCGATCACATGCCCAGAAATCCACCGATCGGGTCCAGGAGCTTTGCGTCGTGTGCAAGGCTTAGTCCTGGACCCGTTGCAGACTGGCTGGCAGTGTGCACGGAGCGCACCGCCGGCTAGACTGCATGACAAGTTAACTCGTCATAAGGTCGCTAATGCTGCTGCTCTTATGAAGAGTTAACTCGTCATAAGGTCGCGCAGGGGTTAATCAGTGAACAAGACCTTCACCATCATTGAGACACTCTGACAGATTAGTAGGTCAGGCCCTTTTCAGACCAGTCCCATAACTAGACATATGGCTTGGTTTCTTCTCTGCTTAATCAGTGACATCCTTTAGGCAAATCTTAACTATAAAACAGAAAATCCTTGCTTTTTGTTTGTCTGAAGCAGGAAAAACATTTGAGTGCTGAACTCTGGAATTATGAAATCTGCACAGCTGATTCATGCTGGAATAACACAACTCTTTTCATCTGCCTACATTGTTACTTTCTAAGTTATGAGTTAATTACGTAAAGTGTCCCTGTCATGTGACATGGGAAGAGTATATAGATAGATCTCTGTCATGTGGAATTAAAAGCAGTTTGGTTGTCTTCCATTCCTAGCCAGAAATGTCCAAGATAACAGGAGGAGCTCTCTCTCTATTCATGGATTATCAGCTTAACTATAAAACAGTGCGTGTGTGTGAATGTGCATAAAAATAAAACTTGAGAGTTACTGATAGCATGGAGCAGCAACAAGAATCTAAATCCCAGGAAAAGCAGGGCAGTAAAGCTAGTAAAATATACAATAAAATAAAACAGTTACATTTATTTCTAGCTTTAATATTTTTTTTTTACACATTTATTACTGTATTCAAAAAAGAATATCTTGGTTCTTAGATCAGTTTATTTTGAATGAGTCCTATGTGCTGTTTGATAACCTGAGTGACATGACATGCAAAGAATGTCCATCTTCCACAGCCCACAGGGACAACAGACAATAGCGCTCATTATAAGTTCCATTGTGTTCCCAGGTGAGGACCAATATTCACAGGAGGCATAATGTGACAATAGAATGCTCTGACATATAGTCTTTTGTGATAAATGATTACTTTATAAAGTGGTTACTTTCTTGCATGATCAAATAAACAAAAATATGCATATTTGGTCATGCTAAAATGTGGGCATGATTACAAGAACATGTGAATGAAAAAATGACCTGTAGTATGCCTTTAATAAACACAGCATAGTTGTGCTTATTTATTATTCTTGTTCCTAGGTTTTCCTTGTTCTTTGTGTGTTCCACACTTCCCAGTATGACCACAGCGTGGTGCCTTCTTAATTCCTGCCACAAATGTGGCATTTCATAGTTACCACCACAGAAGTGGCATTGCCTAAGTGGCATCAGCCTACTTTGGCCAACAGAGTAGCATCTATACAGTTGCCCCCCCCCCATCTCAAGTGGCATCTGCCCAGGGCCCTATAAAAAGGGTATCTAGTCCCAGGACCCCGTAATAGGGGTGTCATGTTCCCTAGAATCCCTGTCTCTGAGTTCCTGTCCTGTCTCAGACTCCCTTAAATGTGATGCCCTGTCATAGTCTCTTAAATTGGATGCCCTGTATAGTAATGCCGTGTCATATTGTTTCAGCCCTGTCATAATGTTTAAACCTCGTCTTAGAGTCCTGATGTATGTTTTCCTTTTTTATTCCTTCTGATCCTTTGTTCCAATGTTCTGGTCCAGTTCTGCTTTTCTTTCTGCTTTTCTTTCTGTTTATTGTTCTGTTAAATTCCATTGTTTCTCGCCCATTTGTGCTCAGTTCAGTATTCAGTCTATGCAGCTCAGTCTACAGGTATGCCTTGTTTGTGTCTCTCTGAAATGTGATATTTAATCTTCTGTTATTCATTTGAAAATATTAGTTCATAGTTGGGTACTTGCCCAATTTTGGGGTACCTTCACATTGGTTGGCAAGCTTAATCATATTGGCCAATAGGTGAACTAAACCCCCACCATTCCATATTTAGTATTAGGCTAGTCACTGTATATTTGCTTGTTTAAATATTCTATTGTCTTCTTTAGTCCTGTCCTATGTATACAGTCTTAAGTTCTCTAACAATACATTTTGTATGTGCCCTACTATTATCTGTAACCCTTAACCTTGTACTGTTTATTCTTAGTTTGGCTTCTGCTTTACCTTACTTATGTTTCCTATTTGCTCCCTGGTCTGTCCTGTAGCCCTACCTTCTGTATTCAGTTCAGTTCTACCCCAGTTCCTTTTTGCTATTGCTCTGCTTAGTCTATCTGCCTGTCCTAGCCTGCAACATCCTGCTTTACTATCAAAGTTATACTCCATGGTCACTCCACGATGTCTGCATGTTACCTTAGTTTTTCATTAGCTCTGCTGAATACAATGGCTGGCTCCTACATGGTCTTTAAATATGACCACACGAACCTGGGGTCTCAAACCCCCTGGGGAATGCGGTTACCCAGCACAAACCATGTAGCCCTGCTCCTGCCATTGGGCTGCTGATCTTGGGCACTCAGGGTCTAATTCCAATCCCAGACCCTGTGCGTGACAATATGTCTACTTTTTATATGTTTTCACTATTAAAGAAATAATATGAAGTATGGACAAATGTTATTGCTTTACAAACTGTATCGTACCAAAGCTTGTTTTTCCATATAGCAAAAAGAAATCTATGCATCATTCGGCAATTCCAGGAAAAGAAGCTAGGTTCGGATAAATCATATGAAAAGGACAAATAGTCATGCTCCATATCTTCTCCATTAATGATATGTGAAAGAGCAACGGTCATCTAAGCTAAAAGAACTCCTAATTGGCACATTCCACTGCAATCGGTTACTGATGACTCACTAACTATAAAAGGTAAATATGCAATGTCATCTTTAATGCCTTGGTTCTGACACATGCTAAAAAATATTAGTTATAAAAAAAAAAAAAAAAACTGTTTAACCAGGAAATGTACATTCAAATATTCTCTGTTTTTCAATAAGTATCCTAAGGATGTTACGTTTAATAATTAATTTTCCACTAAATTAAAATTAATGGACATATATTTTTAGGTTTTTTTTTTTTATCATCATCATTATTCTGGAGTTCAAAACAACTCACGTAATGCTGTCTGAGGCAGCTACATGCACATTTTTATTTAAGTGTATATGACTGGTGACAAATAATATTTGCTAATGTCTTTTTTGAAAACCCATTCTGTAAACACATGCCTTTTCTGTGTCACCAATGAATTTATATATACCAAGTTTCAGTATCAGTACAGACCTTATGTTCTATCATTCAATTTCCTCCTCAAATTTAATTTCCTGTACTGTTACAGTACGTACTCTGAATATATATACAGTTACCTTAGGTGGAATTATTTGAAATTGTCCCAAACATCTTTTTCTTATGATTCTGTAGAATAGGGAAAATAGAAAAAAACACTATGCACAAGAAAAGTAATAATTGAGGTGTATCTGTACAGCCAAAATGTGCCATGATCTTCACATGCCAGACAATCTAATTTGGCCTGAGCAACCTCAATCAAGTCAGGTGAGATAACATTACATTATGGAAGATTCCCAATATTTGATTTTTTTAAAAACAAAACACTGTTAAACAACAGTGGGCAGGCTCAATCTAAGCCTCAGGAAAAAATATTGTACGCATAAAAAATAAATAACATCAAAAAAAAGACACAAACCTATACAACAGTCAGTCAGTGCAATATGTGAAAATCCATACATCAGTAATATTTAGAAAAATAAATATAACACCAATAAAAGGATAAAGAATAGTTCAAATCTTCTTTCTAGGCTCTATTTAGAAATATGTACATCAATCCAAAAAGAAAAAACTCCAAAGGGGAAAAAAAACTGTGGGTTATGATACTTATACTCCACTGTACCCCATGATCAAAGTTCACTCTGTTTGAAAAAATATAGCTGAAATGCATTTAACAAAAAGAACATGTTTCATATAAACATGGTCTGTGTGGGAACAGGCATACCATCTGATGAAACAAATAAAAATCGTCAGATCTCACTCAATCATATATTGCAGACTGCAGGTAAATAGTAGACTGCATGCTGTGGGGAAAAGTCCATAGAACTAATGATTGATGAGGTTCCATTTATTTAGGCAAGTGCAAACCACAGATCAAGTCTTTGTGCTCCAATAACCTGATACTTCTTTGGCCCTGAAATGAAGAAACATTAGAGTGCATAAAAAATGCTGCAACCGAAGGGGCGTGGCTTTCGAACATGATGGCAGCCGCCTAAAGACCAAGCTCCACAGAACCTGAGCCATCTACAGCCCCCAAAAGCATCTTAACTCCGATTACACCTCTAACTTCAAGCACTGAAGGTCCCTAAATGGGTCCTCCATCACATGCCCACAGAACCAGCAAGAAAGAACCTCCAGAAGTGGCACCCACCTTCAAGAAGCTCACCAAACCGACAAACACCATACCGGGGGAAGAAATGGTGGGAAACCCCACGACCAGACAAGACCTCGAGGAGATCTTCACATGTTTGCAGGCTTGCATCAGAGAAGAAATTGGCTCTGCTCTATCAATAGTGCAGAAAGACGTCACAACACTGCAGTCTTCTGTTTCTAAACATACAGATAAACTCAAAGTACTCTCAGCAGACTACGACCAGCTGGCCAATGACATGATGAATCTGCACCATAGAGTTACAATGCTGGATTTGGGCCTGGAAGACCTGGGTAACCGCTCGAGGTGCAACAACGTGTTTAATTAGAGGCCTCACCGAAACAGTTGGAGCTGAAGCACTCCCGTTGGCATTGCACCAAATGCTGAAAGAACTCCTCCCAACGTTGCCTCCGGAACGATTATTATTGGTCAGGGCTCACAGAGCTCTCCGAGCCCCGGGCCCATCGGGCTCCCAACCCCGGGATGTTATTATCCTGTTCCATTATCATCAGACCAAAGAGAAGGTAATTAGAGCTGCCCGCCGGAAACCCCTGAAATATGTGGGTGTCCCAGTCCAAGTTTATGAAGACCTGGAACCAGTGACTTTATATAAATGGCGACAATGGAAACCTCTGACAGATATCCTCATCCGTCCGCTGGCATTAAATATGCTTGGGGATTCCCATTTAAAATTATATTATCACAGAATTGCACAACTAAAGCATTTACATCTTACGAAGATCTCCTGGTGTTCACGGACTCCCTACAGATGAATCGACCACGCTGAAGTCAAGATAGGACCTTCAGGCCTGCAGCGGACCGGACCCCTCCCCACGGATCGCCCAAGGATGCTTGATATCTCGCCCTCAGAGGATGCCCGAGTTCAGAGCTACTCGAGACCGATGGTTTTTTACAAGCCTTTTGCCGCAGGGACACTTCCCAGTTTAATAAGAAAATGGCCAGCATTTGAGGAGTCATTAGCGGATCACAACACAACTGTTAAGTGCCACAGTTTATGGTTCATGATCTCACTATCTCAAATGTTTATAGATGTGCTTATGGGGCCCATAACCTGACTGATCAGCATATTGTGTATAACCAGAGCTCCGATAAGGGAATCAAACTGTTTTTGCATGAGACAGTTACCTGAAATGTTCTATGTTGTTATGTGTGGAATTGGTTCTGATATATGGGATCACAGACTTAGACGTCACTATGCAATATTGTTCTCCTCGGAGAAATTAGCTGCCATACAGCATAAGCTACCCGGGACCCCAATACCCCGACAGCTTGGATCATATGACGGGAGCCATATATAGGTATTCGGATATTAATGCAGACCTCCAAGTAAATGCCCCCTGTATCCATCTCGGGGGTCTCTATAGCTCTATTGTCCAGGGGGACAATAATAGAGAGGTTTCTCGCTAGCATTCACCACTCTTAAGACACTTTAGCCAAATGGCTCAGGTATCATGCACCGCTCCTGTATAGTTGAATTTTTTACAAGTGTGTTATTATAGATTTAAATGTATATATTACAGTGTCTTTGCATAAAAGTTGCCGATATAGCTCTCATTCAGGAAATGCATTTCCCAAAGTCCAAAGCCCCGACTATAAAAGATGGAAGATATCCAACATGCCTCACACCCTTAAGAAATTGGGAGTGGCAATTCTTATACGCAATACCTGTATGATAAAGATCACTTACACATACCCACACCCGGCGGGTCAATATCTCTTTATATCCGGACAAATAGGTTTTCACACACTGGCCATTCTAAATTTATATGCCCCAGCAGTCCCAGATAATTCTTTCTGGATATCCCTCCCCAGTTTTCTGTCCCTTCACCCAACAGACAAGCTCATTGTAGGGGGTAATCTCAATGCTAGCACAGTCCCGAGCCTCGACAGGTCTTCATCTCATACAGCAACAAAACCGCACCCTTCAGACAAGCATCTCTTCAACTTCATTCTGGATCATAATCTTTTGGACATATGGAGGCCCAACACCCTTCAATGAGGGACTATACCTTTTTCTATCATCCTCACCTCAGTTACTCTAGAATCGATATACTTCTTATTTCCATGAATTGCCTCCCTCTGGTCACAGCTTCTGATATACATACCATAACATGGTTGGACCATGCAGATGATTCAACTTACTCTAACGGTTCTCTCTATGCACTGGTCATGGAGATTGAATGACTCGCTTCTTCACAACTCCCAAGAGGTTACGTCCCTAACGGAATATTTTGTTCTCAACAAGGACTCGGTGACCGACCCTGCGACACTGTGGACTGCTCACAAACTGGTTATCAGAGGCTATTTGATTAGTACAAGCTCTAGAATCAAGAAACAAAAAGCAGCAACTACGATACAACTATAAGCCCAACTCAAAGCATTGGAGAACGCAAACAAAAAACACCAGACTGCCGCAATCACTTCCAAACTGGTGATAGTCCGCACAAAATTGAGAAGCCTTTTACTTACTGACACGGCCAAATCCCTGCGCTACACAAAACGAACATATTATGAAAAGGCCAATAAAGCGGACCGCCTTCTTGCATCTATGTTGAAAGCTCGGAATGTTGACAGACTGATCCCAAGTATTCGCACTGCCTCAGGAGAGGTCTCAACTAACCCTCAAGATGTCGCCAGGGAATTCCTGACCTATTAATCAACACCATACCACCATTCACCAACTAAAACGATTGTAAACTCTAAACATGTCACAGACATCAGCAACTATCTAGAAAATCTGGCCCTTCCAAAACTTACAACAGAAGAGGCCGACATGATTGACAGCCCGATTTCGATGGAAGAACTCGGGTGCGATAAAATCTCTCAAACCCAACAAAACACCGGGTCCGGACGGCTTTACAGGACCTGTGCTTTAAATTGTTTGCTGAAGAATTAACCCCTCATCGCCTTCCCATGTATAACGCCTATACTGGATGGATGTTATTTCACAAGGGATATGCAAGCAGCAAACATCACCCTCTTCCATAAAACCAGTAAACCCAGAGACTGCACAGTGAACTACAGACCCATTTCATTGTTAATCTTTGACTACAAAATTTTCACCAAAATAATGGCATCTTGGTTGAATCTGCTATTACCCAAACTGATCAATCCGGACCAGGTGGGATTCATTCCGAATAGACAAGCACTCGATAATACCAGGAGAGCGGTGAATTTGGTATGGATGGCCTCCCAGAAAAAAACTCCTGCGCTATTTTTATCATTAGATGCCGAAAAGGCATTGACCGCATGAACTGGTATTTCCTACGCCTGGCGGACGAAAAGATTGGATTCACCCAGAATTTTCAGAACTGTTTATCTGCCTTATATCACAAACCAACCTCGACGATCTGCATCCCAGGGGCATCATCTGTCACTTTTAGGAATCACAATGGCACCAGGCAGGGGTGCCCACTATCGCCTCAATTGTTCGCAATCTTTTTGGAACCCCTACTGTTTGTTATCAGACAGAACTCACATATTTTGGGTATCTCTTTGGCTGGAGCACAATACAAAGTGGCAGCATATGCAGATGATATTTTGTTATCTATTACTCATCCACTCACTTCGTTACCCTACCTATTTGAGGACTTACGGCTCTTCTCTGACCTAGCTGTTTTTAAAATCAATTCTCTAAAGTCGGAAACCCCCCCCATCAACATTCCCCAGCACACCAAAAACTTTTACAGCTCAACTTTGATCTGGTCTTTGTAGATAAGCCCATCACATATTTGGGCCTAAAACTAACCAGTACATACTCTCAGCTGTATGACTTGAACTACGTACCTCTGTTAAAGGAGGGCCTGCGAAAATGGCAACCTCTTCAGATTTCCTGGCTGGGCCAAGTCACGTCTATAAAAATAAATGTTTTGCCCCGTCTCCTCTACCTGTTCCAGGCTCTGCCGATCCCGATAAAAACAGCAGGTTTCAAATCTCTGCAATCACTTATCAACAACTTCATCTGGCAAGGCAAACAAAGCACGCCTGAACAGAAATACAATGTACAAACTTAAACAGGTGGTCTTACCCGATCTGACTAAATATTATCTAGCAGCGCAACTATCCCAAATTGCCCCCTGGCATGTGCCAATTTCGCAGATCAAATGGGTAGACATAAAAAATGACCTGTCCTGCCCAGATGTGTTAAGCCAGTATACTTGGACACCCATGAAGCACAGACCCATGCTACGAACACTAAGCCCCATTATACAAAATTCCCTTCGCATCTGGGGCAAGTAGACGATTAAGTTTGCCCCGACGACACCTCATTCCCCACTTAGGCCGCTGTACAGGAACAAAGAATTCCATCCAGGAAGGACACCATTATTATTCAAATCCTTTGATCAAGGGGATATATCACGCATATACGATCTATTTTCCGAGAGCAAGATGAAATCATTTAACGACCTGACCAAATATATTACTTTCAGTCCATCTGATTTTGCTTCTTCTCCGACGGCCATGACTTTACCCTCATGATATGGAAAAATATGCATGGATTTTCCCAGGAACAAAGAAATGATCTCACATCTTTACAGGGAACTTACTCTATCGGCGACAGGTCCACCATTAGCCTATGTTGTTGCCTGGGAAAGGGACCTAGGTGACAGCATATATACATGACACCCCAGTCAAATTGTGTGGCTCCCGTGGATGATGCACTTCCCGGCATTAGTTGGATTCTCCATCCTTCTCCCCCCCCCCCTTTTTTTTTCTCTTTCTCCTTTCTTCCCCTTTTCTCTTCCCACAATGCAATTTGTATATCTGTTTAATAAGCTGCAAAAGATTTTGCTGTTCTGATGTTTCAGAATTTCGTGGAGCCGAAAAAAGCACTACCAACTAATTTTATGTACGTTTTTGATTGTTATGTATTTGGTAAAACAATATTTGCAATTTGCTGGTTATAAGTTTGTATGAAAAATACTCGAAACATCGTAAAAATAAAAAAATATTTATAAAAAAAAAAAATGCTGCAACCCGAAGTGTGGCACCACAACATTTCCAGTTTTCGCATGGAGCAAAATCCCAGAAACCTGTGTATAGATCCATGAGTTTTCCCTAAGACAGTCAAGGGATTTAGGAGCTTGTCCCAGTACGTTCATGTCCTTGGAAATTAGCAGTCGTGTAGAAAATAATTTCACCCATGATTGCCTTCAGCAACAAACCCCTTCACAGCACCTTGCTGTGGCTTGTGATTGCAGGGTCACATAATATCAGTGCACAACATCATATGGCCCCCACAAGTCTGTTTGATCTACCGCTCATAACAGACTAGATCATCCAGTTCTGCAGTAACACGTACTGGAATGTCCAGTACTAATGAATATTGTAGGGCTGAGAGTCCATATGCCCTCAGTCTTTCTGTCGGAGAAAGCAATTACACCGTATTGAAACCTTATGAAGAGTACACTGACTGAAGTCTAAATAAGCATCATGTCATATATTTCATTTTATTTGACAGAGAAGAGCTGGCTTGTGGATGGAATGGCCCTTAAACCCAGTCCATTTATTAGACATTACTTTAATTACTTATTAGTTGTTTGCACAGGCCTATATAAAATCATTGCGTAAAGGTATATTATAGCAATGCTTTTTATTTGTCTGATATAGAAGCACAAGTGAAAAGTTAGTTGTCTCTAGTGTCAGGTTAAACTGGCATGCATTTTTTATAGTATATGCCA
This sequence comes from Pelodytes ibericus, assembly GCA_036172795.1. Lineage (NCBI taxonomy): Eukaryota > Metazoa > Chordata > Amphibia > Anura > Pelodytidae > Pelodytes > Pelodytes ibericus. The sequence continues at coordinate 167,818,129 of CM069860.1, forward strand.
GTGAATCCTCTGACTGACTAAGAGTTAGTATTAGGGCTTAGTATTAGGAGTTAGTATTGTTGATCAGGGTTCTTATTAGGGTTGGGGGTTAGGGGTTAGTATTAGGGTATGTATTAGGGTCTGGGTTATTTTTAGAGGGGGTTAATTTATATGGAGGGTTATTACTGTATTCGTAAGCACTGACAGTTCAGCCCTCAAACTGCTGCAATGACTTCCTCCGATGCTGCCCAGCACATCTGTCAGGACTTTTGTGACAGAACATTGGGCTCAGGGTACCAGTCTTGGGGGAAGATACCTGTGTGTGGGGAAGTCTGGGGAATGCATTGTCCATATCTGGGGCACATTGGCTATGTCTGGGAGTGCTTTGGCCAAGTCTGGGGGGTTGCATTGGCTATGTCTTGGGGCGCATTGATTAAGTCTCTGGGACAGATGATTAAGTGTGCTTGTGGGGGTGCTTTGGATAAGTCTGCTGGACAGATGGCTAAGTGTGTGTGGGGGATGCATTAGTTAGTCCGGGGGCAAATGGCAAAGTGTGTGGGGGAAGCACTGGCTAAGTCTGGGAGCATATGACTAAGGGTGTGTGGGAATGCATTGACTAAGTGTGTGGGGGGATGCATTGGCTAAGTGTGTGTGGGGAGCTGCATTGGCTAAGTGTGTTTGGGGGGATGCATTGGCTAAGTGTGTGTTGGGTTGGCTAAGTGTGTTTTTATTAAATATGAAAAAACAGTTTACATGTCAACTAATATTTACAAGTAAAACCTTTTTCTTATAGGATAGTCTTACATTAAGGATTATTTTTTGGGGGCTAATCTTCTAATCATGTTCACCTTATATGTTGACAAATGTGTATATATAGTCTCTCTTTGCAGCATAAGGATATAAAGGTTAATTCTCTTGGGTGACCACACCATTTTGTGCAGCATCACTGATGAAATAACACTAGGAACTTGATACAGATTCGGATACAATACAAATAAAGCACCATATTAAATTATCTTTGCTCAAAAAAAAAGATATTCATCCCAAGATGAAGGAACATGCAATTTCCCAATTAAATTATGCAATTTCCCAATTAAAGAATTTAGTGGTAAAAAGAGGTTAAATACATACATTTTGCATGGCTTCTTAACATGCAGTCTGTTCCAATAGCTTTTTTTTTTTTTTTTTTTTATCTGTGCCCAACTTTAGTATAGTGTTTCTAATTAGGATTACCTCTTCACACTATAAAATCGTTAGCAAATTACAAAATAATTATTTAGGTGAAAGACATCACAGTCCTTATTTTTTTTAGTTTTAAAAGACAGCTATTTCATTTTTAATCTCTATTCTTCTGTGTTATCTTGTTTCTGTAATTCATAGCGAACAATATATTATCCCAAATAAAACAATGATTACTGGAAATTGTCAGAATTCCAACTTCTATAATGTACATGTTAAGCTAATCTAAATTACTGCATCTGTAGTTATTTTAAAATAATATCTCTTTGGATTTTCAATCACACAGTGCAAACACAGTTATTTAATAAACTGGTTAATGTTATTCTTTGTTATCCTCATTTCATAGTCAATTTGCTTCTTAATCCAATATGTATTCAGTAGCTTTAAATGGCAACAGAGCATCATTTACAAGATTCTGACTTTTAAACAACTATTTTAATATTCAATTTAACTAAAATGTTTGAATTATTTATATTATAAATTTGTTTTCTTTGATTGTTAGAAATGAATTAGATATCTTTACAGGAGTGGAATATTAGGTCTTAGCTTAATAACTATGCCATTAAAAAAAAAAAATTTTAGATATTGGAAAGATTGTATTTTTATCTAGTTACATAGATAAATAGTTACATAGGTGAAAAAAAAGACATTTTGTCCCTTAAGTTCAACAAGCCCATTTTTGTTGATCAAGGAGAAGGCAAAACCCAACTCAATGGTAAAAGAAATCTTTCAAGACGTCAAGGCAGATGGGCCTAACCAAATCAATACTACCTGAGCAGCTTTTATTTGTGATATACCTACATGCATTTTATTTCCAGAAAATTACATAATTCTTTTTTAAACATACTGATTGAATCTACCAAATTAACTTTTGATGGTAATCTATTCTACAATTTAACTACCAATGACTAACAGTAAAGAAAACCTTTTTCAGAATTTCAACTTATAGCTTAATTATGCAATTGGTTAAGTGTTACTGTCTAATTAAATAGTACAGAGATTATTATTCTTTTTTTCTTTTTTAATACTATAATATATGTCAAATGTTCCAGTGCACAAAATTTAAGACCAACTACCTTTCCAAAAACAACTGTACTTTACCTATGTTACCTGTGTTACACACATTTCTCAGAGCTAGAATTCTATAAAATAATAAACCAAATATAGCTTTTCCTTAGACTGAAATCCAAAGAATAGTGTTAAAGTCCATTTTAAATGGAACTAGTTAACTATCCAATGATATACTTTCTGGTTACTTACAGATAACTACATAAGTTATGTTGGGGGTCATTATTTGATACATTCTGTAATTTGGATAAAATACTTTTAAAAAGGGCTAAGGATTTGTAACTTTTTTGAATGGATTTGATTAATAGCAGTTATCTTTATATTATGATGTCACCGCTTGGAGATTACATATACATTCAATTCATGCTAATGTAAAGTACAAGCATAGACTAACCTATTGCAATTACATTTAGCTAGATGATCATTGATGATTGTGTGCATGGTATAGTTTGTTCTAATTAGGTTGAAATGGCCCATTGTTTGTCGGAAGTAAAGGTCAGCTTTGAGAAACAAAAGAACAACATAAAATTATAATTTCTTGGCTATTCAGTAATGTCCTTCAACAGATCTCTGATGGTTTCTAAAGTGAATAACTGTATTGATGGATAAGAATGAAATATGTTTGCCAGTAACAGAAATTAACAACAGAAATGTACATTTTCCAAAATGTCACATGAGTGTACCTTGACTATACATACTTATACCCAAAATTGAATACATGAGTGTCTGAAATTGTGTACAATTTACATACCTTGGAAAAAATGTCAAAGGTATGTGTACCTGGAAAAAACTACCACTGTTGGCAACCAGAAGGCCAGCATTATTTAATGCCCCTAATTCCTTTATCCTACATTAACTATTTAAGTTCTATTTTCCTAATTATTCCTGATTGCTATAAAAGTCCTATATGGGCTTCTTCACTTTGCTTATGATTTAGACAGTTTTCTTCTCTATCATAAAATCTGGAAAAACTTGACAACTAGCTTTCTTTTGTCTTGTTTATAATCTTAAATGCCTTTTGAGGTTCACATACAATATCATAACAGTGACTACTATGAAGACATTTCAGTAAACCTTTCAGTGGACAGTTCAACATCTTTATTTATTATGAACACACAATCTCTGCTGGCTATACTGATTATATTTTTAACTCCTTACATTTCTTTAGACAATATACCTACTTCATCAAAGCCAAGTAGTGATCCAAATAGTCTTAGGTTCAAAACTGAGGCTATAAATAAAAAAAGGATTGTGGGTATTGTAGTACATAAAACACATTGTCCGTGAAATAAACTATGTCTAGAAAACCATTAGTGTACAAAAACTTTATTGTAGAAAGGATTTAGAAAGCAGCAAAACAAATTCAACACTTTAAATATAGCGTACTATCATTTATTCACTGTTTTCCATGTTTCTAGTGCCAGAATATTTAAATAGAAAGAGCCCAGAACCTGTGAAAATATAAGGCAAACTGATGAAAAATATGTCTATTACCCTATGACACAAATTTCTCAGAGCTAGAATTACATACAATTGCAAACCAGGGTTTAAAGTTTGCACTTTTAGTAATAAAGTCAGAACTAGACACAAAAGTTTACAATGCCATTGTATACGTTCTGCTTAACTAGAGATGACTAAATGATGTTTAGGCCAATATCTGATGTCTACTGTTATGAGGTTAAAATACATATTGCTTTAAAAAAAGCTATAGAGCTAAGGATTAGTAACATTAGCTGTGGGCTTATGATTTCTAACCAAAGAATCTTAACAATGCACATCAAATACTTAATCATTACATTTTTAAATAACCTAGCTTTGTGCCAGTAATTGATATTATTAATAACAGTTATCTTTGCATTATGATGTCACAGCTTGGTTATTAGCATATACATTGAATTCATGCTAATTGCAAATACAAGCAAAGACTAATCTAAAGGCCTATTGTGGTTCCACTGTCATTGTTGATTTTGTTCATAGCACAGTTTGTTCTAATTAAGTTGAAATGGTGCATTCTTTGTTGAAAGTAAAGGTTAACTTTGAGAAACAAGAGAACAAAATAAAATTATAATTTCTCGGCTATTCAATAATGCCCTTCAACTGTTCTCTGACGGTTTCTAAAGTGAATAATTGGTTATTGTATCTTGAACATTGTTACATTGTGCTGAAGATTATAGCATAATCAAACATGATAACATTGATGCAGGAAGCAAGCTGGTTCTTATAAATAAAAATGTCTCCTTGTGTTTGTTGTACCAGGTTACTTCTGATTTTATCACATTATGATTTACTAGCCTCTCTAACATTTATAAATAAGTTCAACAAACCATGCAGATCAGGTCTTTTCAGATATATTGTTTTTTTGTATCTTAGTTATGGGTTGTCTCCTTACATAAAAATATGGAAAAAAATACATCATCTTAAATTTAAAGGGAAAGTATCAGGAATACAAAAACAATTATTTTTTTGACATGTTTCAACAGCATTATTCAAATATGAAAATACTAATAACTATTGTTCCTAATCTAGGCATGACTAATTCTAATGTTAATTATAGATGTCCATCTGAGAAGTAAATATTTTTCATTGATAACTAAATAAATAAATTAGAGTCAAATTTAAATTAGGTAATTTTAATCAGGTAAATAGTTATACCCTCCTTTGAGCTCTAGCACCTAATTTATTTTTTATTCTTGTATTTTTCTTATTTTGGGCCGTTTGGAACAGCCCCTTTGGTGCTTTTTTTTTTAGCAACTCATTTCTTCTTTTTTCTTTCTCTTATCTACTCACCCCTATCCTTTCATTCATTCCAGCTCTATACTTGTTTTCTAAATAATTAAATTAGATGAAATTAAGATAAACTGAATTTCCAAACAATTAGTAACATGCAATTACCAAGTTGGTCATTAGCCTATTCAGAGTTTGAAAGGGCACACCAAAGATTACAGTTACTTACATTAGTAACATAAATTCCATTATGTAATAATATTGAGTAATTATTACTGTGGAAAAAAAAATCAATACTATTTTTTGCATGTTGAAATATGCATAGTATTTGCACTAATAATCTGTTTTTTAAATTTGTAAAATACGGCTGTATACCAAGGATTGGGCACAACGAGCAATTCCGCCACAGAAAACAATGGGAAAAGCAATGGCAGATATTGGGGCATGGGGACTCTGAAAGTACATGCACATCACTGACATCACCATTCATTTTTAGACTCAAAGGATATGCCTATTTTGTGAAATAAAACAGACCATGCAAAATGTAAGGTTCAATTGTAAGTTATAGCAACATTTTGATTCCTTTTAAACTGCATAAACATCTGCGTTTCCTCAGTAATTAATGTATCGATAAGCTTCAAATATGTCATGTAACAGATCTATGTCATCTCACAGACATCAGGTTAGGAAAGATAAAAGACAACAGACATGGTTAACATTTCTTCAAAGCAGAACACTCTTTTTCATAATCAGATTATATTTATTGAAAGTCTTTTTTACGAAATATTATATGAAAAACTGTAAAAAAACAGGTTTAAAACAGGATCATGTTAGTAACAGTCCAGTCGAATATCAGTAGAAACTCCAGGGCTCAGGATATTTAGTTATTTTTATCAGCTGATGGCAAAGCAATTGTCACATTATTTAAATGCCATGCCCCCACACAATCAGTCTCATAACACATTCTATAAGATATCGCTTATAACAAGTATTCTGTACAATCACATTTAACAAAGGTATTCCAATTGACTATCATAGTGGAATATAAAACAGAAGGGCATAAAAAAATAATTGTATCTATGTTGTATTGGAGCAATTGTACAGAAATGAAAGACTCTCAATCAATGTGAATTGGAATCTATGATGCTAACGTCGCAATAGCAAATATGTACATTAAGTGGTTCTTCCTATCTGAATGTGAACTTGTGAACTATACATTTTCGTCACTGATATGGATCACTTTCAATTCGTAACAAAAACATGGTAAGAACTGGATGTATTTTTGTAATCATGATCCAAAAGAGTGGGCTGTGTGTGATTAGGTTTATTTGAAAATGTATTTGTTGCTATGGGGATTAGCTCCATTTAATAGAAAGGCTCTTGACTGAGGTATAGCTTTCTTTATTTTCTATTTTTTTAAGAAAGCAAGTTATTCCCTTGTTGAGGAATAATATCACATGGTGTTATTCTCTTTTGCCACTGAAAAAGTTGGTCCACAGATTTTTGGGGGTTTGTCTAAAAATGCCAGTGAAAATATATTTTCCCTTTTCCTCAGTAAACATACTGTTACACTCAGCAAGCAGTACCGGTGATGACCCACCAGTAGTTGAGAGATCCCCGTATGCTATCTCTCTTCTTCGCCTGTATTTTCATTATTTTTTTACCAGGCTCTCAGTGCCCTGCTCTTGGAAAATATATGTGTCATCTTCATCATTAACCCCTTTAGGACAGAGCCTTTGAAACATTTTTGTCCATTCTGGACAATGGCTATTTTAACATTTCTGTGCTGTTTGTGTTTAGCTGTAATTTTCTTTTTTGTCATTTGCTGTACCCACACATATATTGTTTTTATCGGGACAAGAAGGGCTTTCTTTGGATGCCATAATTTTGATCATATCTTATAATATTATATAAAAAAAATAATAAAATATGGTAAAAAAAAACCCCACAAATTTCTGACTTTTATTTGAAACATCTTCTCCTCATCGACAAAAGCGAACAAAAAAAAAACTGATAAATAGATTCTACTATTTCTCCTGAGTACAGGGATACCATCCATGCATAGGTTTGTTGGGTTGTTTGGGGGCTAAAATGCCAAATTTGGGAGATGCAGTTTTTGGTTTTCCAACTTGATATTTTTACATGCAGACAGACTGTACCCATGTCCTATTTGGGACATATTTGAAGCCAGCCTGTGTATTTTACCCCATAAACTCATATATTTTTTAAAAGTAGACACCCAAGGCTATTTCAAATTATGGTATTTTAACACTTTCCATGCACTAATTCTACCACCAGCCTTTGTCAAAGTTTGTGGTAGATATTTTTTGTGGGGTTTTTTCACAAACATTGTACTTCATACATGAATTCACAGATTTTGGTAAGTGTCACTGCCAAATAACACCCCAATATGTGTTCAGCAACATTTCCTGAGTATAGGGAAACCACCCATGCATAGGTTTGTCTGCTTGTTTGGGGGTTAAGGGCCACATTTGAGAGGTGCGCTTTTTGGTTTTCCAACTTGAATTTGGACATAAAGACGACCTGCGCCCATGTCCCATTTGGGACATATTTGAAGCCAGATAGTGTATTTTACCCCATCAACCCATATATTTTTTAAAAGAAGACACCCTAGGCTATCTCAAATGGTGGTATTTTTACACTTTCCATGCACTAATTCTACCACCAGCCTTTGTCAAACTTTGTGGTAGTAATTTGTTTGTCATTTTTTCCACAAACCTTGTACTTCAGACATGAATTCACAGATTTTGGTATGTGTCACTGCCAAATAACACCCCAATAAGTGTTCAGCAACATTTCTTGAGTACAGGGATACCACCCATGCATAGGTTTGTTGAGTTGTTTGGGGGGGAAAAGGTCAAATTTGGGAGGTGCAGTTTTTGGTTTTCCAACTTGAAATTTTGACAGGCAGACAGCCTGCACCCATGTCCCATTTGGGACATATTTGAAACCAGCTAGTGTATTTTACCCCATCAACCCATATATTTTTTAAAAGTAGACACCCTAGGCTATTTCAAATGGTGGTATTTTAACACTTTCCATGCACTAATTCTACCACCAGCCTTTGTCCAATTTTGTGGTAGTCATTTTTGTGTGTTTGTTTCCCCACAAATATTGTATTTCAGACATAAATTCACAGATTTCGGTATGTGTCACTGCCAAACAATAACCCAATATGTGTTCAACAACATCTCCTGAGTACAGGGATACCACCCATGCATAGGTTTGTTGGGTTGTTTTGGAGCTAAAGGGACACATTTTGAAGGTGCGCTTTTCCAACTTGGAATTTTGACGTGTAGTCAGCCTGAGTCCATCTTTTATTTGGGACTTTTTTTTTAAGCCGGACAGTGTATTTTACCCAAAAAAGTATATATTTTGTAAAAGTAGACACCCTAGGCTATTTTAAATGGTGGTATGTTAACACTTTCCATGCACCAATTCTACCACCAGCCTTTGTCAAAGTTTGTGGTAGTAATTTTATTATGTATTTTTTCCCACATACATTGTACTTTAGACACAAATTCACATATTTCGGTATGTGTCACTGACAAACAATACCACAATATGTGTTCAGCAGCATCTCCCGAGCACAGGGATACCACCCATGCATAGGTTTGTCAGCTTTGTTGGGGGTTGAAAGGCTACATTTGAGAGGTGCGCTTTTTGATTTTCAAACTTGGAATTTTGACATGTAGAGCAAGGAAGGGGTTAATAGCTCTTATAAGAGCCTTTGTAGTACTGTACAAAAAAATTAACCACTAAAAAGGCACAGACAAGAAAAAATGTTCTGCTGTGCAGTGATCAGTGGCAGAGAAGGGGTTACTATACAGGGTACAATATACAAAGGGTATGGCTTTTATAAAACAATTTTTTTACATTTTATTTACTTTATTACAATTAAAAACTTATATTATACATGCTGATGGCAAAAAAAATCCTTCTGCGACCAGATCGCTCCATGCGCTGCTTAGGCAGTGACCATATACACTGCTTAGGCAGTGACCATATGCGCTGCTTAGGAAGTGATATATGGCAAGGAAGGGGTTAATGGCTCTTAAAAGAGCCTTTGATATACTGTAAAAAAAAAAAACAGTAAAAAAAAATGAACCCCTAAAAAAATGCACAGACAGCAAAAAATGTGCTGCTGTGTAAGATCACTGAGTACACAGCGATCAATTGCAGGGAAGGGGTTAAACACTGGAAACTACTTTTATAACAGCCTTTGGGTCTCAATTTTATTAAATATATTATAATTAAAAACTCACATTATACAGCTCTGTCTGTCTCCCTCACTAAAACTCAAGTGAGAGGGAGGCAGATCTACACCGGTCAGATCATATATTGACAAATATTGATCTAACCAGGCGAATGATGATGCTCATCTGAGAACCAAACCGCCATTTGCACTGATCAGCTGTTACTGATCGCTATACATGCGCTCAGACAGCTAAAAAAAATTTTTTTTACGTTAAACGTAATCCCCTGGCAGATATAATTAACCCGTGACGGGTGTAATAAAAAAGTTTAAAAAAAAAAGTAAAAATGCTTCTACAGCAAGATTGCTGCATTTGCGTCAGATTGCTGCTTAGGCAGTGATCTACAGCAAGCAAGGGGTTAATAGCTCTTAAAAGAGCCTTTTTTATACTGTAATGAATTACAATAAAAAAATGTACCCCTAAAAATGCACAGACAGCAAAAAATGTGCTGCTGTGTATGATCACTGCGTACACAGCGATCAATGGCAGGGAAGGGGTTAAATGGCTTTTATAAAAGCCCTTGGTGTTTAAAATTTTATTAAATATTTTTTTATTATTATTATTTATTTTTTACATTATCTGATCTGTCTCTCTCCCTTACTAAAACTAGTAAGGAGAGGGAGGCAGATCAATACTTGTCAAAGGCAATATTTACTAATATTGCCTTTGACTGTATGATAAGTGCTCATCAGAGCCCTTATCATACATGCCTGCACACAGATCACACAGATCTGTTGTGCAGGCATCGATTGGCTCCCCCTAGAGCATCGGAAGTGAAATACATTCACTGTTTAGGCAGCGTTCCCTTCTACTGAGCCGATGGGGTCGCTCAGGAGAGCGACCACCATCGGTTCTGGGGAGCCTGAAGGTGCTGCTAAGTGCCTCGCTAGCAACACCGGAGGTGCTTAGGAAGCGAACGATCGTTAGCTTCTTCAGCACATGTGTGCAACGGGCGCAGCCATTTTTAAAAGGCTGCTACGATCACTCCGGGAGTGATCATAGCATGTCCCGGCACTTTTTTGGGGTGTTGCACAATGCCTCTACCTAGAGGCATTGTAGCAACACCGATAGAGTAAAGAAAGCGACCGTTAGTCGCTTTCTTTACTCTGTTAAGTGCATGACGTGCCAGGCACGTCAGCTGTCGGCAAGTCCACAATTTGCCGTGACGTGCCTGGCACGTTATCTGTCGCCAAGGGGTTAAAGTCTTCTTTATTACTATATTTTTTCTCTGATCATTTTTATTACCTTCATTGTGACCAAAATTGAAGGGTGAGAGCCATCCTCCAAAACTGGGTATATTTTTTTTTTTGCTCAACCAGGTTGCTACTTCTATAGTACCGAAGGTATTTGGAATCAGGAAACCTCCCCAAAAAAGGGGACATCACTAGAATAACAGTTTAAAACAGATGTACAAACTTATAGTAGATCTCTAGGTCTGAGAAGCCTAGACGTCCCATTCATTTGGACCTTTCAACACATGTATATCCAAATCATGGATGTTTTCCTTTCCATACAATAAAAATCCTTCTGTCAGGAGAGTCTATAAAAGATAAAACATCCCAGGTATCATATTAAAATTGATTATGTTAGCTCTTTTAAACCATGATATATGTAATTTGGGTCATCTATCTGTATCTATTTTCATCCTGAAAATATCCAGTACCATTTCATGTCCATAGTATTGATAGCAGCATTGATTGACAATGCACTATTGTCGATTGTGCAAAAAGTTAGCTTTACAAATATGAGTGCGTTATTCAGAAGCATGAATAGAAACCACAGTGCCACGGTGGTAATACTTCCACAAGGCCTTCTGACTATCTTTTAAGTATTGTGGCTGCAGTGGTCACAGGGGGTCACCACTGAAACTGGACCACTGCACTTACAAGTGATGTGTGGACAAAGCTGGCATGTGGACAGTTGAGGTGTGAATCACAATGGTGGTATCATGTGTGAAGTGGTCAGAATGCTGTGTGGAAATCCATTTTAGCGGTATGTGCGATCTTTGATTGCAAACACTGCTCGTTTAACCGCAGGACTGACTAGGTCTGTCCAATGTTGGCAACGCTTTGCCAGGCAATGTCGACAAGGGTTACATTTTCAAATCATGAATTTGTTTTATAAAAGATACTATTCCATGTCAATTTATTATTAAAAATATATTTTTAATGTATTTTTATACACATAAAAGTTACATTATCCAACTTTAATTTGGCAAAATGAAATGCCTGGGGGGTGGATTAAGAATACGGAAATATGAGTCAAGCTGGTTCAAGGTGGAAAATGGTACCCGTCAGGGCTGTCCATTGGCCCCACTTTTGTATATATTAACGCTTGAACCATTCGCGATAAGAATTAGACAGAATGATTCTATTGCTGGGGTGAGGATCGGAGATTCCGAGTTCAAGTTATTAAAATCTTACTAAAACAAGAACTATTATGCCGAATTTAGACAAGGAAGAAAGGAAGCTAATAATGGAGACATATCCCTTGGAGTGGACGCAAAATGGGATAATACATCTGGGCATACAGATATCAACTAATATTCAGGAGGTGATGGATAAAAATGTTGATTTACTATTTCAAGATACACAACTTAAATTAAGTAAAACTTGGCGTTATAAAGAAATTTCCTGGTTAGGCCGAATAAATGTAATTAGGTCATATATGTGACCGTATAAATGCGCGGTGGTGCACCCCACGTATAATGTATGTGTGTTTACTGTTCAAGCCTGGGAGAGGCAGGAGGAAAAGTGAGATTTGGAAGTCAATGGAGTATCTATTTAGGGCAAAAATGGCCTCTATGGCTTTCAGAGACAAAGAGATATATGTTTATAACCTACTCTGATTTTTGTTTAATTCTATCGTGGTCTATCGTTCAGATCCTTCTTCCCTCTAACCTGGGCAAATTTGTATTGTACGTAACGTAATTGTATAATGTTATATATAAGATTAAAATAAAAGAAATTAAAAAAAAAAAAATACGGAAATATGGGCCAAATTTCCAGAACCAAATAGGGATGAAATTCTGTCCCAAACTCAGTGGAAATTGATGGATTTAGGCTGAAATCTGGCTTCAATGAAATGTATTGGATCAGTCACAACTGACAGCGCCCTCTCCCAGTCATGTGTGGTGTACCTCAAAGCTTGCTGCTCAGTCCCCTGCTACTCACATTATTTATAAATGAGGAAGACAAAATCAAATAGTACTATTACTTTAGTCAATTGTTTCAAATATCTAGGTATATAGCTAGATCCCAATCTATCTTTTGGCCTCCATATTGAAAAACTGTCAGTAACTATATCCCAAACTAGGTGCCCTGTACAGGAACACATCCTGTCTAAACAGTAAGGATACAGATAGTACAACAAATACTAATGCCAGTCGTTCATTATGGGTATGTAGTTTATGCATGTGCACTGCAAACTTGCGTGCTTTAACTTACTGCATTGTTTCACTCATTCTTCCAACTTTGTGGCATGTTAAAAGAGCAAAACTGGGAACCGCTTTAATCCAGAAGCACACATTTCCATAGTTGTGTTTAAAGAGACTGTCTAGTGCCCAAAATGCATCTTTCAAGTACTAATGCATATTCATGTACTTTCAAAGTATTTTAAAATACGTTTTACATTTTGCATTGATTAAAATATAAAATACTTACAGCTGAAATATAGATGAAATTGTGAAATTACAGCAGTTTTCTAGAAACCAGGACTGGCCACATTAGCTGAGTAAAGTGATTTTTTTTTTCAAGCAGCAGCAGCAGGAACCAATGAGAATAATTGCATTCAAATTATTGGAATTTCCTTTCTCTCTAGTGATGTCATCAGACAATGTGTTGCACTGTAAAGAGATCCAAGAGCAAGGTCACTCAGAGGCCACGCAATGTTTTCAATTTGAAGAGCACAGGAAGTGATTAAATAAAACAAAACTTTATATTCTCCGTGTCTAAAAAATACTTTTTAAGTAAGTAAAAAAAAAGCTAATATTGAATAGCTGGTTTCAGGAGCATATTAAATTAACCCCTTAAGGACAGAGCCTTTGAAACATTTTTGTCCTTTCTGGACAATGCCTATTTTAACATTTCTGTGCTGTTTGTGTTTAGCAGTAATTTTCTTCTTTGTCATTTGCTGTACCCACACATATTATATATTGTTTTTATCGGGACAAGAAGGGCTTTCTATGGATGCCATCTTTTTGATCATATCTTATCATATTATTAAAAAAAATAATAAAATATGGTAAAAAAAAAAAAATACACAAATTTCTTTGTTTTTATTTGAAACAACTTCTCCTCATCGACAATAGCGAACGAAAAAACATGCTAAATAGATTCTACTATTTCTCCTGAGTACAGGGATACCACCCATGCATAGGTTTGTTGGGTTGTTTGGGGGCTAAAATGCCAAATTTGTGAGGTGCAGTTTTTTGTTTTCCAACTTGAAATTTTTACATGCAGACAGCCTGCACCCATGTCCCATTTGGGACATATTTGAAGCCAGCTAGTGTATTTTACCCCATCAACCCATATATTTTTTAAAAGAAGACACCTTAGGCTATCTCAAATAGTGGTATTTTTACACTTTCCATGCACTAATTCTACCACCAGCCTTTGTCAAACTTTGTGGTAGTAATTTTTTTGTGTTTTTTTTTCACAAACCTTGTACTTCAGACATGAATTCACAGATTTTGGTATGTGTCACTGCCAAATAACACCCTAATAAGTGTTCAACAACATCTCTTGAGTACAGGGATACCACCCATGCATAGGTTTATTGGGTTGTTTGGGGGGTAAAAGGCCAAATTTGGTAGGTGCAGTTTTTGGTTTTCCAAATTAAAATTTTGACATGCAGACCGCCTGCACTCATGTCCCATTTGGGACATATTTGAAACCAGCCAGTGTATTTTACCCCATCAACCCATATATTTTTTAAAAGTAGACACCCTACGCTATTTCAAATGGTGGTATTTTAACACTTTCCATGCACTAATTCTACCACCAGCCTTTGTCAAAGTTTGTGGTAGTAATTTTTGTGTGGTTTTTTTTCACAAATATTGTATTTTAGACATAAATTCACAGATTTTGGTATGTGTCACTGCCAAACAATAACCCAATATGTGTTCAACAACATATCCTGAGTACAGGGATACCACCCATGCATAGGTTTGTTGGGTTGTTTGGGGGCTAAAGGGCCACATTGTGAAGGTGCGCATTTTCAACTTGGAATATTGACGTGTAGTCAGCCTGAGCCCATCTTTCATTTGGGACTTTTTTTTAAGTAGGACAGTGTATTTTACCCCAAAAAGTATATATTTTGTAAAAGTAGACACCCTAGGCTATTTTAAATGGTGTTATTTTAACACTTTCCATGCACCAATTCTACCACCAGCCTTTGTCAAAGTTTGTGGTAGTCATTTTATTGTGTATTTTTTCCCACATACATTACACTTTAGACACAAATTCACATATTTCGGTATGTGTCACTGACAAACAATACCACAATATATGTTCAGCATATCAACATCTCCCGAGCACAGGGATACCACCCATGCATAGCTTTGTCAGCTTTGTTAGGGGTTGAAAGGCTACATTTGAGAGGTGCGCTTTTTGATTTTCAAACTTGGAATTTGAACATGTAGAGCAAGGAAGGGGTTAATAGCTCTTATAAGAGCCTTTGTAGTACTGTACAAAAAAATTAACCCCAAAAATGCACAGACAAGAAAAAATGTTCTGCTGTGCAGTGATCAGTGGCAGGGAAGGGGTTAATACACTACACTATACAAAAGGTATGGCTTTTATAAAAGCCCTTGGGACTCACAATTTATTAACATTTTATTTAATTTATTACAATTTAAAAATTCTGTTATACAGATCTGTCTCTTTCCCTCACTAAAACTCAAGTGAGGAGAGGGAGGCAGATCCATATGGGTCAGAACAATATTTACGAACCAGACGAATGGTGATGCTCATCTGAGAAATCACCAAACCACCTTTGCCACTGATCGGCTGTTACTGATCGCTATACACGCTTTCAGACAGCTTCAAAAGGAATACACGTAATCCCCTAGTGGGTATAATTAACCCCTAGTGAGTCTGACAAAAAAAATGCTGATAGCTAAAAAAAATCCTTCGGCGACTAGATTGCTCCATATGCGCTGCTTAGGCAGTGACCATATGTGCTGCTTAGGAAGTGATATACGGCAAGGAAGGGGTTAATAGCTCTTAAAAGAGCCTTTGATATACTGTAATAAATCAAAGTAAAAAAAAATAACCCCTAAAAAAATGCACAGACAGCAAAAAATGTGCTGCTGTGTAAGATCACTGCGTACACAGCGATCAATTGCAGGGAAGGGGTTAAATACTGGAAACGGCTTTTATAAAAGCCTTTGGGTCTCAATTCTATTAAATATATTATAATTAAAAACTTACATTATACAGCTCTGTCTCCCTCACTAAAACTCAAGTGAGAGGGAGGCAGATCTACACGGGTCAGATCAAATATTTACACATATTGATCTAACCAGACGAATGGTGATGCTCATCTGAGCAAACGCCAACCCGCCATTGTCACTTATCAGCTGTTACTGATCGCTATACATGCGCTCAGACAGCTAAAAAAAAATTTTTACGTTAAACGTAGTCCCCTAGCGGGTATAATTAACACGTGACGGGTGTAATAAAAAAGTTTAAAAAAAATTAAAAATACTTCTGCAGCAAGATTGCTGCATTTGCGTCAGATCGCTGATTAGGCAGTGATCTACGGCAAGAAAGGGGTTAATCTCTCTTAAAAGAGCCTTTTTTTATACTGTAATGAATTACAGTAAAAAAAAATAACCCCTAAAAAATGCACAGACAGCAAAAAATGTGCTGCTGTGTATGATCACTGCGTACACAGCGATCAATGGCAGGGAAGGGGGTAAATGGCTTTTATAAAAGCCCTTGGTGTTTAAAATTTTATTAAATATTTTTTTTATTATTTTATTTTATTTTTTTACTTGATCTGATCTGTCTCTCTCCCTTACTAAAAGTAGTAAGGTGAGGGAGGCAGATCAATACTTGTCAAAGGCAATATTTAGTAATATTGCCTTTGACAGTATGGTAAGTGCTCATCAGAGCACTTACCATACATGCCTGCACACAGATCACATAGATCTGCTGTGCCGGCATCGATTGGCTCCCCCTAGAGCATCGGAAGTGAAATACTTTCACTTCCGATGCTCTTGCCATTAGAAGGGAAACGCTGCCTGTACAGGCAGCGTTCCCTTCTACTGAGCCGATGGGGTCGCTCAGGAGAGCGACCACCATCGGCTCTGGGGAGCAGCATGGTGTTGTTAAGTGCCTCGCTGGCGAGGCACTTTAACAACACCGGAGATGCTTAGAAAGCGAACGATCGTTCGCTTTCTAAGCACATGTGTGCAGCGGGCGCAGCCATTTTTAAATGGCTGCTACGATCACTCCGTGGAGTGATCGTAGCGCGCCCCTGCACATTTGGGGGGTGTTGCACAATGCCTCTACCTAGAGGCATTGTAGCAACACCGTTAGAGTAAAGAAAGCGACCGCTGGTCGCTTTCTTTACTCCATTTAGTGCATGACGTGCCAGGCACGTCACCTGTCGGCAAGTCCTCGATTTGCCGTGACGTGCCTGGCACGTCACCTGTCGTTAATGGGGTTAAACACCAAGTTTGTCATCCATAGACAATGCTACTTAATTTACCCTGATAACAAATACAAATCGGTCTTTCAAGTAGTTAAACCATGTAAATGTTTGGTTGTAATCTGTTTATAATACTACTACCGTTTTTTATTTTCAGATTGTGTTCTTATTTAGTCATTGTTGATTAAAAAAATCACTCTATATATTGGATTTCTAAATAAGACATTCCTATTTTTCTCATGGGTTTATAGTGATGTATGCTTATTATCTTGGTAAGCATTTATTTGGTTGAAGGATATAAACACATATGAAATATTTGCGGCTTACCTATAAACCACATTTCCCCTTTTTAAATCCTGCTGAACACAATTACTTGGGTAGATAATATTACAAATCTCTTTTCTTGAAATGTACAGGAGTTGGTAACATTTCCCAAGAGGGAAATAAAAGTGATTTCCCCTCCTGTGTACAACATAAAATCAAAAGCAAGTTTAAAACTGTAGCTGCATTTCTCACAATGTAACAGCCTTTGGCAAAAATGAGAAAACATTTCTGAAGCAACATAATTAAAATAACAACAAAATAACATGTTACATAATAGGTTGGTGTTTGACACACAGTGGGTTTTAGAAATAGTAACTATCATCAGAATGAGAAAATATAATTTATGTGGACAAATACTAATTGGTTAGAAAACAATTTTCTGTACTTTTTTAAAATCTGTTTATACTGTTTATTCATTTAAAATCTACTATTTACAAACAGTTGTGGGGGAAAAAAACATATTTGTCAGACATTATACACACCTTTGGTTACCTCAGTAAATATTATTGAATGCTCACATTTTTCCAGTGCTTATTTTTGGAGCAAAGTGAGTATTGGGGGCCACATTGGCACCTGGAGTCTGGATGCATGTGATTACATTGGCCACAGTTAAAGTAACGCACAGGAACGCTCATGTTTTAAAAGCCACTGTATTTTTCTCAAGTGAAAGATGTATTGAAAATATGAGATTAATATGGTGTGTATTTCTTGGGATACATGCCTTTTTACCAGTAGGATTTCAATTCCAACAGGAAAATAAATGCAAACGAGAAGAAGGCCAATCTTTTTTAATGGGAATGCATAAGAACTGGACCCTTTTTAATTTTCCTTTCCTTTCTTTTTTTTTTTTTATTTTGCTTTACAAAAAAAATACAAAAATTCATATAGACGTACATACAGGACATGTCTGGAGATAAAAGTATGATACTGATCACTTTGTATCTTAGTTCAAATTACATCTACCTTCTGTAGTTAGTTACATTAATATCTATATTATCAGACAACAATTATTTTGCAATAGACATGAATACATTACGAAGTCAAATACAAAAAAACAAGATATCATACGAAAAAACAAATTGTCTGTATGGTCAGGGCCTCTTCAAATAAGCATAAATTTATGCTAAGTAGTCATAGATTCGTACTTCTAGGTGTAGGGCTGCTATTCTTGTTTCATAGGCGATTAGGATTTAATTTGTTGAACATTTCCAGAGGATGGTAACTTTAGGATCGCAGCTAACTCATCTTACAGATAAGGCGAATTAGTTAAGAGTTCTTTGATCTAAAAACGACACCATAAGAAAATAGGAGGCTCCTGCCATACAGGCCAAACATATTAGGTGTAGAGAGGTCAGGGACTCTATGTTGGTATAAGGAGGAGAGCCTTAGAGGATGGGTGGGTAAGGGTTAAGTTTGGTACCCAGGAGAAACATTCATTAAATTTAATTTATCCCAATGAAATTTCTTGAGTAACACGATAGAGTATTATACAACGGTGTGGTACTTGATAGTAATAGACCAGTTTAGGATGTTATGTTTATATTTAAATTAAAAGTTTACCTTGAGGGAGATGCATATAATGATATGACTGGGTTCCAGATTTTATAATATTCGTTTAGTGTTGAGTTTTCCAAATAAAATAATCTTTCCATTTTACATTGGTAGTAAATCTGAGTTGTAATTTCCTTTTTGGAAGGCGTTTCCCTTTTCCTCCAGTACCTAGAGATACACCTCTTAGTTGCCATCAAGATATGCAATATCAATTTATTTGAATGTATGTTTTTACCCGGCAGTTCAAGGTGAAATAGAAAGTTTACTGGAGTCAGATTTCCTAGGTTAATATGTAGGTCTGCAAGAATTTCAATGAGAGTCGTGCGGACCGGGTTAAGATCTTGGCAGTCCCACCAAATGTGTTTTATAGTGCCAGTTTCTTTAAGGCATCTCCAACATAGCGGGGAAGTTGTTGGTTGAAATTTCGCTAATTTTGATGGGACCCAATACCACCTGTGTAATAATTTTATATATAATTCTTGGAGAGTAATACAATGGATTGTTTTTTTCATTAAGTCAACTGCTTTGTACCACATTTGTAGGGGGTAGGTTTCCTTCAGGTCTATTTCCCACTTAATAATTGTGTCATGTTTTTTATCTGAGGTCTCTAGTTGTTCTAAGGCTTCACGGATTTGGAAAGATAGCTTATGGTGGGTGCCGTACACGATTTAGTCGTATTTAATATGATAGTTTTTAAGAAGAGACCTAATTCGAGCGTATGAGAAGATCTCATTTCTTGGAAGATTATATTTCTGTTGAAGAACAGTAAATGAAAGTAAGGTAGAATCCCCAAAAAGGTCACCGATCTTGCTTAAGCCGGATCTGTACCAGTGTTCGAGGTTTAAATCCTCCAAAAGAAGTTTCAGTAGGTCTATCGGTACTCTAGTTATTAGTTGATTGTCCCTAAAAAATTTAGATTTAATTATACCCATAGACGTAAATACATTGTTTATGATAGGGTTAGCTATTTTTAGTGCTCCATGCCTTTGCTTTCCCAACCAAAAGAGAAGAAAGGGGTCTATATTGCCACACAGCTCCCTTTCGTATCGATACCAATTTTTGTTTTTAGATGCCTTGTTACCCCATACAAAAAAGTGGGAGAACATCCATGAGTCATGAATGTGATGCACGTCTGGGAACGAGAGTCCCCCGTGTGAGAGAGGTTGGGACATAATTTTAAATTTAATTCTGGGTTTCCTACCCTCCCAGACGTACAAGGCAAACAGACCATGGAACATGGACAAAATTCTCTTTGGGACTCTTAATGGGATAGTGCGTAGCAGATATTCCAGTTTAGGCATCAGGTAGGACTTGACCAAATTAAGCCTCCCCATCCAAGAGGTCGGAATTTTCCTCCAGGTTTTTACCTTGGTCTCCAATTCCTTCTACAGTCCCAAATAGTTAGATTTAACTATGTTGTCTATATCAAACTCAAGATTAATACCCAAATATCTAATTCTGTCATTTGACCATTTTAGACGGTAGGACTGACCAAGGAGAAGGATCTGGGATTGGGTTAAATTTTTAGAGATAACTTGGGTTTTAGCAAGATTAATTTTATAGTTTGATAGGAGGCTAAACTCTTCTACGCATCGCAATACCTCTGGGATAGAGCGCTCTGGATTAGTAAGGGTTAGAATGACATCATCTGCATAAAGCAGGATTTTTTTTTGTATTTTTCCGAACTCTATCCCAGAGATTGATTGGGTTTGTCTAATATACGAGGCTAGGGGCTCCATAGTCAGGTTATATAGGAGTGGGGACAATGGGCAGCCCTGCCTAGTGCCATTCTTGACCTGGAACCATCTAGAGTTTAGACCATTACCATAAATTTGTGCTGATGGATTTGAATACATGGACATTATCATTGTTTTAAACATTCCCCCGATACCATAAGCGGACAAGACTTCAGCCATATATGCCCAATTGACTCTGTCGAAAGCCTTCTCAGCGTCAACAGATACAAAGGTGCATGGTGTATTGGTGGTATTTATTAATTGTGGCCAAATTCAATATTTCCCTGACATTATCTCCCCCTGATCTGTTGGGTAGAAAACCTGATTGGTCCGGGTGGATCACATCTAAAGCGACCGTTTTCAAACGATCAGCCAAAATTTTAGACAGAATTTTAAGGTCAATATTAATTAATGAAATTGGGCGATAATTAGATACGAAGTTCGGGTCCTTGTCCGATTTCGGTATCGGGGAGATTGTAGCCCTCAACATTTCGGGGGGAATACTCCCAGTGCTTCCAATGGTTTTATAGAGTGAGTATAGAAGGGGGGATATTTCTGGTTCAAAAATCTTATAAAAAAAAGCTGTGTAGCCATCCGGGCCAGGAGCTTTGAACAACCCGATCAATAGAGAAGAAATAAGAAAGGCCATCTTAAACCCTTTTTAAATATGGGCACCGCATCGGCTTTACATGAATCTGTGGGCACCGTGCCTGAAGTAAAAGAATCCTTGAAAATCAAAAATAATGAACATGCCAGAGCCTGGATAAATTCTTTAAGGACCCGGGGGTGTATACCAACCTGGCCCGGGGCTTTGTCTATTGTAACACATTTAATCGTTTTAACACTGTTTCTTGTGTCAACCAATCACATGCTTGCTGTGACTGTTCTGCAAAAGTAGCTTGCAGGTTCTTGTCCATCGGTTCTTCCTTGGTAAAAACAGAAGAAAATACATTTTTTTAAATATCTGCTTTCTCTCTGTCCCCACTAACCATCTCACCTATTTCAGTTTACGAAGATCCAACATTATCAGCCTTTCATTTTTTTGTCATTAACTTATTTTAAAAAAAACTTTTGTTCTCCTTAGTAGTGTTGAGCGAACCCGAACCGCACTGTTTGGGTTTGTACCGAACATTACGGTGTTCGTACCCTGGACCCGAACCCGTATATTTCACTGTATGTTCGGGTTGGAGTTTGAGCTTCGGCTATAAACCAAAAGTCTTTAAACTGAAAGTCATTCGGTTTATAGACTTTCGGTTTATAGAATAGCCAATAGCATTACATGGATTCTATAAGCCGAAAGTCTATAAACCAAAAGACATTCGGTTTATAGACTTTCGGTTTATTGAATACATGTAATGCTATTGGCTATTCTATAAACCGAAAGTCTATAAACCGAACGACATTCGGTTTATAGACTTTCTTTTTATAGAATAGCAATAGCATTAAATGTATTCTATAAAACGAAAGTCTATAAACCGAATGTCTTTCGGTTTCTATACTTTTGGTTTATGGAATACATGTAAGGCTATTGCTATTCTATAAACCGAAATAGAGTCCCCATTCATAAGAATAGGTCAATTGACCTATTCTTATGAATGGGGACTCTATTTCGGTTTATAGAATAGCAATAGCCTTACATAAAAAATTTGTGGCTACCTCCTCCTCCTCCAGCGCCGCTTCCCCCTACACCGCCATGGTCACCGCCTCCTCAACATATGGGTCACTTAGTATAAACTGAAAGAGAATACCCTGCACTCCAACCCTGCAGCCATGATTTAGATTTAGATTTATGTTCTTCCAAAGCTAAAATCAAAGATTCCATCTAGTGCTATTTTATGGCTCAGCTGTATTTGTAATTTGTATGTATTTTATGTTATTTTAAGTTATTTCCCTATCCATATTTGCTTGCAGGGCACTTGTCCTATTCTTACCCACATTTTACTTCCTTTTGCAGCCCTCTAGCCCTTTCCATTACTTTTTTAGAGGCATTTTAGTGGCCAAAAGTCCGTGTCCCCATTGACTTCAATGGGGTTCGGGGTCAATTTCGGGGTCAAGTTCGAGCACGGACCCGGACATTTTTTCGAAGTTCGGTGGAACCTCTCGAACCCGAACATCCAGGTGTCCACTCAAGTCTACTCCTTAGCAATCATTTTTTCCTTCTCTTACTTATTCACCTTTTTACAGTCTTTCCTGGCATCTTTATATTTTGCAAATGCCTCTGCTGATCTTTCTTTTTATGTATTTATTTCTTGATTTATCTTATTGGTTAGCCACATTGATTTTAGTTTGCTTCTTTTAGATTTGTTTCCAAAGGGTATACGTGTATGTGTTAGTTTGAAGGTATTCCACTTATCTTATGTATTTATTCCCAAAAATGATCCACTTCACTCAACAGGACAAATATATGTACAGCTTTCTTAGGGGTTTTTGCCTTCTTTCGGATCAAAAGCTGGAATGATAGGTAGAAGGGTTGAACTTGATGGACTTGTGTCTTTATTTCAACCTAAATTACTATTTTACTATGTTACTATGTATTAAAAATTCAGTGTTTTGAATTAATCTCAAAGGGTATCACTATTTCCCAAGTGCTCCCTAACTTGGATGTCATAGATACCGTAAGTGTCTCATTGTTAGTCATTACCAGATCCAAACCAGCATCCCCTATGGTTGGTGTCTGCAATTGCCATTCAACATATTTAGAAATATACTATATACTATTCTTTAAATGCAATCCACAGTTTCAATGGGATGTGTTGCAAACCTGCTGGATATACCAAATATTATGTTTAATTTTCATAGAACTGGCACAGGTAAGAAGTTTCAGCTGTATTCAGACGTCTAAGTCCCAAGAGACCAAGCTCCATTTTACCCTATAACAGTGATCAAGTGAGAGGACAGGTCTTTACTATAATTCAGTCTGGTTGTGCAAAAATACTGCAAACTTTCAAAATAATTTAGAAGGGGCAAGTAACACAAAACAGCTGTATAGGCAACACATACTAAAGAGAAACATTCTAAAGAGAACCAGTCAGTTAACTGCATAAATAGGCATAGCTTTTCCAACAGTTAAACAGTACAATTTTGGCAATGGTAATGAGGAAACGTTCACAGATTGTAAATTAATTCTTCAATACAAGGTGCTGAATCTGAGTGAGCCAGTTACATTTTTGTTGATAAGAGTAAGGCAGCTTGTTATATCTTGTGACATCTTGCTAGTCTGCCAGTAATGACAGATGTGATACCGGAGGTTGAAAAGTAGATCCATGCATCAACTGCCTACAGATGATAGTTGAGATTGAAAGATGTAATGATTTGCCCACACAAGAAAATGCAAGTGTGTTACTGCAAGGATCATAGTTCACATGAAATAAAAAGGAAAGCCAGTGAGGGAGATGTAGTTACATTATGCAGATATTAAATGTACTTGTTTTTGTGTGTGTGTGAGTGTGTTTGAGTGTGTGCGTGACTGTGTGTGTGGTTAGAAATGGTTTCAAAAAAATGTGAAGCCCACTACTGGGTACATTTCATGAGAAACACATTACTGCTGTGAAAACCTTATCTAAAGTACACATGTGGGTATATTGACTAAAATTCAAGAATAGCTCGAGGAGGTCGACTTTAAAGGTATACTTTCATTTTGAGACTCAAAAATAGCTTTTCAAAGGGAAAGATTTGAAACTGAAGTTTTTTTCTAAGACAAACTTTGGTGCCGAATTTGACTTAGTCGCAAAAGGAAAGTCGACTTCCTTGAGCTATTCTCGAATTTTAGTGAAGAGACTCAATATAATTAGTTTGGACATCCTGGTTTGACTCTGTGCAAAGTAAATATAAAATCTCTAATACAAAATAATAAAGTGTTGCGCAAAGAAAAAAAAATATAAACACACAATAAAGGCAATACTTATCTTGAAGTAAAGTGTCATCTTTTTGTCTTGGCAGCCACATCCGATGCAGCTGCCATAAAAAAAAAGTTTAAAAAAATCATTGCCACCTGATATGACAGTACATCATATCCGGTGACTGTATTCCCTTCCTCCGTGCAGGAGGGAAGACAGGATGGAGGAGACAACTGGGGGGACAAGGAGCATCCAAGAGGTGAGTACAGGGGAAGGGGGGAGGAGGGTGGCATATTATTGGGCAAATTGGCTGGGGCTTATCAATGGCAAAATAATGCTGGCATATTATTGGGCAAATTGACTGTGTCTTCTTAATGGTAAAATAATACTGGCAGATTATTGGGCAAATTGTCTGGGGCATATTAAATGTCAAAATAACACTGGTATATTATTGGGAAAATTGGTTGGGGCATATTAAATGACAAAATAATACTGGCATATTATTGGGCAAATTGACTGTGGTTTATTAATGGCAAATTAATACTGGCATATTACTGGACAAATTAGCTGTGGCTTTTTAATTGCAAAATAACACTGGCATATTAATGGCAAAAGTAGTACTGGCATATTAATGGCAAAATAACACTCACATACTAATGAGCTAATTGGCTGTGGCATATTAATGGCACAATAATACTGGCATATTAATGGCAAAATGGCTATGGCATATTAATGGGCAAAGTGTGGCATATTTAATGGACAAACAGTGGCATATTTTAATAGGCAAACTGAATGTTGCATATGTTAAAGACAAAGTGACTCTGGCATGTTAATTGGTACCTGACATTGGCTTATTTTAATTGGCAAAGTGATGATGTGGCATGTTCTGTGAGGCAAAAATACATGTACTATTGGGGAAAGTGACACTGTGGCTTGTTCTGCAGGGGCAGTTCTGTGGGACAAAGTGACACTGTGGCATGCCAAATTGTGTGGGTGCAATATGAATGCATGGCAAGGGCTTTGGGTATGGTATGGTGCTATGTTAAGTCCTTAAGGTGCAATGTTGGTACAGAAAAAGGGAATAACAACAAGAAATGTAATGTTTCAGTAACATTGTTATTACATATACAGGGAGTGCAGAATTATTAGGCAAATGAGTATTTTGACCACATCATCCTCTTTATGCATGTTGTCTTACTCCAAGCTGTATAGGCTCGAAAGCCTACTACCAATTAAGCATATTAGGTGATGTGCATCTCTGTAATGAGAAGGGGTGTGGTCTAATGACATCAACACCCTATATCAGGTGTGCATAATTATTAGGCAACTTCCTTTCCTTTGGCAAAATGGGTCAAAAGAAGGACTTGACAGGCTCAGAAAAGTCAAAAATAGTGAGATATCTTGCAGAGGGATGCAGCACTCTTAAAATTGCAAAGCTTCTGAAGCGTGATCATCGAACAATCAAGCGTTTCATTCAAAATAGTCAACAGGGTCGCAAGAAGCGTGTGGAAAAACCAAGGCGCAAAATAACTGCCCATGAACTGAGAAAAGTCAAGCGTGCAGCTGCCACGATGCCACTTGCCACCAGTTTGGCCATATTTCAGAGCTGCAACATCACTGGAGTGCCCAAAAGCACAAGGTGTGCAATACTCAGAGACATGGCCAAGGTAAGAAAGGCTGAAAGACGACCACCACTGAACAAGACACACAAGCTGAAACGTCAAGACTGGGCCAAGAAATATCTCAAGACTGATTTTTCTAAGGTTTTATGGACTGATGAAATGAGAGTGAGTCTTGATGGGCCAGATGGATGGGCCCGTGGCTGGATTGGTAAAGGGCAGAGAGCTCCAGTCCGACTCAGACGCCAGCAAGGTGGAGGTGGAGTACTGGTTTGGGCTGGTATTATCAAAGATGAGCTTGTGGGGCCTTTTCGGGTTGAGGATGGAGTCAAGCTCAACTCCCAGTCCTACTGCCAGTTCCTGGAAGACACCTTCTTCAAGCAGTGGTACAGGAAGAAGTCTGCATCCTTCAAGAAAAACATGATTTTCATGCAGGACAATGCTCCATCACACGCGTCCAAGTACTCCACAGCGTGGCTGGCAAGAAAGGGTATAAAAGAAGAAAATCTAATGACATGGCCTCCTTGTTCACCTGATCTGAACCCCATTGAGAACCTGTGGTCCATCATCAAATGTGAGATTTACAAGGAGGGAAAACAGTACACCTCTCTGAACAGTGTCTGGGAGGCTGTGGTTGCTGCTGCACGCAATGTTGATGGTGAACAGATCAAAACACTGACAGAATCCATGGATGGCAGGCTTTTGAGTGTCCTTGCAAAGAAAGGTGGCTATATTGGTCACTGATTTGTTTTTGTTTTGTTTTTGAATGTCAGAAATGTATATTTGTGAATGTTGAGATGTTATATTGGTTTCACTGGTAAAAATAAATAATTGAAATGGGTATATATTTGTTTTTTTTTTAAGTTGCCTAATAATTATGCACAGTAATAGTCACCTGCACACACAGATATCCCCCTAAAATAGCTAAAACTAAAAACAAACTAAAAACTACTTCCAAAAATATTCAGCTTTGATATTAATGAGTTTTTTTGGGTTCACTGAGAACATGGTTTTTGTTCAATAATAAAATTAATCCTCAAAAATACAACTTGCCTAATAATTCTGCACTCCCTGGACAAATAGTTGAATGTGATATGAAAATCGTTGCATATAATATTAAAAGGTTTACATTTAAATCCAATTTTTTACAATGCGACTTTAGAAAATTGGATTGAGGGGGGACCACTGCTAAAGACTTTGCCTAGGGCTCACTAGGGTCTTAAAGCAGCCCTGAAAACACTGATAGAGCAGTGGTTGGGCCCCAGTATGTCATCACTGGCCTTTTATCAACCTTTCTCCACCTCAGATCTTTATATGTAAAGGGAAAAGAAAGAGTGAAAGCAGAGAGGGAATTTCCATCCTATCTTATCGATCCCAGACAGAGCTTCCTATGAGGCAGATGGCTGCTTAACCTACAAATCTCTGGCTGGGTGCTAAATTGGTACAACCGTCTCCCATTTATGAGAATCGTCTGGGGGGTAATCCACTCACTACTCAACAGTTCTCCAATGATGGTAGCCTTATGAACTTGTATGCCATAGGAAAAAGATACTTTTGGAAATCAGTTACCCAGGAATCGAGCAAGACAAAATATCATAGATGGTATTGGATACTCAGAAATTAAATGCATGTTTCATCATATAAATTCTAAGAAAGTTATATTAATTTCATCCAGTTGCTTGGCTAATCATGTGTTTTAAATACACAATGTTTTACTCAGCTTCTTTTAAATACTTACATTTACAGGATTTCCCATCCGCCAGTCAAGAAGTTAGGCAATCATAAACTTTTAAAGATACACCAAAAAAATTTTTTTTTTTTAATTTATCCAGTTTGTTGATAAAAATCTGTAGCTAATTAATAGAAATCATTGTGTGAAAGACCAATTTTCTGAATTACGCTTGGATGCAAATAATAATCACCCTGGTGAACAATAAAATGCATTTCTAAAATGAATAAAGAATCAAAGGTTTAAAATGAAGAGAACATATTCCTACATGATTTTAAAATACTGTACAAATAACAATACTGCACCAGTTGTTTCCTTAGCAACTGAAATAAAGTTCAGGGAACAAATGTTACTTTACCTTAGTTTTAAATTCTTTGGCATAAAAGAAATTAAGTTACAGACAGGACACTAAATACATCATGTTATTGTTTGCTATGATATTGTTAAGTATAATAATACATGATGAAAAATAAGCCAATTGGGCATTAGTGCTACTCAGCAGATTAAAGTCAAATGCTAGATTTAATTAGGTTAACGGCTGTCACAGATGTCAGCAGTTAGCATTAAAGAAATAGTTTATCTTAATTGCCTGCTATATTTGTAAAACAAAATTGGCATTGTACATACAGAATGCATGTTTTACTTTTAATGTAAGCTAAACATGCTGGCATTTGAACAGGAAGTCTTTGAATAATTTTTCTTCAGATGAAGACAACCTTGTCAATCAAAAGTATCTAGGACAAGCAATTCCCAGCACATCCATAGAAATCAATCTTCCAAGACAGGTTGCTAAAGTTCATAAAGCTACTGCTATGGGCTCTTAAGATGTTGAATCATAGATATAGAGCTGTAATTTAAACCACCCAGCAAATAAAAGGCTACTATGTGAATATTCTTATCCACAGAAAAAAACATGCATACAAAAGCTTTCAATAAGTTTTTATTTTCATAAAGAGAACAAATTAATTCAAACAGTGTATTTATAGTAAGCTGTTTATTTCAAATATATTCAAAATAAATGTAAGTATTTAAAAAAAAAAAAGTTTAATATAAAATATGCTTGTTAAGAAACCACAAGTAAAGATTTACAAATATGATAATATGTATACATACAGTACACAAAAGGAACAAACCTGATACCTAAGTGAACTCATCAAATTTGTTCATGCACAATGTATAGCTGAATTGGTGAGATGAAATGTTCATCTTACCCCAACTCACCTGCTATTCACTTCAACTCACCTGCTACTCACCTCAACTCACATTTTAGTGAATCATCCCAACAGAGTGAGGGTGTGCTTAAAATGTACAGAAATATGTTGCCACCAAATTGATGAGTATAAATGTGACAAGTAGATCACACTTCTATATATACAGAAAGTACTCTCTTTAAATTCTATTATTTTACAGATCAACACATAATAACAATCATTTGGTTCTTAGCAGGTCTTAAAATTAGGTAAATACAACCTCGGATGAACAACAACACATGTCATATAAAACTGTCATGAATTATTTATAAAAAATAAAGCTGAAATAGAGAAGCCATGTGTTGAAAACTAAGTACAACTTATGATTCAATAGCTTGTAGAACCACCTTTAGCAGCAATAACTTGAAGTAATCATTTTCTGTAAAATTGTATTGGTCTCTCACATTATTGTGGAGGAATTTTGGCCCACTCTCCTTTACAACATTCCTTCAGTTGATTGAGATTTGCTGGCATATGTTTTTTTTTTTTTATTATGCAAAATACAAAAATAAAAGAACATTAAATATTTATATATCCTTTTAATAAGTATTACTATCCATTCACACGCACATTCATACTCCCATTCAGACATCTATTTTTCAAAAAATCTGTTTTTATTTATTCAAACAGTATGCCCAGATATGGTAGTAATTTTCTAACTTCTCCGCATTATTTAAGAAATAACTCCTTTACATAGTTGCTTGATAGAAAAACGGTAAGGAAGGGGCGCATGTATGGGGAAAAGAAAAACAAATGATAGTGCAACACTGTTGATGTTGATAAATCGCAATATCTTAGTGCTAAATAGGTACACTCACAAACTGTGCAATAAAATCAGGCTCATCAGAGGGATATGTATGGTGATCTTTTATTCCTCCATCTAGAACAGGCAAATTAAAAAAGCCATTGCGCAGTGGCTGGAAAAATTTGGACACATTTAAAAACAATATTACACGTACAAATATTAAAAGCACTGATAAAGTGCAACTTGCGTATATGAAGAAGTTCCAGATAAGTAAATTTCTATCCTGTTGACATCAGGATAAAGACGACTGGAAACTTGAAATGATGAAAAGGATCCACTCAACGCGTTTCACCAACTTGTGTTGGCTTCCTCAGGAGAAGTGTTTATTGTGCAAATCTCTGCGGTAAAGTGCTGGTCTTGTCAGTGGGAGGCTTGTCTTATATATGTTTTCATTATAATTATCATTATCTACACCTGATAAGACAAGATACATACATGCGCCCCTTCCTTCCCGTTTTTCTATTGCATTTTGTGGGTGCTGCAGTATCAAAGGAAGAGTATTTTAATTTTATCTTTATTATATCACTTTTTTTCACGTGTGTGTTTGTGTCATTACTATTTCTTTTTCCATAGTTGCTTGATTGTCTAGTTGTATAAAAAGATCTTCCATCAGGATTTCCCTAGTAGATTTCCAAGCCCGTGCAATCATGAGTTTTACTGCCGAGAACAAGTGGACCAAAATTAATTTCCAATTTATATTTGGTTAATCCTAAATTAAATAATATCATCTTTGGATCATATAGGAATTGTTCGCCGGTGATGAGCCGGACCCTGTTTCACAAATTTTTTTATAATTTTGCATTCCCATCACATATGTCCCAAGGTACCCCTGAATTTAAAACATTTCCAACAGAGATCTAATCCTGCATAGAATCTTTTAAATTTCACTGGTGATAGATGCCATTTAT
Organism: Pelodytes ibericus; assembly: GCA_036172795.1. Classification (NCBI taxonomy): domain Eukaryota; kingdom Metazoa; phylum Chordata; class Amphibia; order Anura; family Pelodytidae; genus Pelodytes; species Pelodytes ibericus. The sequence goes on from CM069860.1 coordinate 167,848,830, forward strand.
ATATTGTTTTAAAATAAAGCTCCACAAAGTTCAGTGGACTATACATTTATGAATAGCATTTCAATCAGGTTTAGGTCTGGACTTTGACTGGGCCATTGCAACACCATGATTTTTTTCTTTTCAGTAATTCTGGTTTAGTTTTGGTGATGTGCTTGGGATCATTGTCCTGTTGCATGATCCAATTTCAGCCAAGCTTTAACTGTTGGACAGATGGCTTCGCATTTGACTCTAAAATATTTTGGTATACAGAGGAGTTCATGGTGGACTCAATGACTGCAAGATTACCAGGTCCTGTAGCTACAAAACAAGTCCAAATCATCAACCCTACACCACTGTGCTTGACAGTTGTTATGAGTTGGGGTGTAGCTGTTTATATAGTGCAAACAGTACCACATTTTTCAGTAACCTGTCTAGGTAAACAATCCCAGTAGGTAAGGGATCTTTGTATTTTTTGTGTGTTTTTTTATTACTGCATATCTGTGGCTTTTTATGCCTTTTTTTAAATTTATTTTTAAAATGTATAATGTATATATACTATCCATGTGACCACCTATTTGCATGTATTTAGTGGCCTGGGATTTCTGCTATATATCCAAATTGAGGTCAGACTATAAGACATGGATCCAGGTCCCCAGCAGAGCTGCAGGGAACCTCGATCCCCTCTCTAACAACAGTGGATGTCTGCGCGATGAGCGCAGACTCCCCTGCTTCCGCCCGGCACGACGCCGGGGCTTCTATGAAGAAGCCAGGTACTTCCGCTTTCGTCACAGAAGTCCCGTCGATCGTGCCGGGCGGCAGCAGGGGAATCTGCGCTCATCGCGCAGACATCCTCTGCTGCCCCACTAGCCACCAGGGTGAATCGGGCAGCTGGGGGATGTCTGCACTATACGTGCAGACATCCTCCATGCTGCCCGACACGGCAGACTATTATGACGGACCAGCTGTCCGTCATAATAGACTGCTGTGTCGGGCAGCATGGAGGATGTCTGCACGTATCGTGCAGACATCCCCCGGCTACCCCCACTAGACACCAGGGAACGAAACCAGGTAAGGGGGAGGACAGAGGACACAGACAGACAAGGGGAGGCGGGGAGGGAGAAAAGGGGAGGGGGTATAGAGAGAGACAAAGGGAGGGGGAGGGGGGAGGACACAGACAGACAAGGGGGGGAGACACAGACAAGGGGAGAGAGGAGGACAAAGATAAAATGGGAGGGGGGGATAGAGAGAGACAAAGGGAGGGGGAGGGGGAGGACACAGACAGACAAGGGGGGAGAGACACAGACAAGGGGAGGAAGGGGGACAGATAGAGACAAGAGAGAGACGTTTTGGGGGGAAAGAGAGACAACGCTGGGGGGAATTTATCTGGAACAACTGCCCATTTGGTGTGAGCCTGGTGATATGGCGTCACTACAGAGTTGAATGTATTTTTATTTGAGATGGGCCAGCCCATGATTTGGATCTCTTTATACAAATATTAACATTACAAACAAACCTTACAATCTGAAATTTACACACAAATATTCTCATGAATAAATTGAATTTTTAGACGAATACATAAAATATGATGTAGTAAGCACTACAATATTTAAGAAGGTAATAGTTTTATTACTTCCAACAGTCACCATCCTCATCACACATTCTAATCTAGGACATACCTCTAGAAAAATTTAGGAGCATTACGCACTATTAAAAACTATGAAAAATCTATTTTATGGAGAAATGCTACATTCACATATGCTGGTAATAAAGCACATAATATGAAGGGGGAAATATATTACAGGACAATGCCAAAAAATAACTACTCAAAAATATAGGATTGCATTTATTACAGATTATAATCAATACACCAATAGCATTAATACAATTGCTAAAAAAACATTGGCAAGCTCTGAAGGGTGACCCAATTTTGGATCAGATTCTGGAAGAAAGACCAAATGTTATTTTCTCCATGGTCCACAATATTAACCCCTTAGTGACATAAGTTTTCTGGCTTATCTGATTCTTGGTGACATGGGCTGTTTTAACATTTCTGCGGTGTTTGGGTTTTGCTGTAATTTATTCTCTCATTTAGTGTACCCACACAAACTATATATTGTTTTTATCGGCATAACAAGGGCTTTCTTTTGATAACATTATTTTGATAATAGCTTATAATTTTATATAAAAAAATAATAAAATATTGTAAACAAAAAAATCAGACTTTTATCTGAAAAATCATATACTCATCTACAAAAGACAACAAAAAAACACTGCTAAATAGTTTCTAATATTTGTCCTGAGTTAAGAAATAGCCCATGTTTTTGTTTTTGTGCTTGTTTTTTTCAAGTTACAAGGCAATAACTATAAGTAGTGCAAAGCTATTTCAAAATCCTTTTTTTCAAAATTTGCAATATGGACATTGTAACACTGATATCTGTACTAAATCCATGCATGAACCGTCACATGTACATATTTTTCAAAACTAGACAACTCAGGGCATTTAACTTGGGGTATTTTGACACTTTCATGTAGCCATTTTACCATCAACCATTGCCAAAGTTTGCAGCAAACAAATAGAAATTGAGATTTTTCACACAGATTGCAATGCAGGTAAACTTTTCCTGAAAATTTGAAGGGTTACTGCCAAATAATATCTCAATAATATCTCAATATGAGTACAGGGCTACCACCCATGCACATAGGTTTGTCAGCTGCTTTGGGGGTTAAAAGGCCACATTTGAGAGCTGCACTTTTTGGTTTTAAAACTTGGAATTTTGAAATGCAAAAAACCTGTGCCCATCTTCCATCTGGGACATTTTTGAACCCAGCCAGTGTATTTTACCCCACAAAACCATATATTTTTGAAAATCAAATACCCTAGGGTATTTCAGATGGTGGAATTTTAACACATTCCATGCACTAATTCTACCACCAGCCTATGTCAAAGTTTTGGGTAGTAATTGTGTTTCACATACATTGTACTTCAGGCATGATTTTTCAGATTCTGGTATTTGCCACAGCCAACAAACACCTCAATATGTGTTCAGCAACATCTCCTGAGTACAGGGATACCACCCATGCATAGGTTTGTTGATTTGTTTTGGGGATTAAAGGCAACATGTGAAATGTGCGCATTTCCTTCTTGGACTTTTGACATGTAGTCATCCTGTGCCAATGTTCAATTTGGAACATTTTTGAAGCTGGGCAATGTATTTTACCCCATCAAGCTATATATTTTTGGAAACTAGGCATCCTAAGGTATTTCAAATGGGGGTATCATAATACTTTACATGTACTAATTCTACCACCAGCATTTGTTAGTAATTTTTTTGAGTTTTGTTTCCACATCCATTGTACTTCAGGTATGAATTCACATATTTTTATGTCACTACCAAACAACACTCCAATATGCGTTCAGCAACATCTCCCGAGTACAACAATACCATCTATGTATAAGTTTGTTATGGGGTTTTTGGGGTAAAAGGCCACATTAGAGGTATGCATCTCAGTGTTACAACTTGGAATTTTGCTATGCAGTCAACCTGCATCCATGTCCTATTTGGTATATATCTTTGAAGCCAGCCAATGTAATTTACTCCCACCAAAGCTGAACAAGGTAAAAATTGAACCCTGAGTCAACGGCCTCAGAATCAGTGCCTAAGCAGTGATCTACGGCAAAGAAGGGGTTAATAGCTTTTAGAGAGTCTATGTAGTACTGTAATACATTACATTACAGTACAAATAAATGAATCCCTAAAAAAAATGCATACAGCAAAAAAGTGTTGCTGTCCAAGATTACTGCTTATACAATAATCAGTGACAGGCAAGGGGTTAATTTCACAGGGAATTCATAAAACCTAACAATTTTATAAAATTTTATTTTAACACTTATAATGATCTGTCTCTTTCCCTTCCAAAAATGTAAGTAAGGAGAGATAGGTAGATACAAATTGGTCAGATCAATATTAACAACTATTGATCTGACCAGGCGAATGGTGATGCTCATCTGAGCAATCACCAAACCGCCTTTGCCACTAATTATATGTTACTGATCGCTATACATGCGTTCACACAGCGTAAAAGAAAAATTATTGCAGCAGTAGTGATCTACGGAAAGGAAGGCGTTAATAGCTCTTAAAAGATCCTTTGTTATACTGTACAAAAAAAATCGATTGCGGCATCATGCAACACCCTTCTCTGCCCTCTGGGCAAAATGGTCACCCGGTGATCGAGGGTGCCGTATTGCAGGCTCCTCCAATATGGCATGCCCATCAGAGAGCGATAGAAGTGATAAAAAATCTCTTCCATTTCTCTGAGACTATTGCTTGACCGCCCCTAGAGGCAGTAAGCAAAATTACAGTTGAAAAAAAAAAAAGGAAAAAGCTAACCCTAGATCTACTAACCCTAGATCTAGGGTAAGGGTTACAATTAGGGTTAGGGTTACAGGTGGGTTAGAGTTACAATTATGGTTAGTACAAGGGTTAGATTAAGGGGTGGGGGTAGATTTAGGGTTAGGGTTAAATTTAAGGTTAGAGTTGGGGTCAAAAGGTCACAGTAGAAGAAAATGGTAAGAAAACAAAAAAACACTACTATTGATTATCGCCCTATTGAAACAAAACATAGAAAACATTGAAACATCGGTATTTCTAAACTCATGACAAATTTTAGAAATATATAGACAGGGTCTTTTTTTACTGTTTGTAATATCAGGTCAAAGATATAAAAAGTGTTTTTTTTTTAATAGTAAATTATATCTTATGATGACAACAATAGTATCAAATGAAATCCATATCCGTTCTTAATCATAAAAAATGATAAATAATTTGTGTGGGTGTACTGAACACAAACAAAGAAATTCACAGTTCAGCAAAAGTATGACAAAAAAAATGCATTTACTCTAATAGTCAGCTGTCAGTGGTATCCTGGTGATGAAGAACTACACCAGGACACAGAATAGAATGAAGCTAGGGAGTAGGCCTATGATAGTTTAGCTTTAAAAAATGCCAATATGTAGAAGGAGTCATAACAGCAGCAATACGAGTGATGTCTAATGATAGTAGAATAGAGCCTGCATGTGTCTAGCAGACTGAGCAGTCCAAAGCAGCAATATCAATTGTGGCAATTACATCTCTTAAAGGGACAGTCTAGTCCCCAAACTCATGATTACTGCTTGTATAGTGCACAGGCTTTTTTCAAGTGTGATTTTATGCAGGCATTCTGCATAAATCACATTTTTAAAATTTGACTCAAGTCCTCCCCCAGTGATTACTCTGCATGTTTACTGCAGGTGCAGTATTTTTTCATTCGCCAATTTAGCTAATTACCATCTTACAGGCTTTGTTGGCATCTTTTTTCACGAATGCCTCTGCTGATCCTTCCCTCAACTTTTTAATATTTGAACGCTACTTTGTATTTATTTACCTTGCTGGTTACCAAAATTGATGTGAGTTTCCTTCTTTTATATTGGTTTCCAAAGAGTATAAATGTATATATATAATTTTGTAGCGTTTCCAAAAAATAATCCATCCCAAGCAACAAGACCAAGGGATGTATTAAACGTACTAAAATTAGCCTTTTTCAAATTCTGTGTTTTTCTGGGACACATACCAATTTGCCTTTTTGAATTAATCTCAAAGGATACCATGTAATGGCTGCTATTTCCCAAATGCTCCATTATTGGATAAATGTGTAAACACATTATGTGAATACCATATTTAATATACATATATCCTATTGAAAACATAAACTAATAACACATGCCCCACATAAATACTGATAAAATAATTTTAACATTGTGAATGACTAACTAAATAAATAAAACCACAATCATTTCAAATTCATAGTAAGTATATAAATAAGTATTAAAATACAATAAATAAATTAATCCTAGGCATAACTGTTTAACATAATAAAAACAAATGAAAAATACTATCAAAATGAGACTAAACAACCTATAATATTAATTCATATAGTAATTAAGAAGCTTCACTTGAGTTTTATTTATTTTTTGAGTTCTATTGGACCTTTTTATCCTTTTCATAAGAGTAGCTACACTGATTACATTTAGATGCCTTTGTAGGCTCTTGTTTTTCTTTCTCAATTTGGTAAATATACACAGTCGGAGGGTTCATTTAGTACTGCATTTAACGTGGTGTCATTTATTTAATACCTTTACAAGTCAAGTGTTACATTTTAAAATTAAACTTTGTTGCTACATACGGGGTTGTCATTCTAAGCAGGTCACTAGACAAATGTAACATTGTTTTGGGTGTGTCTCTTTGTTAAAATATGCTTACCACAGAATACAAAGCAAGGGCAGTTCCCTAAATATAACAACTGTTTACACTATTTAAAGGATCAATAATTATTTTAAATAAATGGGAAAATAAAAACTTTGAGAACATGAAACATGGGCACTACACAATAACACACTAAACAGTAAACTGTTGTTCACTAACAACTGAACTTCTGCCTGCTATGTTTTTATTATTCCAAGGAAAAAAATATGGGGGCTGACATACAGAAGAGAAAGAAAAGTGAATTGCACATTTGAAAGTATACTACGGTGAAATTCAAATCATGTTCACTGACCAGTAAATGCACATGTCAGAATACAGTAATCATAGCCCAATGTCTGGTACAAAATGGAGAACAATGAAAGCAAAAATAGGAAAGTTGTCTTTAAGCCGTCTTTGTCTGAGAAGCAAAGAATCTTTGTTTACTTGGCACAGAAAATTACATATAGGAGAGAGAAATCATAAATACTAAAATTTGTATTCAGAATTTCCTTCTCTACAACTTTTTTTTAAGTTCTCCAAATGGATTTCACCGTATTACGTGATATAAGCATTACTGTGTTTCTAAAAAAAAATTATATTTTAAAACCATCTGTTTTGGGATCATTCTTCATCTTTCATTTACTTAGCAAGGACCTTTGAAAGATGAAATTCATCCATGCAGTATACTAGATGGAAAATAAAGTTGAAAATCACAGATAAACAACCTCATGGTGATATGGAAAAGGAATGTTATATCAAGTGTTAAAGGTCAAAAGAATAGTAGATCATTAACCAAGGTTTGTGGGACCAGTTAACACCTGCAGTTAGGGTCACAACTAGGTTAGGCTCACAAACACAATTTATTAGTTGAGAACAAAAAAGGTAAACGTAAGAACTAATACATGAATCAAAAGCCAAGTGCCAAGATCACTCAGAGGAATTATAAAAGGTAAATAGTTTAATACAATATAGTTCAATCAGCAGAAATTTAGAGCTTATCCGAAGATTTGCTTGAGCAAGTACAAAGAGCTATCTAAGGACAAATTATTATATTGGAATGGCATAGTGTGTGTGTCATGATTTGCGGGATCAACATTAAACATCTTTGTGTGCCAAATTCTGTATTATGTAAGGATCACCACAGGTTGGCATTAAGGAAGGATATAGGAATACTGAATAAGCCCATTGTTTTAACTTTTCAAAATACATTGTCACTATTTGTCTGTGTTACTTATTACTTAGCAATTTGGAGGTATAATTGTGAGAATAAAAGATAAACTAGATGTATACTAAAAACAAAAAAAAGCTGTTTCATTGGGAACAATTCTCTTTCCACAGCTTCACTAATGAGCTATTCTGATGGTCATTCATTAAAAAATAAACAGTATGCAAATTACCGGTACATCAGCGCATGTTGTTACTTTCTGCAGCACAGAACATTTACAAGTCAATTATAATTTTCAATTTGGTGTCATCACCATCATGTAACAGAAACTACTCCCAAGCCATCTGTACTCATGGTAATAGGAAGAAAAGAAGATACATCGTATATTCCAGAAAAATGTGTGCTTTCTTCACATCCTCATAAAACAGATGCAATATACAACACTATAGAATAAAAGCACCACCAAAGATTGGAGAGTAGGGGGAGAGATAGACAGCAAATAACAGTTTTGAAAGTATAACACATTTATTACAAGCAAAATGACTTGCACATTAAAACAGCAAGAGAGACCTGCTTAAGTATGTGGGCGTTATCAGTGAGGGAGTCTGTTAGGATCACGTACCGTGGTTCTGATGTGGAGCCCAGTTGCAGGAGTAACACTCTTACAATACACTATATACCTGGTAGGACCAAAGTGGTACAGGTCCTCAGGAATGTAGCATTGGTATGAGTGCCCAGAAAAGGTATGATGTACTGGTACTGGTACTGATGAGGAGTCCAAATAGAACTGACAGAATGTCTTGGTTGTAGTACTAACTTCCGTCAATAGGAGGGGTAATAATCAGGTTCTAGATGTAGTACCGAAAAGTCACCAGTTGAGGCTCTGCAGAGTAGTCTTTGTTCCAATACCAGATCTTGACCAGAAGGTGGCGCACTATTCCGTTTTTCAGCAGAAGACATACACAGCAGGCATAAACTGAAAGTGACGATCTCCATGGGAAACAGCAACAAGATTTCTGAAGGTAAGTTTTGCTGAGACAGGTACCTTTAGAGGGAGAATAGTACAGGAACAAGCCAGGGGTCATTCGGGAGCCAGATAGTAGAATAGTCAGGGTGGAAGCCAGAAGGTCGGGGGAGCCAGAGATCAGGATAGTCAGGTAGAGAAGCCGTGGGTCAGGAAGCCAGATATCAGGGAGGTCAAAACAAGCCAGGTAATTCAGAAGGGATCAGGATACAAACGCTTAGGGTACAAACAGCACAGATAACTGAGAAAGGAGGATTTGGTGCCAGAGAAAGGGCAGTAAGCCCGCCTCCCTATGACACCAGGGAGTAACGTCGCCTCCTCTGTTGCCATGGTAACGGATTGGGGTCCTTAAAAACAGGTGGCCCTCGTGCCCGTGTAATCATTGGATGATGGGTAGGGGAAGTGCAGGGTGCATGCTGAAGGCCCTTCTGACGCCTGAGGGCTGGAGAAGCACTGCAAAGAGGAGTGCCACGACGGACCTGATGCAGGCCTGAGGCAGTTACTGGTGAGGTTTGTGGCCTGAGGGAATATTTATTATGACAGAGTCCTTGCACAGGCAGTTTGTTAATGGGGATTAGCTTCCCAGGAACTAACCTTCCACTGCTTGAATAATGACCAACTCCCTGACCACTCTCCCCGACCTAAGTTGGATATAGATGCTAGCTCCATACTCCCCTCAAGGAACTCAGGAACCACCATCAACAAAAAACTGAATTCAATAAAATCAGATCATGGTCCAGCGCATTTTGTAAGACTGCCAACTTCTTCAGGGAACCACACAGAAGATAAAATCATCTGAGTATTTGAAAATAGCAAACAAAAAACTCAAAACTGGACACTAGTAGTGTTGAGCGAACCCGAACCGCACTGTTCGGGTTCGTACCGAACTTTCGTACCGAATGTCGTTCGGTTTATAGACTTTCGGCTTATGGAATACATGTAATGCTATTGGCTTTCTATAAAAACGAAATAGAGTTCCCATTCATAAGAATTTCTTATGAATGGGGACTCTAGTTCGGTTTATAGAAAGCCAACAGAGGGCTGCAAAGCCAATAGAGGGCTTTCCAGTACATTTTTAGAGGCATTTTAGTGGCCAAAAGCTCGGGTCCCCATTGACTTCAATGGGGTTCGAGTTCGGGGTCAAGTTCGGGGTCAATCCCCAATAGGCAAACATTTCAAAAACATGCAAATGGGTTAAATTAATTTAGATGGCAAGTTATTGAGAAAGTAAATATACCAGTCTGTGTGGGGGAAGGGGGAGATCTGCATAAAAAAAAAACTTTGCCAGGGAGAAACTTATTGGATCTTTATTCAGGAAACAAACTGCCAAATGGACTTGATTCACATGGGATGTGGGCTATTTCTGTTAAGATCAGTATGTATTGTATCAGATTGTAAAGCAATGATTGACACAAAATAATATAGAACAATAACCAGGCCAAATTAATATTAAATATGCACAAATATCTGGTAACATTATTTGTATGCCAGATACCTGGTAATATTATTTGAATGCTTAGTGAAGTGATTTCTAGAAATAGATAAACACTTTTCAGTGTCTCTAAATTTCTCGGTTCTCATTCACAATACTAGAGAAGTATGGTCTGTAGGATCGTAACATTAGTATTAACTGGAAACTTAATAGAGATCTGCTTATAATAACTTGTGCTCTCTAGCTATTCATATTTGTTTAAAAAAAGAACAGTAACACAGACCAAAAATATTGTTTATACATTTTTGCTACAGCTATTTTGCAAATATATCATGACTAAATGGTGAGATTTTTCTCTATTTAAATTTACAAAGTAAAAACATATTTTCACATTTTATTTGAATAAAATGTTTGCTGTTGTGGTTACTTTTTAAATAAAGTGCAGTCAGATAACTTCAAATATTTGTTGTGATACTATCTTTTGATAATGAGAAAATGCCTGAGGGATTTAAAACAAATAAATAGTGTTTTCCTGCAAACATAATATTTACTTTGACATTTTATTTTGTTGATCGTTCTAATTTCTGCTGTTACTGTGAGTAACACACCCTATGGCACTTTTCCAGACCTCTGTAAAATACATGGCATAAATAAATTGACTTTTATTAAAGTTTTGAGCAGATATTTACTGAACAATTTCCTATTTTCTCTTTAATCCAGTTAAAGAGCAAATCTTAAAACAAATCTGTCTAAGCGAATCTGAACATAATTTAAAACCTTATGTGAGTTATACAGGGCTGCATAATATATTTTAATAATGTTCCATTTAGGTGAAAAAGAAAAATGATTGGGCAACTGCATTAAAAGAGTATAAAGTAGAAAATAAAACTATGTATAATCAAACTCTTAAATAAAGGGCACAATAGTAAATAATAATCTCAGCAATTCCATGCAAACAGGAATAACAAAATGTTACTCCTGTAACTCACTTTTAGGCTGCGGCCTTTGGTTAACACAATGGCATCTGTGTAATGATGTCTCTCTTGTTATTGAATATGATACACAGAACAAAAACTGAGGATACGGATATCTAGTGAGGAAAGTAACATGATGGTTTATGCAATAAAGTGGGAAATGCCGGGAATTATTATGGGAATTTAAAACTTTAGGCCAATTTAGCAAAATTGGAAAAAGTCTGCAATACAGCTGAATTGGAGGATTTTTCCAAATTAGCTACTTTGGCCATCTCAATTCCCCAAAATTCTCTCTTAATTGAGTAGACCCTATAATGTATTCCTTGCTGCACTGGCTGTCTGTACATTCTTATTTTTATATTTACTGATACTTAGCTATGTTCAATGATTAGTAATCACTGTGACCAACAATTTGCTAGAAATGTCTACTGCAAACACAAGAGAAGATTTAGATTTCACAAAGTCTAAAATTATTCAAACACTAATCAGTCAGCAAAGGAGCAATAAGATGCCTTCTCCACGTAAAAAAATAAGTGTTTTAGTGTTTTTTTCTAGCGGTATAAATGAGTTACACAGAGATGTTATAATTTTTACTAGTACTTCTGTAATGTTCAGCACTGGACAGTTCTAAATTGTATTTAATGAATATTAATAAACTCCCCAATCAGGTCCAGACCTCAGAGATCCTTATTAGATGCGGTTAGAAAAGAGTGTTCCTACCAGAATATACTTTACTCTTTAATAATTTTTTTTCACTTTCCAGTAAATTAAAAATATAGCATTATGTTAAATTCTTTGCAGTCTTTGGTTACCATAGAAACATAATACTACATTTAGTTGTAGGATGAAGAAAAGGAGCAGATAAAAACAATTAATGTAATTTGATTGTTCTATATTTTTTCTTTAATTTAAAACATAACTCTGATATTTTGCATAAGCCAAATTGAATTATATGAATTAATCTTTTTATATATATATATATATATATATATATATATATATATATATATATATATATATATCATTATTTTTTTTTCTTTATACTATGCAAGATAAAAATAAAAAATATGATCAAAAGTTTATACAAACAAATTTTATACAAACAACCTCTTATCAAATAAAAGCATCAGACACAATATAGAAGTTAAATACTTAAAGAGCCAAGCTTTCCCATGAACACATTAATCAAATGCTTCTAGGCATAGGACCTCCCAATATATTGGGCTACACAAATGCATTGTAAGAAATAGACCACATTTGTGGAACTACGATGTAGTCACTTTCTAATTTCATAAGTAATTCATGTTTTTTAACACAGGTAAAATGCAAAGTTTTTTCAGTAGAAATTTACGAAATTTGCAACACTTGCAACATTTATTCACCCCTTTTTAGCCTTGCCTTTCCCTTGGTGACAATGGCTGTTTTAACATTTATGAGATGTTTGTATTTAACTGTAATTTTATTCTCTCTCATTTAGTGTACCCACACACATTATATATCAGTCACAATTTCATCACAACAATCTGTTTGGCACAGACCTGCTGCCCCCCTATAGAAAATGTGCAAATGGAAGGGCAAATGGGAAAGATTAGAGGAATGTATCATATTTATCAATCCCAATCAGTATGGTTTACATTTTACTTCTCACACTCGTCCTACACAGATTGCACATTTGAACCTCAGTTTATACATAAAATAAGGTAATATAGATTCATGCACTTTTTTAACCCTATAGATGGTAAGGGTTTTATTGCATTTTCTAGTTGACACCATCCAACATTACCGGGAACGGGGGACTAATAAAATGATTAAAAAAAATTGGGCAGACTAGATGGACCGAATGGTTCTTATCTGCCGACACATTCTATGTTTCTATATTTCTATGTAACATGGCTCTGCAATATCCCTAATGGTCAACCGATGTGTATGTGCTGTAATTATACCAATAATAATTATTTTACAGAACAAAACTTACATTTTGTCTGAGAAGACCCTTGAATGAAATTATCCTCAAAATTTATTAAAAAAACATTTTGAAGAAGTAAGCAAAATCAAAGGAGATTATCTCTTTAAATGGCACCTCAAATTATGTGGGCATTGAATAAATGTTGACATATTCTAAAAAGAGACAACACTGCGCATCTTCCCCTGCAAGTTGGGACATGTTAGCTGTAAATGAACTGTTTATATTTGCTGTGTTGCATGTCATCTCCAATGACCTCACACGCCATTCAATATACCTGTTTAATGAACAATCTGAATTCAGTCTCTCCCTGCCTTGCCTGTCTCCTGGATGCATGGAGCAATCTGTGATCTGTGATGGGTTACAATGAGTCTTTTGGTTGAAAACTAGGATTACTGTTATTCTTGGGAGAATGTGGTATTGTGTGTTGGGACTGTCACTAATTATTGTTTGTTACTGTGTTTTTGTCTCTTATTAAATATCTGTTAAAGTAGACAGACTCATTTATATATTTTATATTAATCTCTTAAACCAAGTGAGCCATCATACTGTAAGTGGCTCCACCAGAACTTTATTGGAATGTGTGCAATACTACTCTAAGCTGCTTCCTTCTTTTATAGATCTTAAAATATTACTTGTATTAGATCCTGGATAACTTGCACTATTTGATGCTCAAAACTGCACTGAAGTTTGTAAGTGTTTTCCCAAATTTATGAATTTCTACTACACTATCAAGTATAATTTGCCTATTTTACTCTACAACATGTTATCCTGCACTACTCCACAATATAAGATGTTCCTCTAAAGGAAGCAAGGGTAAAAAAAAAAAGTGTAATTGTCCATTAACCTTGGATTAGTACAAAAGTATACAGTGATCAAATGTCTTCACTTCATAATCATTAGATTTCAAAGTTATGTTCAGTTTTATGTGACTAATATTTAGGGGGTTTTAAGCCGTGTTTTTAATTCATTATTTCTGCTATTCTATATAAAGTATATGTGGGGTTTAGGGTTGGTTTCAGTTAAATAGCAGAAATAAATTAAATGATCAAATACAATCCAATGGCATAGTTAAGTCTGTTGTTTATAGCTAAATAGAATCCAATGACACAGATAAATATATTGACTAAATAACAAACTGTGGTGAAGTGACAACAGCCTTGAGAAAATTAAGCCTGTGCATCTGAGTTCGAAAAATAGGCTACTTTGTGGATGTTTCTAATTCAGTAATTTTTTCCTCATTTTTGAAACTTGATTATGAATTCATAACAATTTACTGTTTTAAATGTACAGACCCCATAATTTCACTGCTGGTTAGTATCGCATAGCTAAAGGTACCTCAGCAGGTATTGAAATAAAATGTATTAGCCAGCAAATGCAGAGCTAAAAGGAGGGATAGGCAAAGTGTCTGTTAAAGAACAATAGTGTCCATTGCAAGGTCTGTGAAGTTCCATAGAATATCATAAAATTGTCCTTCACAGACCAAAGGAATGTCAGTGCCTGCCCCTCCATAAAACTCGTTGTCCATCTTCATTGAGCAGGAGTATACAATACACATTTTGGGAGTGGATTTAAGCTATTGAAAGTGTAAGCCCCAACCCACTGTGAGAAGCCTTATATAGTCACAAGCACACCTCATAAATCGGCAATATCACCCAAATCACCCAAGCATGTGCATATGTTTAGATTTCAATAAAATGTTATGTTGACACCTGAAAGATGGTCTATGTGCCCAATAATATAACAAGTAGGCTAATATTGGATAACAAGGCAGGAGTAAGATTGGAAACGAAAAGGGGTAAACAATAATAGTTGTGAACCTAAGTACTGCCACAAGGCCTTTGTTTATTGGTTTGAAAAGGGGAAATCTCCCCAATGAATGGGGATAAGAATAAATAAAAATAATATTGTGGCTACTAAAGAATTTTGCTTTTTATGTATCAATGGGTTTAAAGGATCACTGTTTTTTAATTTTGAATACCTCCCTCCAATCAGAAGTCTTATTGCTTTGACTATTTGTTATTTGTTATTTTGTTGTCTCTATTTTTTTCTAGATTGTATACTGATCTTTTTTCTCTCTTGTTTATTTCTTCATGTCATTTACAGTTTGCACTTTATTCATTTCTTTGTTGCTAATATTAGCCTATTTACTTATTTTTTACTCTTTGTCTTTTTTATTGATTCTCTTTTGCATTAATATCATTATTATTTTTTATATATAACTCTCACAAAAATCGAATATTTTCCCTTTCGGAGGAAGGATAGTTTTGTAAAGAAGGATAAGGCACACCAGGCCATACCTGGGACAACACAACCACTTGGTAAATCACCTCATAACTGATTAAATCAATTTTTATTGAAAGTGAATTAATACTTTACTTCAGAGAAGAATGATTGATATAATTCATGAGCTTACTGACACTATCGTTTTATAATTGGAGAGACACCCATACAGATCTGATGTGTCAGCAGCAATCAATAAATATAACAACTATGAAATGAACTAAAAGCAAGAAATATTCTGCTTTATTGATGTTCATAGCCTATGACTAAGGTCTTATTGGGGATGAAATGCATTAGGTGTTGCCCCTGTATTTTGGATTACCTAATTTCACATGTTTTGTCTAGAGCATATTTATTTTTTATTTTATGGTGTTCAGTTGGATTTTGTTTCCTGCATTATGTTCTACAGTTTTTTTTTTTTTTACAAAAAATACAGAGTAATGCTCTGTAGTAGTATCCAGTACCTAACATGTTTTGTTCTCATTAAGGATTTTGTCATAGGCCAACGACAATATCCTTAATGAGGACAAAATGTGGCAGGTGTTGCGCGTAAATGTTACTGTATTTTGGATTGTCTCCTTCAAATGTTTTGTCCAGTGTTAGGAGCAATAACAAAAACAGAAATATTTATTTTAAGTTTATGGGTCCAGCTTCCAGTTGGATTTTCTTTTTTTGTATTGGGTTCTACAATTTTTGACAACCCATTTATTTCCTACTGACATTATTGTGTCTATATTAAACTCTGAGTTTTACTTACAAAGCGCAAGAAGCAATTTAGCACCAACTCATGCTTAGTGGGATTTTCCGACTCCTCCTCCAGCCGGGTGCTACAAAGCAACAGATCTGATATAAACCTGTCTCCAAAGGTTAATTGCACAAAAACGTGCCAGCTCACTCCAGGCAGGTCACTAGAGGGTTTTGGTAATGTAGAATTTTGTTTTATTTTATTATAATCCAAATAATGATACAAATATAAAGCTGAAGATCAGACAGACAGAAAAGGCTGTGGCATCACATTTGATGCATTTTGTATGAAATACATGCTTACTCCTAAGCCATAGTGACAGCAGACTCTATTAGAAACAACTTAAAATCATACTTAGCAAATTAGGTGTGGGTGTGCACAGAGGGTGGAAACAAGGGGGAGGAGAGAGAGAGAGCTGAAAGGGATGAGACAAACTTCAACACAGAAAAATCCAAGAACTCCACCACCAATATAAAAAAAAAAGGAAAACTAGAGAATAATACAATGTACAAACTGCTTTTACATTTGAAAAGACTCAATATAAGAGGACAAACATAATGACGTATAATGCAAACATTAACAATGTAGTCACCTTCCTGACAATGTACTCACTTATGGGGAGTGAGGAAGAACAGCTAACATCATACTGGGAATTAATTATTTTTGTAATACGGGTTGATAACTTAAAAATCAAAATAAATCACTCATCATCATTTGATTTGCACAAAGTTCATCTGAGTAGAATGAGATCACCAATACCAAGGTTTAAGGGCTGATGGACCTGGTCAAATTAAACCTTCCAGAAAGCCAGAGGACCAATCATCCAGAGAGGAAAACTGTGAAAATTATTTTATCATGGATGGCCTTGGGATTTTGATAAGTAACTTGCATTAGAAAAGTATCACAGCTTAACATATAGTGTGTGCTCGCCATGGCAAAAAAAGAAACTGTGTCCATATTGAGACAACATTCTTAAGAACCCATTTACCACTGCTCTTATACTTCATCAGGCATGTATATTGCAAAACTTTTTCAGTATTTTCATTTATTTATTACATTTACTAATAATAATGCTTCTTTAACCAGTGCATTTAAAAAAAGTAGTACCATTTGCAATCTGTTTATCAGAAAAAAAGTGTGTATGTTTTTAGCATATTTCGTAAAAAGAATAAAGCAAGTTTCTATTTTTCAGTTTATGGAGATATCATAGTTTAGATTATTAATAAATTCACATTTGTTCTTAATTCAAGCCTTTATTTGTGTACAGAAAATTGATGCAATTTGAAGCTAATACGGAAAGGTTGATGTATCAATGAAAAAGGTCACAATTGTGAGAAAATACAATTATTACTTTAATCTTCAAATCATCCTGAAAACCCATGAAAATCAAAGGACTGTTGGAGTACTTAATGGATTATTTTATGTCTAGAAACCCAAAGGACTTATCTGCACATTAAAGAAATAAAATGTTTTAATTAGTATGCTTTTATGACTTTATCATGAATATTGCAGATACATTCTACACATAGCTTAAAACGTGGAGGTAGTATTGGCAAAGGTTAACTGGAGGCCTACATAAGGATATAACCTCTGCAATTCAGCTCTAATTTATACACCTTTAAAAATATCAGTTAACAGCTTAATTATTTGAAATGATTAAAGTGTCTAAAATAGAGAAGCTAAAGTATTAAAATCATGTCATATCCAATTAAAATGATATTCTTACATGGATAATATTTATAAGGAGTAATAAAGAGTGGTGGAAGCAGAACAATAGGTGAATATTACTTATTATTGATTAACCCTTTAAGAAGCAGGGATTTGTGTGTCAAAGACCCCATCACTGTTTCCATTTTGGATAGGTGGTTGTTTCGATGTAATTATCCTCTTTCTCATTTATAAAAATACATGTATAACTTTTGTTTGCATACCATACACATGTATGTATTATAATCTACAATTTAGTATCAAAAATACAGAGGAGAACTTTAAAAAAAACATGTCTTTTCACTATTTAACCAGTGATATTCTACTCAACAAGTGCAACACTAACCCACTTATACCAACTTTCTAACTTGTAAAAAGAAAATCCAAGCTTGCCAGACCAAAAAAAAAAATAGAAAACAAATATGAGCAGTACTGGTCACCAGACCTACAACAGGCAGGGACTAAAATAAAAACTTTAAAATTGCCCAAATACAACATTAAAAATATTGGAAAAGTAGAGTAGTAAGGACACTGATCACAGTAATAAACCTAGATAAGCAAGAGCACCCTAATGGTAAAGGTTAACTTTAATGCATTTTCAGAGGAACTGCTGTTGCTGTTACTTATTTACCAATCTGTTACTCTCTGTAACTAACAATCAGTGTGAGAGGTACTGAGAGGGACTTGGAGACAAAGTCACTGTTTTAGAACATTGACTTTATCATGTGATTGTATATGACCAATGTGATTCATTCATCAAAGTACTCACATGACCGCCAGACCTCCTATTGGGTCCAATAACACTGCCTCTGTGGTGAAGCAGTTTCCTAGACCCAAGAAATGCTGGGTTATCCTGACATAATGTTGCGTTCAGCAAAGTGATAATGACTGGATAACCTCTCATAAGGTTTGTAAGGGGTTAATTACCAGTATCTATTCAAAAGGACACAACCCTTGTTTTGTCAATGTTATCCAAATCAACTTTAAGCTTAATCTAAAATATTGTGAAATATCTTTTGGAGAAATACAGATGTCAAATATCTTAAACTCACACTATATTTTTATTACAAATTGCTTGTATTTAGATCTATGTGAAGCAGCGAATGAAGGCTTCTTTATTCATCAGGTGGATTAGTAACTCTTCAAATATGCAATGTTAAGGCTTTCTGCACATAATGTTCTCAAGCTAGAATGTGGCACAATACATCTGGCACAATACTAAGCCCCTTTTCAAAACCCTTAGTCTTTGTTGGCCTCTAATCGCCTCCTCAGATTCACATGTTTATTCTCTTTATGATATCAAGCATCTGGTTAAACTGCAAATATGTTAAATCATGCTAACTGTTTAAATATATGGACCTAACCCAGCTTATTTATTCCTCTACTCTAACCATACGCTGTTAGAGTGGATCCTTTCATCTTGTCCCCAAAGTATTCAGCAGTCTGGAACCCTACCATGTGCATTTAGTGATCAATGCTTGGTGTACTCTGTGCAGAAACTAAGGTCCATCACATTGGCCACTAAAGCAATTGTTGTAAGATGTTTTAGAAAGTCTCCAGTCTGTCCTAAGTGACTTGAGAAATTGTCTATGGAGCAATCTAAATGTAATACCTGTAATACTCTGCAATTAAATATTTCCAATCTGAATTCGTGCAAACTGACACAGAGCCCTATCACACCATTTTTCGACACATCCACAATACATGCAGAAAGAAGTGTTGAGCGAACCCGAACCACACTGTTCGGGTTCGTACCGAACATTACGGTTTTTGGACCCCGGACCCGAACACGGACATTCCACTGTATGTTCGTGTTGGAGTTCGGGGTTCGGCGATTACATTGTATGTAATGTTATTGGCTTTCTATAAACCGAAATAGAGTCCCCATGCATAAGAATTTCTTATGAATGGGAACTCTATTTCGGTTTATAGAAAGCCAGTAGCATTACATGTATTCCATAAACCGAAAGTCTATAAACTGAAAGACATTCGGTTTATGGACTTTCGGTTTATGGAATACATGTAATGCTATTGCTATTCTATAAACCGAAAGTCTATAAACCGAATGTCTTTCGGTTTATAGACTTTCGGTTTATGGAATACATGTAATGCTATTGGCTTTCTATAAACCGAAATAGAGTCCCCATTCATAAGAAATTCTGAAAACCTGCTGAACCCGAACATCCAGGTGTCCACTCAACTCTAGCAGAAAGCAAACCAAAACTGCCAAGACAATTTATATTACTGATAAGCTGAAAAGAACTCTATCTGATATAAGCAACCTGGAGTGTCAATAAAACATGTATGACCACCCACACAACTCACCTTATTAAAAATACATAATTAAGTTCTTCATTCTCCAATGGCAATAACAAATTAATTTAATCACTATTTTGTAGGATGTGCCACTGGTCTGATCACAAAACACAAAAACAAGGATCTGCTGACGCCTCAGTATCACCTGTTCCAAAATTTGAATTTTACTGGAATCATATAGTGTCACACCATCACATTTGACCAATCAAAAAATAAAATTGCAATATGGGCCAAACCTTCTTGAATCACTGCTACTGATACTCACTGTGCTGATTACTACCCTTACCATTGCCTACTTATTCAATGCAGCCCTGTTGTCTGGTTATGCGTTCTTAGCCTGGAAAATAGCTAATAGCTAGAGTTGTCCCTAGTCACAAAAATTGTGATATAAACATAGTGTCAATGGACAGGCCTATTTTACTGCTACCTATCCTCTCTAAAGTTTTGTAGAAAAGTGCCCATGAGGAACTGTGTGAGTATTATCAATGGTTCAATGTTTAAACCTCACTTCAATTTGTTTTTTTGTTTTAATTGCTCCACAGTTACTGCCCTCTTAAAAGTAAGCAATTATTCAGAGTGCCATGGAGAGAAGTAAGCTTACTGGAGCAATTTCCCTAGACTTTGCAAATGCCATTGATATGGTATAACATGAGTGTATGCTAAAGAAGCTTAATTATCCCACTACAAATGAGCGGTCGCTTGGCTGGTTTCGTTCCTACCTATCTGATAGAACTCAAAATATGTTTGTGCCGATGCTTCTTGCCTCTTGTTGTTGATTATATGTGGAGATTCTTAAGGATCTATCCTCGGCCCCTACTGATGATTTACCCTTGGTGTACAATCTGGCAAATGTGCATATGTATGCTGATAATACCAATTATATAAGCAGGACACAACACATGTTAGTGCCAGTTTTAGACTATGGGGACCAAGTAAAGATCCCTAAGGTATCCCACCAGTAACACGACCATGCTTTTAATAAACTACATTGACTACAACCCTCTTTTCCCTGTCACTCTGTTAGAGACCAGAGAGAGACGCAAAGTAAGATGCAAAACACCTTTGTTAATAAATATAAAAAGGGTAAAAATAGTCCATAAGAACAATCCAGAAGGCAAGCCGGGGTCAGGCACCAAAGTGTTTAATCAGATGAGCTGGAATAAAGAGATCAGCAAATTCAGGAACAAAGTCAGAAGACAGGAACCAGAAGGGAAGTAAGTCAAGCCAGATCAAACACATGAATCACAGGAAATGCACCTGGAAGCCGGAAAAAAAGCAAGGGCAAGGGAGCTACTGAGACTAGCTGCTTAAATACTTGTACTGAGTATCTAAGGGGCTGGGTAATAGCAACCAGCTGAGTAGGTATGCTAACAGTAGCTGAAAGGAGCTGGTCATTCACAACAGCTGATCAACTCACAGTGAAGGAAAAAAAAAAGGTTTCTTTTAAAACAGCAGGGAAACATTGACCCACTTAGCCACTGCCTAATCCATTCAAAAAATTTGAAATCCAGACTTGAAAATTGAATTTTATTGAAAAGGCCTTCTATGTCTTTTTGCGCTACAGTGTGATTATAACACGCATCACTGTAAAATGTTAAAAGAGTTAAATTGGCTGACGCTTGCCTCCAGGCGTGCTCTCCACCTAGCTTGCTTAGTGCATAACCACTTCTCTGGAACGCTCCCCCCCTACCTGAGCGGCATGCTCGCTCTTACTCCATGCACATCCCACAATCTCAGAACCTGCACCAACCCTTCACTAGCGATTCCCCACTTCAAAAAGGAAGCAGGTAGAGGTGCGTTCTCTTTCAGAGCGCCTCATATGTGGAATAGCCTTCCTGTTTCTGCCAAATCATCATCTACTCTAAGATCCCTGAAAATAAGTATCTCCCAAATCCTCAAAACAGATTGTACCTGTTATTAGTTTACAAACTCCTTTGTATACTGTACATGTTGTTCCTTTTTGTATCAATAATGATTTACCCTGTATGTTCCCCTTCCAACTTGTTTAATATATGTATGTATGTATGTATGTATGTATGTATTTTTGAATCTACTGTTAAATGTGTAACTCTGTGTAACTCCATTCTGGACTGGGTCCCCAGGACATACTTGAAAACGAGAGAAATCTCAATGTATTTTTCCTGGTAAAACACTTTCTAAATAAATAAATAAATAAATAAATAAATAATGTACGAGAGTCAGACTCCTTACTGAAATCTAGGTAAGCAACCTTAACAGCATCTCTTTCAGAGCTCCTCATTTGTGTAATTTTTCTCCCAGATTTCGTCAAATCATCATTTAGTCTTAAATACCTTAAAATGAGTGTCTCCCAACTTCTAAAACAGAATTGACCAGTTATTTGATTGCAAACATCCTATATATATTGTACATGTTTACTGTTGTTTTGTCTATAGATCTGTGTAGATTTGTCTATGGAATAATAAGATAAACTGTATGTTCTATCCCCAACCTTGTTGTATAAATATATGTCTGTATATTTTTTTTTATCTGCTGTTGAATGTGAAACTCTGTGTGATATCATTCTGGACTTACTCTCCAGGGCAACAAGAGAAATCTCAGTATTTTTCCTGAAATCTACATTTCCTATTTAATGTGAGTGCCTCTTCTCAAGGCTCTTCGAGCATATAGATGCCAGAAGTTATTGAATTTTCCACTTTTTATAGGACATTCTAAAAAATAATCAGAATTCTTCATTCATTTTAAAATATTCTTATTATATCCAGTCATCAAAGAAAAAACATAGTCTATGAATAGGATGCCTCCAAACTGTTCTGCTTTTCGCTGGACAGTCTCACTGTGGAGGCTTTGGAGACTCTGTCCTGCTGTCCTTCAGAGCTCTAACTCTGACCCACTTTATGGAAGCCTGTGGTCCTGATCTCTTTTTCCAGTTTCAATGTCACCAGAGAATGCATACTGCACATGTGCAGCATTGTGTGCATGTGCCGTAGTGCTGTCAGTTTGAGTGTTCATGGTGGCGTGCATGCTGGAAGCACAAGATCTGAGGTGTGGAATAGGGATTATATGAACAGTGGGTTCTATTCACAGAAATGTGAGTTGCAGGTGAGTTTTAATTTAAGGTGATAGAAACATTTGTTTGTTTTTGTAAAGCTTCGCTTTTTTTTTTTCATTTAAAGAGTTTTTATTATTTTCAGAATGCACAAAATTGAGATCAAATAGAACTCACATAAGGATATTGTTACATACAAAGCAAGATCATTTACAGTGCAAAGTATCCTTCAATGTTATAAACTTACAAAATGTACATAAATGTACAATCAGAGAAAATAAACATGGGTATACAACATCACTCACAGGTTACCAGCTTGTTCTCTTTTAATTGTCTTGTGGCTGAAAATACCAGTCAAATATTAACCATATACTTGAGAAACAATCTAACATTTTGGTGTATACCAAGAGGAAAATGACAATAATAAGGGAAAAAAGGAGGTTAGGGGGAGAGTTCTGCAGGAAGGAAAGGTGTACACCGAGGTACTAAAGGTTCAGCAGATGGAGGGGGGCTCACGCACCGCTGGATTCCTAATGGTTTCTCATTGATTATGTTTGCAAGGGGAAATAGCTATATTAGATGGTGGTATGGGCATGATAGAATGAAGTCCATGGACTCCAAATCTTGTCATATTTAGACAAAGAATTAGACATTGAGAAAAACATTTTCTCCCTTTTATATATATGATGTATTGTTTGGAACAGCAATTTCTTACATGGTAAGCTATTGGATTTCCAGTTTTTTGCCATGAGAGTTTTAACAGCAATCAGTATATGGCTAGACAGTAATTGGGTTTCATGAGGCGTCTTATCTGAAAAGTGTATCTGGAAAAACACTGTTTTGTATGTCTCAATCTATACAACTTAATGCTCAGCCAGGTTTGATAGCTTGGGTAGACATCAAAAACAGGCTGCTTTATAGTAATTAACAACATTTGGGATCCCCAGGTCCCCCTTGCATCTAGGAAGATAAAGCCATTTGTTATTCACCCTTGCCTTTTGTTTACCTTGAATAAAATTATTTATGTCAGATTGGATCTGTTTAAAAAAAGTATTCGGTATCCTGAGAGGGACAGTACGAAATGTATCCAGGAGTTTAGGTAAAATAGACATTTTGATTGCTGCTATACGTCCCAGCCACGACAACTCTTTATGGATCCAAGAGGACATCTCATGTTTTAAGGCTTTCCAAGTTGCATACAGATTATCCTGTAATATTTTATCTGGATGGGGGGAGAGTTTTATGCCTAAGTATGAGATGTGATCTTGTCTCCAGTCAACTGAATAGGTGGATTTAAGTGATGTTACAGTTTGCGTATCTAGAAGAATTGGGAGTCCTTGTGTTTTGGAAGCATTTATTTTGTGATATGAAACTGAGCAATATTCGCGTATATTTTGTAAAAAGTGGGGGTAATGAATTGATAGGATCGGTAACACTGATTATAATATCGTCCGCGAATAGACCCAGCTGAACTGTTATGGGAGATTTGACTTTATATCCTTTAATAAGACTTTCTTCTGTAATTGATTTAGCTAGAGGCTCTAGGGCTAATATATACAGTGCAGGGGAGAGAGGACAACCCTTACGTGACCCGTTAGTTATCAAAAATGGGTTAGACAGAAACCCTGCATATTGTATCGTCGCTGATGGTCTGGAGTAAAGTGCATTAACTGCATGAATGAATTGTAAGGGAACATTGATTTTAGTAAGGATTGCATCAAGATAGTCCCAATTCAAGCGGTCAAATGCCTTTTCAGCGTCTATGATTAAAAACTTTAACTAAATATGGCGCTAGTACATCTTTGGAAGATTTGTAGTAAAGATTAGTGAAGCCATCTGAGCCAGGGGATTTATGGGCCAGTAGAGATCCAATTACATCAGTAACTTCTTGGAGGGATATTGGCAGAGATAGCTCAGCTTTTTGTAAATCTGATATTTGGGGGATTTTTAATTTAGAGAGAAAATTATCTATCTGAATGTCATGTATCTCGCTTCTAATTAGCTGAATTTGTTTCAATAATTTGGCTGTGACCTTAGACTTGTTCATTGATTCTAGGGAAGAAAGTTTTGTGGTCAAATTAGCCAGCTTCAGTGCCTTATTCCTTTTTTTGTTGAGAGGCTATCTTAATGCAATGTCCTCTCAAGACCACTCTATGTGCTTCCCAGAGAGTATGACAAGAGATCTCAGAAGTATCATTAAATTTAAAATACTCTTTAAGGTGAAGGGCTATTGTCTCTTGGGATTTTTTGTTGGCTAAAAGACCGCCATTCAAGCGCCAAGTACCCGAACCTCTGCTCTGAAATTTTTCTTGGAGGCTAAGGGAAACCGGAGCATGGTCCGACCAGCTGATTAGACCAATAGAGCACTCTTTCAGTTTTTGAAGAGTTAGTTTATCTACCAAAATGTAATCAATACGCTCTTGAGTGGGTCTATTAGAGTTAAGATCCTATGAAAGAAAATGCAGAAATTTGCTGTTAGGTGCATATAGATTAAAAATTGTGTATTTTTTTTTCTTTCTGACACTCAGACACCTACACATGTTTTTGTACGTAAGTAGTATGACAGTTTAATGGATCATCCTTGTGTCTATTTTATCCACTGTATATAATTTATAAATCTTGTTCATTCTTTATTCAACATTTAAATCCATAGGTATCAAAAAGATAGATACATACACATCTAGACATACGTATATGTCAGAATTAGAAACAATTGTGTATTTTATGTCGTTAATGGTTTTTATAAGAACTATAAATCTACCGTTGGGGTCAATTTTTTTAAAATGTATGTCAATTATACATTTGATACAGTAGGATGGATTCCCCAGCCTTTTTACCTGCGGAGGTGGCATGCAGCATAGTCGTGTAATCTCTAGAGTAAAAAACTAGTATCTTTCCAGATGCAAAGTGGGACTCCTGAACGCACACCATGTGATCTCCTGCTTTATGGGCTTCTTCTATGCTTGTTAAAGAATAGGATTGTTGAACATCTAAAGTCGCTTGGATTTCAAGATCAGAGACAGCATGGGTTTTCTTCAGGGAGATCATGCCAAACTAATCTTATTGATTTTTTTGATTGGGTAACTAAAATAATAGATCAGGGTGGTGCAGTAGACATTGCTTACCTAGATTTCAGTAAGGCTTTTGACACTGTCGCACATAGAAGGCTTATCAATAAACTGAAATCTTTGAGTTTGGATTTCAATATTGTTGAATGGATTAGACAATGGCTGAGTGACAGGCAACAGAGGGTTGTAGTCAATGGGGTATATTTGATGCAAGGTCTTGTTACTAGTGGGGTACCTCAGGGATCTGTTCTTGGACCCATTCTCTTTAATATTTTTATTAGCGATATTGCAGAAGGTCTTGTTGGCAAAGTATGTCTTTTTGCCGATGATACAAAGATTTGCAGCAGGGTTGATATTCATGGAGGAATAAGCCAAATGGCAAATGATTTAGCTAAACTAGAAAAATGGTCAGAGCAGTGGCAACTGGCATTTAATGTGGACAAGTGCAAGATTATGCACCTTGGGCGTAAAAACCCAAAAGCAGAATATAGAGTATTTGGTACAGTCCTAACCTCAACATCTGAGGAAAGGGATTTAGGAGTAATAATTTCAGAGGACTTGAAGGTAGGTAGGCAATGCAATAGAGCAGCAGGGAATGCTAGCAGAATGCTTGGTTGCATAGGTAGAGGTATTAGCAGTAGGAAGAGGGAAGTGCTCATGCCATTGTACAGAGCACTGGTGAGACCTCACTTGGAGTATTGTACGCAGTACTGGAGACCGTATCTCCAGAAGGATATTGATACTTTGGAGAGAGTTCAGAGAAGGGCTACTAAACTGGTTCATGGGTTGAAGGATAAAACTTACCAGGAAAGGTTAAAGCATCTTAACATGTATAGCTTGGAGGAAAGACGTAACAGGGGGGATATGATAGAAACATTTAAATACATAAAGGGAATCAACACAGTAAAGGAAGAGAGTATATTTAAAAGAAGAAAAACTACCACAACTAGAGGACATAGTCTTAAATTAGAGGGGCAACGATTTAAAAGTAATATCAGGAAGTATTACTTTACTGAGAGGGTAGTGGATGTATGGAATAGCCTGCCAGCATAAGTGGTAGAGGTAAACACAGTCAAGGATTTTAAGCATGCGTGGGATAGACACAAGGCTATCCTAGCTATAAGACCGGGAACGGGGGACTAATAAAAGTACTCAAAAAAAAAAAAAATTGGGCAGACTAGATGGACCGAATTGTTCTTATCTGCCGACACATTCTATGTTTCTATGTTTCTATGTTTCTAACAGTAGCCTTCATTTATGCGGGGAATTTAAACCCTTAACATTTTGTGAAATAATACAGAGAGTCATTGCAATAAGGGAGGGGAGGGACTTTGTGCATTAGGATGCGTCCTGGAAATATAGGGTTGCAAATGGGTCTATAGCCTGCCTCAAAGAGCACCATAAATCATGTTTTCCAGTTCTTTAAAGGAATGGACCTTGGCTGAGGGTATATAACTTGTAGGGAGGAAAATAGAGGGGAAAGTGAGAACATACAGTAGGGAGGGTCCTCTACACTACTTTTGAGTATGAGGTGTTGGACACTTGCGAATGCTCCTGAGGGTCTAAACATTCCCCCAGGGTCAAACGCCATTTTCATACCAGCCATTTTAACTGTGATAAACATCATAATGTAAGTGAACAGTATGAAGGTAACTTAAATAGAGCAGAATGCTCTCCACATAGATCCCAAACAAATTTATCTATTAATGCTCTTTTTTTTTTTTGTGTGTGCTGTTCCATTTTTCATTTATCCTTATTTGGCCTTTACAGACAGTAAACTAATAAACTACTATATACAGAATAATAGAGAATAAAGTTAAGAGCACCTACATTAATTTTAAATACCGCCAACTGAGTCCTACGACAGGATATATATCCTATAGGAAATCCCTTAATATTGGGGGGAACTTATATAAAAATTAACATTGTTAATTGCCAAAAGCATACTTAGTACCAGCCAACAATGTAAAGGCTAAAAGAGCAGTGCATATTTGGTGCTGTAAACGACAAACCAATTGTAAAAAACCAAACAGTCTGAAAAGATACTCATCCAAAACCGGAGAAAAGGTTTTGTGGATTCAATATATGATGATGGTCAGTGAAGGGGTGCCTGGATTCAGGTTGAGGCTTAGGAGATTGAGTCGGAGCCATAACAGGAATCGACTCCCAGTCTTTTTCCAGGCGGCCTTGCAGGGATGGAGTAGAGGTGAAAGCTATGTCCCAATGTTTAAGCAGAGAAATGCCTTCTTCTGGAGAGTTGATTGTGGTCAGTGAACCATTTTTCATAACAATGATCTGTACTTCAAGTTGGCCTGTCTCAGAGCTAATGTTATCTGGCGGTAGTCTTTCCTTCTTTGCAGCATGTGTGCTGATAGATCCGGGAACAAATGGATATTTCGATATTGTTATGGCCATTTTTCTAGTGGTCTCGCTGTATTGAGGATTCTTTCTTTAATGTGAAAGAAATGTACACGCATCAAGACATCCCTAAGAAGATCCTTAGATAAGTTCTTAGGTTTTGGGATGCGGTTTGGGAGCAGCAAATCTGCGGGGCTGCAGTCAGGGAGAAGTTGTGAAAAAAACTCCAACACCCATTTCTGGAGTTGAGTAAGAGCTATGTCTTCAGCAATACCCCTTATCCATAGATTATTCCTATGGGATCTATCTTCAAGATCCATGGTCTTATCTTTGAGAGCTCTGAACTCAGTATCCAGCTCTGAATGGCGGTCTACCAAAGTGTTGTGGGAGTCCACCAGTTCATCCATTTTGGTTACCAAATGGTTGGTGCGTTCTTCTAGGTCTTGTAGTTCTTTCTTAAATTCTTTTGTAAGAGATTTTATGTCACCTTTTATCTGCGAACGGAGTGCTTGTAGCATATCTTTAATAGACTCTCCGGCTATAGAGGAGCAGTGCGAGGCTCTAGAAACAGCGTCTTCAATTTCCGAACCCATTTCTCCATCCGAGTTTGCCCCGGCGCCATCTTGGGAAAAATGACCAGAGGTCTTGGAGAGTTTCTTTTTGGGTCTAGAATTCAGAAATTCCTCCATTTTACCTTGTTTGCCCTTCACCTTTTGGCTGGGCATCTTGGTAAGATCGCTGGAGGTAATAGCAAGTGGTATTGCCACTGGAAAATCGCTGGTTTAATTCAGGTGCAACGGAGCCACGCGTTCAAGCAGCCAGCTCGCTCAGTGGTCACGCCACGCACCAAGACTCACTTTTTTACCAATGCGTTATGCAGTGCAAACTCCTTCTACCTCAACTCACCTAGATCTCACAAGTTCAGTGGACAAACTATATACCTTGCTATTTATATTTTCCATCTAGCCACTTATTGTCTAGTATTCTGTGTGTTAATAACTGATTTGGAAAGATAGGCATAGGAAAGTTGGAGATTTTTTTTCAATACAGTTATCAATGCCTGATTTTTGCAGTTCATTTGACTGTTCCGTTTTAGACAATAGCCTGAAAAGTTATAATTTTTCTTATTTGCCTTTTTTGTGTATGTTAATTTAACACCTTTCACTTATGTTCACCCATAACTATACTTTCACTATACTTAATTAAGGTAAATGGCAAATGAGTGTTTTTAAAAATTAAAATTTTCCTAATGATCTTTACTAACTTTTAGCTTCTGTGCATGTTTAATTAAATTCATTTTTCAGTAACAACATTATGTAAATTAAGGATGGTTCAGAATTTTGAGTAGATACATAAATCTGCCATTTCTAAAAATGTCATAATAAATGTTTCTTCTTGATACAATAACAGAATTAAAATGTAACAATGAACACATTACTTACTTTGAGGAGGTTTAGAATTAAATTATTCCACTTTGTTTAGACAATAGCTTGATACATTACATTGTCACTTGTAAATTCCTTCTACAATCATTAATCTTTTTATTACTTGCTATATAAATGTTTTTTTTAATGTTAGTTTAATCTTTAACAATGTATTTAATGGCCTTCTGTCTGGCAAAGAAAGGTTACATTCACGTTTGCTTATCTTTGTGTGTATTACCTTATTGTGAAATTGATATTTCCTGGAATTGTCTATTACATTTTTTTCACCATTTGTAGTGTGTTCTTGCTTTTATTATATTTTGACAATCATAACTAGTTACATACATAGTAGCTCGGGTTGAAAAAAACCCTAAGTTCATCAAGTGAAAGTTTTTTCCTTTCCTTGTTTACCACTATTGATCCAAAAATCTCTTACTTCAGAAATTTCAAATTCTATTTTCAGTGGGGAAACTACATCCTTCTTGACTACCAAATAAGATTTGTACCAGACTCAAAAAGCACTAAATAAAAGGCCTCTTTGTTCTGCTTTAAAAAAAAAAAGTATCTTGCCCCTTTTAAAGGTAATCTACTGTATTCGTTAGCACCACCTCCTTCAGCAGTGAATTCCATAGCATTATTGTACATACTGTAAAGAATCCCTTCAGCTGCTGTAGACTATTTCTCCTTTCTTCAATTATTCAAGCCTTAGCAGGTGGCCTCTTGTCCTTTCTACTGTTCTGTTACTGAACAGGTCTCTGGAGATCATTTGTATGGGCCCAGTATATATTTTCCAAGACACCATTTCACTAGAATTTCCAACTTTTCTAACTTTTCTAACCTTTCTTCATAACTAGTGACAATAAAAATAGGTGCACCGTGCACATAAAACATATGAATTATCTTAATAATTTTATTATAGTGTTCCACTCTTATATTGAATGTGGAAAGGAACCAAAGAACACATGCTTATTCATTTAGAGGCAGACGCATCAATAATACAACATATCTTTATTATGCAGATTAAGGAAGTAGGCACCAAACTTTGGTACAACTTAGAAAAAGAATCAGTGAATGTTGATAAATATAAATAGCGACATAATTATAAAATAAAAGAAAGTAAGAAAGAAAATATTAGAAAATCTACTAGCTGGTTGGTATAGAATAAAAAGAAAATTAGGATTAAAGAATAAAATACCAGGAGGGGAACCACTTAAGGTAATAGAAGCTAATCTGACCAATATCTCGCTAGCAAGCTGGGAAAGCCTGGGGATTTTTAAAATTAAAGATATATTAGATAGTGGAACTATTAGATCCTTCCCAGATTTAGCTAGGGAGTATAATCTCCCAACAAATCTGAATTTTAACTACTTGCAGATAAAAAAAAATGTGTGCATCAATATTTATATACAGAGACAAAGAATTAACATAATTGGTCGAACAGGTATTTTCCCATGCAAAAATAACCGACCCCCTCTCCAAGTAAGAAAATGAATTGAAAATTTTAGTAGATACCAAGACCTGGAATACTGATCTTAATTTAGTAAACAAAAACATCCATGATCTATCATTAGTAGAAACCTTTTTTAAGGTAACAAATCATTTGTATATGACTCCTGATGACTCTGTGATGCTGGCCTTGAAGTATAACTCAAACTCTGATCAATGTTGGGGATGCGCACAGGATATGTCCATATGTGGTGGGGATTTGGTCGAATTAAGAATATATGTGATTCAGCTTTTTTCTAACTAATCTTACAGGCTACAAATATGCAGTTGGAAAAAAAAAAACTGAAGTCACTATACTCCACTTAGGTTGGCCTAAAATGAACCCTTTTCAGCTTATTTTACCAATACACAACTTCGTAGTGGCTAGGATTTTAATCATCTACCATGGCCTTAAGCACTTCGTCTTAAAGGGAAGGGAAACTCCACTAGAAGCTAGTGACGAGAGGAACCCTATTATAATTGGAAAGGAGGACCCTAACAAAATATTCATTTCCCTTGGTGATTTTATTAAGCGCAAATGACTAGGTAGATTTATATTAATAGTTTCTAAATCTCGTACTGTATTTTATGTCGTGTTTATAAAATGTTGTATTGAAAATATGTAAAAAAAAAAAAATTTGCAAAAATAAATAAACTTGCAAAAACTAGCCTTTTCAAAATTTGGTGTATTGGTTCAGTAATAAAAATTAAGCTAGTACCAACTTTTAATTGTTGTCCAGTAAAACTCCACTGCTGTCCCCTCAGATGGATCCAAGGTATGCACCATTCATAGAAGGGAAGCCAAGAGCTTCAGTTAACAAATCACACTATTATTAACTCAAGGGACCTGAAGACACACGTCTTTGAAAAGAAGTGGTTAGCATCCGGAAACATTTGTATCATCAGACCCACTCTCAGATTAATAGATAGATAACTGGTTAACTGTCTTTTTAAAAATGTATTTTGTATGCACTTGGTTTGCCATCTTATAATTTAATTAACTTAATTTTACTGAAAACAAATTCTAGACTCCTATTGTTTTCTGTTATTATATAACAGTATTTATCACAATGTGGAATGCAGAAAACAATGATATCCTTGTAAATGCTTATTCCATACAATACATCAACAAGTTCCAATTTTCTTTTACACAACAGGTTTAATATCCCTTCTCCAAAAGCTTGTTAATCAAAATGATCCGTTATCCAAAAAAAGTTTTGTATTTTGCCACAAGTTACAAATTCTACACACACTTGTCATTATGCAAACATACAACAGTATATTCAGTGTCCAGCACACTTAAGCTGCAATATATAGCCTTTCCATGCATCCTCAGATGCTCCCATGTCACAAAGCATAATACAAAGGCAAGTGTGTAGGCCTGTTGCACCAACAGCACGTACCCAACGATGCCTCACATTGCTGCTACATCACAGTAAAAGTGAGTTATTGGCTCTATAAAGTATTTGCATTGATATTTCATGAGTGTTGAGAGACTTTAATATGTCTTATTGGTGAACATGAGCTGTTATTCAAAGTGACCCATAATCTAATGTACTTCTGGCTCCAATTATTTTGGATAGAGAATACTCAACTAAACTATTCTTAACCCCTTCCCGTCCTTATGACGAGTTAACTCGTCATAAGAGCCGCCGCGTTAGCGACCTTATGACGAGTTAACTCGTCATGCAGTCTAGCTGGCGGTGCGCTCCGTGGGCACCGCCAGCTAGTCTGCAACGGGTCCAGGACTAAGCCTCGCACCCGAGGCAAAGCTCCTGGACCCGATCGGTCGATTTCCGGGCATGTGATCGCGGTGATTGAGTCATCACCGCGATAACATGCAAATTAGATGGCAAAGTCAGTGTGTTCACACACTGACTTTGCCTCTAATTCACTCCCTGTGCTTCACATTCTTATAGTGAAGCACAGAGAGTGACCTGTAAGTAAAAATAAATTAATTAAATACAAAGGTAAAAAATTTTTTTTACAAAAATTAACCCTTTCATTGCTGATCACAGTTTTTAACTGTGATCAGTTTCCTTCCACTTTATGGCCCTCATTTAGTTTTTTTTAAACAGATTTTTTTATTTTTACAATTTATAAAGTTTTTTTTAATAAATAAAGGTAATTTTAATATATTTATTTAATTAAAATTAACCCCTGCATGCCTGTTGCATGATTTTTACTGATCTGACATCGCACTCTTCAGAGTTTTTTTCTGTCTTTTTTGTTATGGGGGGTTTGGGAACCAATATTTTTCTTTTTTATTAATTAGGGGGGATAAGTGGGTTAGTGTTGCACTAGTTATGTAGGTTATTACTGGGAAAATAATGGGGAAAAACTTTTTTTTCCTAAAAATTTCCTCTTTTATATTAATTTTTTAATACTAAAATGTAAATCATTTTTATGTATAGGGTATCAAAAGAAAGCTCTAACTGTCCTTTAAAAAACAACATATAACTTGTATGTGTACGTTAAATGAGAGAGAGGAAAGTTATGTTTCAAAAACCGCGTATTAAAAATTGAAAAACGCTCTGGTCCTTGGCCCAGGAAAATCCCTGGTCCTTAAAAGGTTAAACTATGATATACTATGCTCTCTTCAATAATGTGTTGGTCTAGCGGGCTGACATGGGATGCACTGTGCCTAGTAGGTTTATGAAAAAATATCCAATACTACACTATATAGCACGGGTGTCCAAGTTTGTTCAGCAGTGGGCCACTTCACTGTAAATATGTGTGTTCGTGGGCAGCATTCATGTTTCATTAAAGGAAATGTATTTATATATATATATATATATATATATATATATATATATTTGTGTAAGGGCCAATATAGCCGTTTATGGAGAAGGTTCAAGTGAGAATGTAAGATAGTACAAACGAGCAAAGTTGGTTGTGGTGTGCCGATACCGACGATACGGTAGGCCTGTAAATAAAGAGGGCCCGCCAAGAAGAAATAACGTAAGATAGAATACAAAAAGGAAAGTGATGAAAAAGAGGAGTGGGTGGGAGGGTCATACAGACGCTGACCTTGAACGGTGTGAAGACAGGTAAGGATGTACCTTATATAGGGGAGTGAATTAATTCCAGCCCCTTCCACAAATACAGGCCAAACGGCCTTAACACTTGTGTAAGGGCCAATATAGCCGTATATGGAGAAGGTTCAAGTGAGAACATAAGATAGTACAAACGAGCAAAGTCGGTTGTGGTGTGCCGATACCGACGATACGGTAGGCCTGTAAATAAAGAGGGCAAAAATTGAGTAATCAAAGATTTAATACAGTCAACAATTCAAGTGGTGGTGACAGTAGTGAATTCCCGTGGCCTGAGGAACCCGTAGAAAGCTATGTACATGGCTACTTTGATGGTTGCGTTGGTAGTAGAGTGGAAAGGGTTGGAGTCTAACAGGTCGGATAATAACTGGAAAAGGGTGTTATTTATAGGTAATCTCTGTGGAAGCGGTGGAGGGATGGATTTCTGAATACCTCTAAGTATATTCTTTACCTGATAAGATGACATGAAACTATGTGTATTGGGTTGTAGAGTGAGCATATGATGTTGAATGCCTGTCAGATATAATTTGATTGTGCTGTAAGATAAGTGTAATGTAAGGTGGCAAAAGGAAGCGAAGGCTATAATAGATGTCATGACAAAAGGATGCGTTATGTCGTGGTCGGATAGGAATCTTGAGAAGAGTGTGAAGGCTCTGTTGTATGCTTTGTGAGTGTTGGATGATAGTGCAAGTTTGGACAGAACCCTGCTATGATGCATAATTTTCTCTAGTCCATGGTTAGCTGCTGGAACGGAGGGGCGGCTGTGGCTGTAATTGCTGCTGACGGGAGTGCTTGCTGAAAAGCCTGAAAATCGAAACGAGACAGACTGTCAGCTGCTACATTAGAAATGCCTGGTATATAAAAGCAGACCAAGTAAAAATTTTGACGTGCAGCTAACCACGTGAGCTTCCTGAGAAATCTCATAATTGTTAGGGATGATGAGCGGCCTTTGTTAATGATGTGACATGTTGCTTGGTTGTCTGTGTGGCAACGGACTGATAAGCCTGACCATGAATGTCCCCACGCCACGGCAGCTGCTACAATGGGATAGATCTCAAAAAGAGCTGAGGTCGTAAAAAAGCCTTCCAAGTCATAGACTTCTTCAGGCCACCTACCCCAAAGCCATTCGATCCCAAAGATTGCTGCGAAACCCGTGGTAGACGCCACGTCAGACCATATTGTTGGAGACGTGTCAGTCAACTCTGGTAGGAACAAGCTTTTACCATTCCAGGTGGTCAAGAATTCTCTCCACATATATAGGTCTGCCGTGGCATGCTCATCCAAGGATAGTCTATAGTCGTCGTGTTTGAAACGTGGAAAAAGACAGAGAAGTCTGGATATGAAAGCCCGCCCCTGAGGAATGATGCGCATGGCAAAGTTCAATGAACCCATGATTGATTGTAGTTCCTTGCGGTTGCAATTACCTAGCAACATGTAATGGTTAATACTGTTAAGGATATTTGTGATTTTCTCTTGTGGTAAACTAGCTTGCATGGCGGCAGAGTCTAGTTGTATACCCAGGAATGTAATTATCGTATCCGGGCCTTCTTTTTTTTTTTGGTTGGATACCGGGACTCCAAGGTGGCCAAACAAACCAATAGTTGCTTTGAGACTCCTGGGGGGAAGGGAGTTTGCTTCAATTAGCAAGAAATCATCCAGATAATGGATGACTATGGGGCATCTAGACACATTAAGTAATAACCAGCAAAGTGTTTAAGCAAAAGTGTCGAAGATTTTGGGGCTACTTTTAGACCCAAAAGTTAAGCGGGAGAAAAAGTAATAGTTATCTGCCCATTTTATGCCATGTAAGTGCCATAGTGTGGGATGGATAGGTAGTAGTTTGAAGGCATTGGTAATGTCTGTCTTACTTTGCCATGCTCCGATCCCCGCTCGCATAATGGCTGTAATAGCATGGTCTACAGTAGCATATTGTAGGGAAAATTCTCCGGAGGGAATAAGAGAGTTCTGACTCGGTGTAGATGAGGTATGAGGGGCCGACAGATCTATAATGAGTCTTTGCTTGAGGGAAGTTCTCCCTGTGACTATCCCTATGGGATTTGTGCGCCATGCCGTAAAAGGTGGGGTTTTGAAAGGTCCGGACAAGAACCCTTCCGCCTGTTCTTGGGCTAGGAGTTTGTCTACGGCTGCTGGGTTTTGTTGTGCTGATTGTAAATTAGGGCATTCGAGTTGGCCCGTGGGCATATGTATAATGCCTGTATGAAACCCCTCAGAGAAAGCAGAAATGAGAAAATTTACCATATGTCTGGAAGGGTGATTGGTTAAAAGTGCTGCGAAGGCATGGATGTTGACAGACGTTAGGTACGGTTTAGGGTACATTTTATTTGGACACATGATATACGCATGTGCCCTGAAACAATGTGAACAAATATGCAACAACCTACATGCACTAAAGCTACATGTGCCCACATTGAAATTATTGCACACTTGTGATTTACCAAAGTAAATGATAGGACGACCTAGTTTGTCTCTGGTGCTTCTCTCCGTCCTACCCGAGTCACTTGTGCTAGGTGACTGATTATGGTCGGCTGCCGCGTGAGAACAAAAATTGGTAGTGTAAGTGGTAGAAGAGCAGCATGCACAAGCCGGTGTTTTGAGACCAGCAAAGTGTCTACAGAACAGCTCTGTATCTAGTCTGCTCCAGTTGATACGGGTACCATACTGAGAGAGAGCTCCAGACACTTTGGAGGAAAAAGACCTATGGTAATCATAAAAAGCAGATCCACCATATGTGTTCCCCAGGTCCACCAGCTTGTGCATATAGCGATCAAATTCCTCCCTTCTATTAGGGTATACTTCACAAATTACGTCTCTAAAAATACCAAAGGCTAACACAAATTCTGGAATGGTCAGTTTACGGTTCAACCTAACTTCTTTTGATCTGACCACTACAGAAACGTCATCGTACATATAGGTTTTGTTCTCCACCACATCCTGGGAGGCAATGATCAGGGAAGCCAGGTTGAAGTCTTTGCCTTCCAAGATGTCTCTCTTAATGTGAGCTGGGATAGTGTATTCCGGGTCAACGTCCTGATAATCTGAGGAGATAACCATACCCGCGGCCCGTGGTTCAGTTGGAGCCTGTTGAGCAGCATCGGGAAGACCAGCCTTCGTGAGGGCTGTGGTGACCGCCTCGAGATTAGCCAGTCTGTCATTGACCTTGCCCATAGAGGTCATGAGTGAGGCCAGCATAGCCTGGATGTCACCTGGACTGGTGTTGCAGGGGCCTTCCCCAGCTTCCGTGTTGTCAATTGAATTGTTAAGGAGTTTGAATAGCTCAGCTTTCCTTGCTGTGGCAGTGTAAGGGATTTGTCGCCTCCTTAACTCCGTGGTGATACGTGGGATCGTCCAGGATCTAA
Organism: Pelodytes ibericus; assembly: GCA_036172795.1. NCBI lineage: Eukaryota > Metazoa > Chordata > Amphibia > Anura > Pelodytidae > Pelodytes > Pelodytes ibericus. Next base: position 167,886,489 of record CM069860.1, read on the forward strand.
TTGATGCCAGACTGGCAATGTCTACTCTACGAGAGGGCGTCTCGACCCTAGTTGGGGTGGCATGAAGAGATAGCTCTTCATCACCTTCAAGAGACATACTTAAATGAAGGAAAGATAGAATTATTATTTGAACATATTAGGATAGTACTGGCTACTAGCTATGCCGTGAGGCAAAACGATTATGCTTATTGTTTATTGGTGACACGTGAGGCCCTGCTAGTTGCCAAGCAGCTTGAGAGGCTCTATCTATGGTTGGCGCGAGGGGATTGTCGTGGCCACCGAACGTTGTGGCAGGATGTCGGCCTCTCGTGACTGTAACCAGAAAAATAGGAAAGGGAGTGACAGGTGAGGCCCTCTCTATGCAACGTGCGAGGTTCGGCTAGCTCACGTGTGGCCCGAGGGGTGTTTGCTTCCGAGTTTGAAGCGGGGTGTTGGCCTCGCAGGACCACTAATCCTAAGCATAAATGCAGAAAACGGGGGAATTAACTGTTGGCCCCTATGACCCTATAAGCCACTACTTGTCTGTCCTGTTGGGGAGTTTAATAGTTCTACTGTAAGCAGGTGTACCTACCTGGTAGTATAGGTTATTGAAACTGGTAATCCGTATAGGTAATAGTAGTACCTGTAACTAAAGATGAACCGTATGGAAAATACGTACAAGTGGCACAATTTTATTATCTTAATTATGTTTGAATATACCTGTAAAGGCCATGAGATGGTGTGTGTAAGATCACCTTAAACCTGTATGTCGTCTAGCAGTTGGGTGAGATTGTGTATGGTGTACAGGAAAGTAATGTGACATTTTAATAATGCAATATCCTTGCTGACCAGAAGGTGGCAGTATGGAATCCTAAACCATGTGAATCCCCATTTAAGTAACAGGGACCCATACGTAAACCCATTCACCCGAGATCAACTGAAGAGTGCCTGAACGTTTTTTGTGTTTTATTTTTATTTAATTTTTTCTTCCCATATTTATAAAACCTACACATACATTATTGACAGGAGAAACAGCAATACACACATGCATAGCGTGTTCGTGCGTTTGAACGCATGAACATGGACAATGTTGGACCGAAATTGCTGTGGAAGCGAACAGCTGAACCCGGACGGAAATAACATAACGAGTAGCCGAAATAGCTGAACACGCACAGTAAGTGAGGACCTGAACCTGATTTGATGCCGTGGGCCCTGTCGCCTGGCGTGACGGTTAGTTCTACTTACAGTTTAGTAGTCCCTAGGACGCGATCCGCGGCGATAGTAGGAAAGCAGATGATCCCAAAAAACTGCAGAAGGATCCCTGGACATAGGTCAGCAAAGGAAAACCTCGTGGGACCCAGAAGTATTCCAAAATGGCGACTGGATGAACCGGATCTCATACAGACGCTGACCTTGAACGGTGTGAAGACAGGTAAGGATGTACCTTATATAGGGGAGTGAATTAATTCCAGCCCCTTCCACAAATACAGGCCAAACGGCCTCAACACATATAGTTTGCTTTTCCAATGTTTATGTTAACTATATGATAATAAAACAAGTCAGAAACAATTTTATAAAAATAGATCAAAAGATATATATTGTAAGGTCAGCAAAGGTACCTCCCGTCACCCCCCTACCAGATCTGTCACCAGGAGGTCCCCACGATCGGGTACTCGCAGCTCCCGTGTCCCTCGCCGTCAGATCCCCCGCTTAGCGCGCGCGGCAGTGGCAACTCACAATTCTGTAGCTTTCCTGTCCCAAGCGTCGCTATGGAAACGGACAGCATGGCGCACGTATCACGCGTCATGGGGGCGGAGCTATAGCCCTTTAAAAGCAAGGCGCGCATTATCACAAATTGCTTGAGTATTATCAAGCTAGTTCCTGTGTTAGTTGTTCTCTGCGTATCTACCTGATCTGTTCCTGTTTTTGACCCGGCTTCTCTATTTGGATTCTCCTGTTTTCTGGTTCCCGTGATTTGGCTTCATCCCTGGTTTATGCTGTCTTCTGGAAACCCGACCCCGGCCTGTTTTTCGATTCCTCTACCTTCTGGCTCCCCGACCCGGCTTTCTCCTGACGATTCTTCTGTTGACACTCATGCCCGATATCAATGCTGCAGCTCACCATACTCTCCAGTATTGTGGTGTCTGGCAAGGGCTGTCGCTTCTGCAAATTGGGGCTCCACTTCAGAACTACGGTACGTTCCTCACATATATTTTTTTAATCAAATATTTCCATAGTTATTCAAATAGCATGACGAAAATTTAAAAAAACTGAACTGGCCATCTTACAGGAAAATACAATTTTGCATCATTGAGGATTTCCAGTTAAATTGATTACTCATGGTTTAGATTTTTAGAGAACCCTGTCAACCTCTAGAGTAAATGCTCCAATGGGGTCTTCAATGGGGGAAGAAGAGTGACTGGAGAAGGGGAAACAACAAGAGTGAAAAAAGATCCTGTTTCCTTTATGATATGATATTTTTTGTCTCACCTCTGTTTTTATTACTTTATGTTTTTTATTATTTCTTTTATTTTGAAATTGTTTTCAATATTCAAACAGTGCTTATACATGATGTTCTTAGATTCAATTCATAACATAAAATGTGCAATTGGGTATGGCAAGGCCACCAGAGCGAGGGGCAGTCTAGTTAACGTCTCTAATTTGTGTCCAAGGAGCCCATATCTGTTGGTATTGACCCAGTCTAGTATAATAGCCTACCTCCATACTGGATTGAAACTCTATTTGATGTGTAATCTCTTACCATTGTATTCCCCCTTTTTTTCCCAGCTTCTGGCGATACATATTTTTGCCGCTGTCAGGATCTGGATTGTTAGGCTCTTCTGGTTATTATTTCCAGGTATTTGGATATTAAGAAGAAAGGTTTCTGGTTTTAAGTTAAAAATAACGCCCATAAGGTCATTCAGGAGTTTCTGGAGACAAATCACTGTGGGTCTCAAGTGTGAACATTCTCTTGCTTATCCACTCTAATATATCTAAATCCTCTATTATATTTTCTAGAACTTTAAGCTGCCCAGCAACTTATCATGAAGCCCTATTTTCTTCTGAGTTTATACCATATCGGGATTTTGTTTTTAGTAATCAGGTATTGTTTTATTTCTTTCTTTATCTCCCTATGATCTTCTAGCTTCCAAATTATTGAATTCAAATCTTTAACTTTACAAGCCTCCACTTCCACCTGGTACCACTCCTTTTGTCTTGAGGATTCCCTTTGCATCTAATTAATATTAAATAGGATAGTGGCTTCATAATAATTCTTTTTTTTATGGGTAAACCTGCCCCCCCCCCCCCCCCCATTTGATGTTTTAGCCGCCAAACGGCCCATATTGATCCGGGTTTTTTTCACTTTCCATATAAAGTTTCTGAAGCTGTTCTGTACAAGAGCTAACCAGTTCTTTGGGATATTAGGTGGGATCATACAGAACATATATAGCCAATTTGGCAATAGGTAAGCTCTTATAGAATTAATTCTGCCCTACCATGACAGTTCTACTTGACTCCATTCCTTCAAACTACTATTAGACTGTCTTAACATTTTTGCAAAATTAATTTCGATTATCCTATTAATTTTCCTGGGTATAGTTATCCCTAGGTACACAAAATCTTTCTTATTATCACTAAAATTAAATTCATTTTGGATTCTTTCTTTTGTTTCTTTGTTAAAATTATAATACGTCTGTTATCTTTTTAATTTTATTTTTGGCTCTAGATTTCTTAATTTGGCTGGCATGAGCCTATCTGGTCAATTTCCCTTTTGGTAAAATCTAATTTTTAGCTTTTCCATTGTCTTAAACATGTTTTCTAATTATATATTTTTTATCTTTTCTCAGAGACCATCTAATTCTCTTTTCCTTGTTTGTGTAAAGTATTTCTTCATCAGGGCAGCCAGTTTATAAATAGTTATATACAAATCTGACAGTGGAAATTTCAGAGTTACGGACACAGAAAAGGGAAAAACTACCACACCTATCTATTAAACAGTAATCCATCAATGATTATTCAAAGCATATAATAAAATTTTTAAGGGAAGAAAAATTCATCTTATTCTAAAAACATCATTCTAGTGGCAGGGGTCCTCAAACTGCCGGCACCCCCCGCTACGCACTGCCAGCACCCCCCGCTACGCGCTGTTTACCTTTTATTTATTTTTTTATGGCAGCCGCAGCGGATGCAGCTGCAGGAAGAAGAAGAAAGAAAAAAAATCACCGCGACCGGACGTGACGTTACGTCACATCCGGATCCGGTGACTGTGTTTCCCTCCTCCGTGCAGGAGGACACTGTGCAAGACGTCCAGCCAGGGACACAGCAGCTGGAGGTAAGTGATGGGGAAGGGGGGGAGGAGGGAGGTATAACAAGCACTGGAATGACACACTATTCCTGGGCATCTGACTGGTACAATATTCCTGGGCATCTGACTGGTACAATATTCCTGGGCTCTGACTGGCATAATATTCCTGGGCTCTGACTGGCATAATATTCCTGGGCATCTGACTGGCATACTATTCCTGGGTATCTGACTGGCATAATATTACTGGTCTCTGACTGGCACAATATTCCTGGGCTCTGACTGGCACAATATTCTTGGGCATCTGACTGGCACAATATTCCTGGGCATCTGACTGGCACAATATTCCTGGGCTCTGACTGGCACAATATTACTGGGCTCTGACTGGCATAATATTACTGGGCTCTGACTGGCACAATATTACTGGGTTCTGACTGGCATAATATTACTGGGCTCTGCATGGCACAATCTGACTGGCACAATATTACTGGGCTCTGACTGGCACAATATTAATGGGCTCTGACTGGCACAATATTACAGGCATCTGACTGGCACAATATTACAAGCATACGAATGGCACAATAATAGTGGCATTTTAATGGCACAATGGTATTGGCATCTGGCACAATAAAACTGGCATATTAGTGGGCAAATTGGCTGTGGCTTATTAATGACAAAATGATACAGGTATATAATTGGGCAAATTGGCTGTTATATATAGAGAGAGAGATTGTTTTAGAATTTGTTCATACTTTTTGTTTTTACTATAGTCCGGCCCTCCAACGGTCTGAGGGACAGTGAACTGGCCCCTTGTTTAAAAAGTTTGAGGACCCCTGTTCTAGTGGGTCTTATTAACTATTGCATCAAGGCCCACCAAACGTATGCATTATACCTTTGTACATTAAAATGTATAACCTTATTATTAAACATTTAGGCACATATTCGTTGTTTTTTTTCAGTAACTTCTTCATTTTAAATATCTTCATGACAATGCCACTTTGGCTATTACCGTGAATAATAAATAATAAACCTATCTATATTTCATGACTCTTGTTAATGTTTCTTTCGAGGCTATTTCCCATTTATCCGATACACTTTGCTTTATAACCCTTGTGTGAAACAACAAACAAAAATCCCCCAAAAAAAGAGAAGAAAGAGAAGAAAAAAACAAAAAAAAGTATTCTCCTTTTTCTTTTGTCACTCTTCTTCTCCCTCCCTCTTATGGCTTCTTCAGGCACATATATATTGCTTTTTTAAGTGGTTTTTCAAATATCTTCTCTCTGTTTTAACAGTACTTATTTCGTGTTCGTGGTTAAATAAATAAACAAACAAAAAAATTCTCCCTTGACATTCGGGCACATATTTATTGCAAATTACATGACTTCTTAATTATTTTTCCCCTCTTTTTTTTCTTTCTGCTTTATAGTGCTTATTTCAAACCTATACAAAAAAAAAAAAAATCTTTGTAACTCCTTCAGTGGCTTCCCAAATGTTTTCTCTCTATTATGTGAATGCTTATTTTGATCTTGTACCCTATAAATTGCTTTTTAGGTGGCTTCTCAGATATTTCTTTTTGTTTTAATAGTGCTTATTTCCTACTAGTGTCCAAAATTTTTTTTTTTTTTTAACTCCTTCAGTGGCTTCTCAAATTTCTTTCTCTCTATTTTGTCAGTGCTTATTTCGTACTTGTGCTGCATATATTACTTTTGAAGTGGGTTCTCAATTTTTTTCTTTTTGTTTTAATAGTGCTTTTTTCATACTTCTACCAAAAAAAAAAAAAACAGTTCTTGGTAGATTTCCCTATCCCCAGCTTAGGCCTTATACACATTTTTACCCATCCCCAATTTAGCTGCGCATGCAATTCACTTTTAGTTCATAAAGCTTTTCTGTGTCATCCACTCCCTGAGCTCTCCCACTGAGGAGAAATTTTCAAAATGATCCTCCTATATAATTCTTATAATTCTCGGGAATCCCCATCTGTATTTGATATTGTGGTCTCTGAGAGTTCTCAAGTCTGTCGCAAAATACTTCTAGCACCAACTTGTAGTGGAAAGTGAAAGATCTGGAAAAAATTGTAGGTTTTTAAATCTGATATCCTTCATTACTTTTTCTCTGTTTGCTCTCAAAATTGCTTCTTTATACTGGAAAGAGGCTTAATTGATTATCACATCTCTTGGAGCCAATTCTATTGTTTTTTTAGATTTGTTTAATCGGTGACATCTTTCAATCTGTTGAGCACCTGAACCTTGATCTAGCTCCATATCCTTAAACATTTCCTCCAGGAAGCCTCTTATTTTATCATGTGTAAATGCCTCAGGAATGTTTCTCACTCTTTCTTCGAGAGCGTTCCTCCAGGTCACTAGGTTTTAGTTCCATTGCTTCAATTTTATTTTCTATGGAGCTATGATTATCTTCTACACATTGGTATTGTATTCTCAGGGCTTCCACTTTCTTTTCTAGATTTTTTAAATTAGTCGTTGGGGAAGAGATTTCTTGTTTTATCTGCTCTGTTTATTTATCTGAGGGGTTTTTGGTGGCATCTTCTCACCAGAAACTGTATCAGTTAATTGGGAATTGATAAGGGAGAATTGTTTCCTCTTTCCTCCAGAGATTATCTGAGATTTGACGAGTTAAATACTGAGATTTGACGAGTTAAATAGAGCAAGATTTTCTCTCTTGCCTCTATTTCTCTTTCCCCTTCCTTCTTTCTTTATTTTCCTACTTCTTTCACTTAAGATTACATGGAATTACATGTATTCCATAAGCCGAAAGTCTATAAACCGAACGTTCGGTTTATAGACTTTCGGCTTATGGAATACATGTAATCCTATTGCTATTCTATAAACCGAACGTTAGGCTTATGGAATGCATGTAATACTATGGGCTTTCTATAAACCGAACTAGAGTTCCCATTCATAAAAATTTATGAATGGGGACTCTGTTTCGGTTTATAGAAAGCTAAGAAGTTGAACGAATGAACGAATGGTTTAATATAAACGAAAAACATTTGTCCATTCGTGCTATAGTATTGGCATTACTATAAACCGAAATAGAGTTGTTTTATAGAATGCCAATAGACTTACATGCATTCCATAAACCGAAAGTCGTTCATTATGTCGGTTTATGGCATGTAGTGTACTATGCTATTGTATTCTATAAACCGACTCTATTTCGGCTTATAGAATGCCAATAGTACTACGAATGGACGAATGAACGAATGATTTTCGTTTATTAACCATTCGTTCATTCGGCTTTCGTTAGCTTAGCATTTTCGTTATTCGTTTTTCAAACGAATGAACCAAAATGCTATTTTCGGACAAAAATGCATTCGTCCGAAAACGAATGCACATGTCTACTCTCCACCTAGGAAGCACATTATAGAAAACTGCCATCTTTGTTCACAAAGTCCACAGCAATAGAGATCTGGGGGGGAGGGTAAGGCGGGCAGGTTAGGTTAGGTGATTTCTCCCTGTTTTAATTTTTGTTTTCACCCCGTTGAAAAGCTAAAATGTTATAGGATTTAGAGGTTGCAGAAATTCTATACTGGCATCGTCATAATGAGTTTGTTTCTAAGACACAAGTGTAGTGGATACTTACTGTTTATATATTGGTACATTGTCTCCAGTGGCACTGTGAAAATGAACATAGACGTGAACAAAATTATAAGAGATCTAGCTATGACATATCAGATTTATTGTATCAAACTCTAGGATGTTTGTTTTTGTTTTATCTATGTTGATGACTTACGGTGTCATTAGGAATAGGGATGGTGACAATTTTAAAGTACCAATGTTATTATGCTGGGTTCCTGGAGTACTTATATATGTGGATTCTTCAATAACCATTGTTTTTAATGTTATGCTCCCGGGACATAAATGTGTGATTTATTCAAGGTTTATATATTTCATGTTGTTTACATAGAAAATGTGAAAAAGAGGTATGTTCCATCATGGTCATAATTCAAGGTTATCGACTTTCCGTTTCTATGACTTCTAAATTGTAGATGCCTGTCTTTATTCTTCCAATCCTCAAATAAAAAGATTTAAAAAAAAAATAAGTATGGGAAATAAAACTATTTTATCTCATAAACAAATTAGCAATGCATTCAGAGACTTTTTTTTTATTCCCTATATAATTTACAGCACAAAAGGAAATCCTGTTTATATCTTTTTCTCAAAGGGACATCCCCTAAAGATATTAAATCATTTTTAAGAAAATAGCTGAGAAGCTACCTGGGCCTAGAGCCTTTTCCTTCTTCAAATTCATAATGTAAAGTTCTGAATATCATCTATCATAAAATAGTTGATTTAGTAATTTTAGTTTCTCATGATCTATTTTTATAGATCCTCCCAAGAGATAATGTCTGCCTTATTATTAAGAACAGTTACTGAAATTACTGAAGAGAGATACATCCCTCCAGAGATGCTACAGGCCACCACAATCCCCTTTTTTAAACTAGAAAAAGATCCAGCCACTCTGTTAAACTATACATCAGTATCCTAAATTAACTTGGATCTCAACATTTTTTCTAAGATATTCACAGAAATTTTTTAAAACTATGATACCTGATAACAAACATCACAACCAGGAAGGGTTTGTACAAGGAAGAGCTCCTGAGGATAACGTATGACTTTAACAAACCCAGTAACATCACTTTTCTCCTTGTTAGACAAAATGAAAGAATATAGCACATATAGATTGACATAGCAATATAGCTTGAGTAAAATATGTAATTTGGTGTGCTCTAAAACGGAGACTGAGTCCTTGGGTATAAAGTTAAGACTCAATTTAGATCTCAAGATTAAAGAAAACTATGTGTCAACATTTAGAAAAAGTTTCCATAGTTGGAGGGAATGGACATTTGCTGGCTAGGGCATGTACATTCAGTGAATGCCTATATGATTCCTAAATTAAAGGATGTCTTCATACTAATGAAAGTGCAATCAAACATCATACTCCTAATTTAAGAAATTGATCTCAAGTTAGATCTGGGATAATAACAACCAAATGTTTCAGGGAAAAAATGAAATACCCATCTAAAGACAGCATCACAATGTTTAACATTAATTTACATTAATTTGTAAGGTAATGTGAAGGTGGTATTTAACTCCAGTTAAACTACAACAATTTCAGTCGAAATTCCCCTATATAGTTGGTGTTTTTTCAATTGGGGGTATTGGAATTAAACATGAAAAATCTTAAGCTGAACATATACAGACAACATGGCATACTAGTCTTAGACCAACTACTAGCAGATGGGGAGCTAAAGCCTTTCAACCACCTCCAATCTGAATTTAATCTCCCTGTGTCCTCACCTTGAATATGCAGTACAGTTCTGGGCACCAGTCCTTAAAAAGGATATTAAGGAACTAGAAAAAGTGCAAAGGAGAGCTACAAAATTAATAAGGGGTTTGGAGGATCTTAGTTATGAAGAGAGACTTAAAAAATTGAATTTATATACGTTAGAAAAAAGGCGTCTCAGGGGGGATATGATAACATTATATAAATTTGTGCAGGGCCAATATAAAGAGCTCTCCAGTGACCTGTTCATTAACAGAAATGTACAAAGAACAAGAGGTCACCCCCTCAGACTGGAAGAGCAAAGATTTCATAGACAGCAAAGGAAGGGATTCTTTACGGTTAGGACAATAAAGTTATGGAACTCCCTGCCAAGAGAGGTAGTGCTAGCAACCACAATAGATGCATTTAAAAATGGTTTCGATGCTTTTTTAGGAAAGCAGAACATACAGGGCTATTAATAATAGAATAAGCATTAATAAAATAGCTTATTGATCCAAGGAGAAATCTGATTGCCTCTTGGAGTCAAAAAGGATTTTTTCCCACCAGGAGGCAAAATTCGAAATAGCTTCCTTATGGGGTTTTTGCCTTCTTTTGGATCAAAAGCTGTAATGATAGGTAGAAGGGTTGAACTTGATGGACTTGTGTCTTTTTTCAACCTAAATTACTATGTTACTATGTGTTTTTTCGGTATCTAGCGGTCAAGAATTTGCTTAAAGAGCATTGTGCTCCTTCTTCTGATAAAATAGAGCAGCTTCAGACTCTATTGAATTATGGTAAAATAAAAAGGGTATTAGCCAAAGAGTCTAAAATAGGAAGAGAGTGGGAGGATATCAAGGCTCCCTCATACTTAAAAACCTGGGAGAAGGAGCTCAATTGTAAAATAGATCCGGTGGAATGAAATAGGGCAATCACAAAAGCAGCATGTAGTATCCATTGCTTAAATCTATTGGACAACCAAATTGATGGTATCTAGTTCCAGCTAGGCTCAAAAGAATGTTTCCTTCCAGTATGGCAACATGCTGGAGATGTAACAAATTGGAGGGATCCTATATACATATATGGTGGGGATGTGAGGACATAAGTGTTATCTGGGAAAATATGTTCGCACTGATTGAATCCTTAACTGCGTTTAAATTTAGAAAAGCACCATAATTGGTTTTGTTGCATGTAAATTGGCCACAGATGAGTAAAAAATATATATATCTTTAATTATTCATGTGTTTGTGGCCACCAAAATTGTAATAGCTCGCAACTGGAAGCAACCCTCAGCCCCACAATGGTCATCAGTAGTGGACCAATTGACTTATCAGATAAAAATGGAAAAAGCAATCAGTTGGACATTTTTGGATTCCCCAAAGAAATGTAAACTATGGATTCAATGGTTAAATAAACTTGAACCTCACTAAACCTGTGCTTTGTTAAACGTGCTAAAACCCAGTTGGCAAAATATAATTCCCTGTCCCATTTCCAGTACCATTTTTTGTTTTATGTCTTAGCTATTTAAATTACACACGAATGCTTATATATGTTACACAGCTATAGGTATATACTTTTGTATATATATTGTTTTTTTCTGTATGTTATTTATGTATGTAATTTTTCACTTTGGCATAATAAAAAAAAAAATCCCCTATAGTTGTTACAGATGCTTGAAAGTGGATACAACTATGCTCTATATGTGGTGGACATATCAAGTTTTTTTTTTTTTTTCAAGTACATGACATAATCACACAAATTTTGGTGACATATGCTCTTTCAATGGAAATTCAGCTCCTCAACTTGTTTTATTAAATTCCCACCCTCACAGAAAGTGATAACATCAACATTTTAGTATTTGATGTCCTTGCTCTTTGACACCCATGGTGTGAAAGTCTGTTTCTATGCATACCTTTATTTTTCTTCCCTAATATATAGAATGGTATTTTTTTCCTTTTTATAAATATGCTTTCATGTGATTTATTTTTTTATTTTTCTACAATAAAAAGTTAAAAAAAACAAAAAACTTTTTTTGTTCTGTATGTTCTGCTTTCTTAAAAAAAGAATCTTGAACTGTTTTAGTGACATTGCATTTGATAGCAACACCTTTTGCACATTTGTTAATCTTTGGAGAAATCAATAAAAGAGGACTATTTGGGAATAATTATAGACAACAGAAACACTATTTCTAAAGTTTATTTTGCATTATTGTACATTGTCTGTGAATCTCATTTGCCACTAGCTTGCAAGTCCCCTAATTAATCCAAATCACCCTAGAGGAAAGTAACATCAAGTTCAGACTGCATTACTCAATCAGCAAACATTTCGAATTGGCTCTCAATGCCCAGGACATGCACCTGCAGTTCTCCTCTTTTGTTCAGTTTGAGAACTTTCCATGTCTCTCTGCCTTCTACCTTTAGGACAATTTTCAAATTCAGTACAAACATTTTCCCCTAAGCCCATCTCTGCCAATTTGTACAGAACTTGTTTGTAATTTCTCCACCGTGGCAGTCTTATGCTAATCTGTTGTTAGTCTTAATTTAAAACTAGGGAAGGAATGGGCTACAAATGTGTGTTATGTGCTTGAGATTACAATGTGTACATATAATTACACATTAAAGATAATCCAGATATGTACTTACATATATTCACTGAAGGCTTATGTGTTTTCTAGCTACAATAACTAACCTTATTTATAAGTAAATCTATGGAAGCATTTACACGATATGTACTGATAGATACACTCTCTGGCTTATTAATGTACACAACCCTGTCTTTCTTTATATTAAATGAGGTTTTGATCTAGCATCCGCTTCAACTAGAATTCAGCAAGATTATACTGGTACAATAAACATGGTATCCATTGACTCCACGACCAATTGGTTACAATGAAATTAGTTTACTTAACATTCATGAAACAATAATACTTACAATATACAGATTTCCCCACATTGACAGACATACACTAACAACATATATATATATATATATATATATACACAATTTCTAATTACAAATATGACTCGTGCATGCTCATAGCTACCTGTAGTGAGATCTCTCAGGCGTGATGTTACCTTCCTGTTACTTCTCCATTGACTAACTAACTTCCTAACTGTCACTACAGATATATAATTTTTAGACATTGGGTTACATGGACTCAACTGTGATTGGCTGGTCTAGTATTTGCCATCCACCCTCTGACCTGGGGCTAACCAAGACACACATCTGACCCCCTGGGGTCTTTCCCATACAGACAGGTCCAGATAGTAGCCCTGACATGATCAATCATGGACCTGCTCATGTTGTTAAGATCAAAAATGTCCTTTTATCTCTTGAATGGAATAGACCTCCCTACTTCACAAACCTAGCTTTTCCAGATGTCTATAAACCCACTCCTTTGTTTATGGGCCAAACACATGATCTGTCCTAATAATAAACCCCTAAAACCCCTCTGTGCATTCCCACACATAACATTCAATACATTTATTAATTAACATTGTATACCTCCCACTAAGGCCTGCCATTTGCCATAGTGTAACAGTTAGCATGTCCAAATTGTTCCTGATTATCAAAAAAAATTACTTTCTGTCTGGGTTTACAATCCTCAACTGATGGTTTAAGAAAACTAATTATTTAAAATATAATTTATAAGTAATGAATGGTGAACTAACATAGGAATAGCAAAAAAGCAGGAATGAAGGGTTTGGTTGGAAAGTTAAGAAATCTGGACCATTCTTCCAGACATTAATGTCTGATTTGTGTTATTTACTTGTTGGGTCACTACTCATTCTATAGTTACATTTGGCAATGGGGATTAGTGTGCTAACCAAATGTGGCTTCTATTAATATAATACAACTTTAACTTATAGCAGGAAAAAAACAATGACAAACAAGTATAGTACACAATTCAAAGTCTTATTTTATATTCTCACTGTCAAGACAAAGTTGTACATTTGATACAAACATGTCCAGTATATTATTTATAAATTAAATTTAATCACATTGTTACCTGAAAAAATAAAAATTATACAAAATGGAACCAATGAACAATTTGTAATAAACTTACCTAGACAATAAATAATTACATTATATATAGCCTTTACAATATTTGCATAGGCTTTTGTTAAATATTTTTTTCAACTTTCTTATCTTCCTATTACTAATAGTGATTATAGATTATACACTCTATTAACAGAATCACACCAGTCTCCTAGATCATTGTTATACAATTCTTTACATATTCTTCTTTCTAGCCAGTTTTGCAAGACTTTTCATCTGATATGACTTTGTTATTTATACTTCAATAATGAAACCGTCTTTAAATAAAAAAAAAACCAATGGCAGAATATACTGCAGGAATAGCTGATATAGAATGGACCAAACCATAAATAGGAAAATATTTCGAAATACAAAACAGCACCATAATTTTAGCATGGCAACAGCAAAGTTACATTCAGAAACAAGGTGCAATGCTACACTGGATTGCTACATGTTTAAGTCTGATAAAATATAAAAATAACATTATCTTTGTCTCCTAATTATAAAGAAAGAAACCTTGCTTATTTGTAGAAAATAAAACTGTATGAAACTATTACCTTTACTTACTCATATCGAGCATAATATAAGAAATCAAACAAATATTTTTTTCATAGACCGGATTGTTAATATTTATATATACATGGAAGATTACTTTTGAAATATTCCCTCTTTCCATTCCATTCTACTGTCTATTTTGCTACTATTATTGTTAATGTATAGATCAAGAAAAAGAGTTTTGCAGTTGATGCACCAATTGTGAAACCGCAGATCAGTTTCATATATAATAAGCTGCTCAAAGAGTTATTAGCTTTCAAATGGCAGATGGCAAATGTAACAAACAAGCACCACAACTTATAAATGATACATAAAACGTTTTCCTTATGAGCTATGCATTTACTTGTTACTTTTTTAGCCTGCTGTAAATAGCAAACTTTTTACATAACAGATTCAACTTACTTGTATGCAGGTGTCTAATTGAGAGTAACATCATGGATGTTGTATGTTGTAGTTGTATAACTCTGGCAATATTCTAATTTCTGTTTCTAAGTACAGTAATATGTAATGATATTGATGGAAAAACAAACCTGCTATTTTGTTGTGTTGTAAATGGCCTTAAAACTGCTGACCCGCTTAATCTTCTGAATCTAACATATACATCACTGTACATTGCCTCAAGAACATTATCCCAACTACATTTAAAAGGCCAAAGCCTTCATCAAAAATCAGTGTTCTTGTCTGTCAAGTTCAGTCCCAGATATAATTTGTATGGGACTAATTCTAATGGAAAGTACTAGTAGAAATAAAAGGAAAAGTTCATACAATTTTTGTCGCTTTCATATTTGAAATTACTGAGAATTAATAAAAGGAAAAAAAAAAAAACTGGAAAAAAAATCCTCTGCCAACCTTGAAGGTAGAAAAAAATCTTACCACATTTTTTAAAATAAAGGATAATCATTGATCACTGTTAGGGTTCATGAATGACTTGTGTAGGCAGATTTCTTGCCATAGGATATTTGTAGACACAATACGTGATGATCTCTGTCACATTTCTATTTCTATTTACAAAGGATACCCTTCAGCTACACTCTTGTAGCCTTGATTCAATGTCAACATATTTAGCTGGAGGCAAAAGGAAAGGTCATTTATAACAACGCACAGAACAAAATTAAATGACTGCTAACTACAAAACTCAGTAACAACAGGAATCCTAGACACAGAGAGCTGGAAAGTCATAGAAACATGTTAATAGCTTCTTGCATATTATTTTCTGCAGTGATAGAATAAATTAGATATATTTAAAAATAAAATAGCTTCTAATGGAGTAGGCTGGTGCCTTAAGTCTTAGCAAGTGAGAGAAAAAAAGAGATAAAATGCAATATATGTGCAGCACAAAGAGAGTAACTCATAATTGGGGATAGGCAAAGTGGCTTTATAAAGTCACCAGAGACCTTGGCAAGGTCTGTAAAGGTCCACAGAACCTTAAATTGTCTGTTACAAGTCCAGAAAATGAAGTAAATTGTTGGTGCCCAACCCATCTCAAGATCAAGAGTAGACACTGTGAATGAGCACTAGGCACTAGTGACCCATTGTGCACTAGGGCAACTCTTGAGTGCTCCATTTAATGAATACAAACAATGATAAGAAGGATGCAAGGATGTTCTTTAGAAACATCATTTTTATGGTACCTTTTAGTTTATGAAACCCTCTTGCTTTATTTGAGTTGCAGGTAAATTGCGGTAGAGTTCCGCTATCACTGTGCCCAACAAATTATATTACTTACTCCTAACAGAAGTCTGAGGTTAGTGCTGTGTGTATGGAAACACATTTCTGGGCAGCAATGGTGCACTTAGTACCTGCAAAGCCCTTGAATTTAAATAAAAGAAGAAACATGTGCTTGAACAATGTCTGTCAAATACAATTTGGCAGAGGCTTTTTTTTGTCGCTCTGGCAAAGTGTTGTGATGTGTATAAAAAGTGAAAACATATTCCTTAGTTAGTGAAGCTGGGAAAATGTTTGGAAATGTAGCATCAAAAGTGAAATTGAACTCAAATGTATCAAAGTGTCCAAAGGAACTAGGATTTTGGCAGCCTCTTCACTGAGGAACAGGTGAATGCGTGCAATGTTCCTTAGGTGCAAATGCCAGTAATTGGCCATAGACTGAGCATGGTCTATGAAGGAGAGAGCTGATTCAAAAACAACCCCAGGATACAGACTTTTGTCAGTGGGAAAAATTGTAGTATTTTTGACAGTAGCTTGGGGGACAATATAAGCTCTATTTTAGAGAGATTAAGTGCTAACTATTCATTCATAGCTCCAGGTAGAGGTGGTCAACAGACAGTCCTTAGCACAATACATGACAAACGGAGAGAGATCAGAAGAGGGAAATTAGTCATCCACATATAGATGGTATTGGAAGCCTAGAGAGTTGAGGAGTTATCTTAGAGAGGAAGTGTACAGGGAGAATAGCAGACCAGCCCTTGCAGAATATCAGCGGTGAGCTGAATGGGTGAGGATGTCCCACCTGCAAATGACACGTGGTAAGGAGAGCTGAGTTAGACAGTTGGACTACTTAATCCAAGAGAGAGCCATGCCACCTATGCCCATCCCAGCTAATCTGCTAAGAAGGAGCCAATGGTCAACAGTTTCAAAGGCAGCAGAAATATCTATGACAATCAGTATAGAAAAGTAGCATTTAGATTTAGCGCCGAGTAAATGATTTGACACTTTAGTGAGGGCTGATCATTGCAGTGTAGGGATATAAAGCCAGAGTGAACAGGCTCAAGGAGGTAATTATTGGATAGAAAATCTCTTAGACACGAGTGCACAATCCTCTCCAGCTCATTGAACATAAAGGGGAAAGGTAGATATCACGGTAGTTTTTTTTGGTGGTGAGATTATTTTTATACAATAGGTGGATTCATTTGATTTTTGGATGTCCCCTTTCTCTGGACTGAAAATGGGGACTTGAGGGCACCTTCGATTTTCTTTAAAAGGTATATTTTGTCACTGCCTACCCTCGGGGCATTCAAAAGGTGTTTATTTTGCTTTCTACATTTTGATTGATTCACCCACCCCTACCTGGGAAAGGTAGAGGTAGGGGGCTAGGTAGGTTATTTACATGTTTTAATTATTTATTGGGCCACAGGCATAGCTCTGGCCAATGGTCTGATGAGGGCCATACAATTATTGGACCATTGGCATAGAGCAAGTCCGCCAGGGGGACCATTTATTTCTATTTATTGAGGCTGACTTATGTGGCCATATATTTATAATATTGTAGGGCATGGGCCAATGGCAAATTTTATTTATTATTTTAATGGACCAGCGACATAGCACCAGCCCATGGTTCTGACGGGTGTTACTTGCTTCATTTAGGGTACAGGGGGAAGTTTGCAAGCCCATTGTCCCAATGTTATTGTTTTGGAGCAGGGGTCACTGGAGGGCTGGGATGACTTTTTCACCCCAAGTCCACTAGCATTAAATTTACTTTTTTGGGGGGAGGGGGAATAATGGAGTTTTGTTGTACAAAATTCAGTTATTCTCATACTGCTGAACTAGTGTTTTAACACAGGCTAGTTCATATTGGCCCATTTGCATTGAACCACATGTTATTTCTTTAAGAGTAATGTGCGTTAAAAAATCTGTCCGGAGTTAGCAGCAATCAGTGAATCTAGGCCAAAATCTTCAATCGGAGTGATACATGTCATTTTCCATGCCTATTTCACTTCCATGACACAGAAGTGATATCATCACTTCCAACACTTTTCATCACATTTCCAAATTCACTCTCATGCTGACCATCATTATGGATTATATATTGAGACCCACTTCCTTCTAAATGATAATTATATAATGTAATGCTCTGTAAACTAATGCTGCAATTTATCTTGTCCTCAATGTAGGTGTGCTCTTTAATGTTTTAAAGAACCTGGGAAACACATTAGTTGATGTGTAAATGGTGAACAAGAACTCCTTGATACAGAAACACAATTTTAGAAATATTTCAGTTAACAGTAAAGCATACATGTTATTTGGGATACAGTTATTTATCTTGGACTTCATTTGTGAAAATGCAAACCTTTAGAAATAGTGTCTGCTGAATCAAGATGGAATACTAGGACATAATATACTTTGGATAGACTGTGTTCTGTTAAAGACATTAAGTGTGTATGACATAAATGATTGTTTAGCAAGATAAGACAATATGGTTTATATTTCTTATTGTTTGGAGACATTTGGAATTGTATGAAGATCTACTTTTTATATTATCAACAATTCTTTGTATTTAATTTACCTTGGTCCAATGAGAATGTGAATACATTTCCATGCAGTTTGTAGACTATTGGGCTTTTCTCAGCAAATATTTATCTAGAAGTTATCATACATTTCCTAGTGGTGATCTATAGATTAAAATGTGGACACGTGGATATGTAGTATAGTACAGAAATAGAAAAAAGTGGTAATGGTGTGCTCAGAAACCCAATATTATAAAGATGATTGTCCCCACCACTGTGTGTGATACAGAAAAATAAAATATTACATAATCTTGTAGACTGCAACTTGATTATATGATCCACTTATATTCTAAAAGAAACAGATAAAGGAAAAACCACAAACAAAACCGTAATAGTGCAATATGTCTATTGTAAGTGGAAAATGCCGCAGGATATGAAATGCACTCACAGAACAGAGGGTATTTAATGCCTTGAGTGCTTGTAGCGGTTTGATAAGGGTCTCAATCCAAAGATGTTAAATAGGATGACGGTTCCTCATTTTGAATATGTGCAACTTTGGTGAGATCTGATATGTGTCAGTAATGAATCCCAAAGCTCCTCCAAAACAATATATAACCAAAGGATGTATAAGCAAATAATTGTAATACAATAAATATCTTACATGAAAGTAATCTTTAAAGTGCACAGTAGGATGGAGGTTCCAAGGACTTTCATCCATGAGAGTAAGTATTGCAACGTGTTTTGCCATTTAGTGTGGGCTTACTCCAGACTTTCAAACATTACAACTCCCATCATGCTGTCAATATACATGACTTGCATTTAATGGTAAATATTGACCAACATTTGATCATATATAAGTGCCACAAAACCATGCATTCATTAGTGTCTTCATATATTAAATTGCTGATCTACCCCATATGCATAATTTTACATCAACACCATTTAGATATATTTTTAAAAAAATTGGCCCGATTCAATGACACTAAACATCACTAATTACTGTTTTTAAACTCAGACTGATATATATGACACAGGATAAATCAACTCAGGTCATTGAAAATACCCTAGTATGTTGATTGCATAAATTGTGTCAATATGTATACACTTAGCATGTAACAGTTATGACACATTTGTAAGTAGTATGATTTAATTAAAAAATATAGCCTCTGTTTATATTGTTGACATGTATTACTGTCATCAACACCTATGCTTGTTCTCATAATATTGTATAACAAACTGAACTAATTAATGTTGATAAATTGAATTACAAATGTATATTATATGCAATGGAATGAGGGAGGAAGGGTTATATGGCACTTTATGAGGTGGCACACAACCTGCAAACTGCCTGGCAACTTCCCCATAATTATCAAAAATATCCAAAGAGACAATACAACAAGTGACAGGATGGTAAGTGTGAAAATAAAGTTCAGCAATATGTAACCTGATAATTCATAGGAAGATGTTCTTTTACTCCTTCAGCATTTATGAACGAGAAAAACAGAAATACAAGGAGAAAATATAGTGTAGTGTGTTTGCATAGTTAAAGGAGTAGAATCATGTTAGCTGTGGAAAATCAGGAAACAAGTAGGCTAAAATGATAGCATTTATTGGATAACTGATTAATTGCAAGATTTCAAGACCTAGTTGGTCCCTTACACAGGCTTAAATGAGACTAAAACAAAATTCCTAATTACAAAAAATAGGTAGAAGCCCCCCCAAAAAAGGCAAGTAAAACACTTTTGAAGAATGTTCTCAGCAGTAAATCAGCAAGTTCTACAGAGATTCGTCAGATAAAATCAGTTCTATCAGAGCATCCCTGATCCCTCCACTGGCTGGTTAGGGGGTTATAAAATCATTAGATACATGCCAGACCCAGTGGTGTGTTATGTCTGCTACCTCAATTTTTGTTTTCATTACACTCTGTTCCACGTTTGTCTACTACTTTTCTACATTCAATTTGCTGATTAATCCTGCATTCAGAGATGTAACCGCTACACAAAGGGGCTTTGTGAATGCTACTAATTTACCTTGTATGAGTAAAGGCAGTTTGACATTTATTTAAAAAAGCACCTCTCACTTCCTTTTTAAGCAACTTGTGTAGGAATAGCGAACAGTCTACAGAGTGCATATGACAGACCAATGCTTCATTTGCACCCAACAGGCTGCCATAACATTATGACCATTGACAGGTGGCAAGTTGGATGATGCAGTGTGATGCTTTGGGCCATGTTCTGCCAGAAATACTTTGGTTCTGCCATTCATTTGGATGTTACTTTAACACATACCATCCACCTAAGCATTGTTGCATACCATGTGCACTCTTCCATGGAAACAGTATTCCCTGATGGCATTGGCCTCTTTCAGCAGGTTAATGCCCCCTGCTCAAAGACAACATGGTTTAGGGATGGATTGAGGAATGAAACAATGAGTTCAAGGTATTGACTTGGCCTCCTGATTCCCCAGATCTCAAAACAATCGAAACTCTGTGGGATGTGCTGGACAAACAGGTCCAATCCATTGGAGACCCTGATTCACAACTTACAGGACTTAAAGGATCTGCTGTTAACATCTGTGGTCAGGGCTGTTTTGGGGACAAAAGGGAGACCTACAAAATATTAGACACGTGGCCAAAATGTTATGGCTGATTAGTATATATATAATACAGTAATGGGTTATAGCTCATACACCCTCTTTGAAGCCTATGGTTTTATATATCATGACATAATAACAATCATCTGTTCCTTAGCAGGTCTTAAAATTAGGTATATACTGTATTTGCTCGAATATAAGACAATGTTTTTGTCTGAAAAATACCCCTCTTACATTCGAGGTCGTCTTATAATCTGACCTCAAATCGAGGTCATATTATAAGACTGGGATCCAGGTCCCCCGCAGAGCTGCAGGGGACCTGGATCCCCCTAGCTAACAGCCGGGGGATGTCTGCACAATACGCGCAGACATCCTCCCCTGCTGCCGCCCAGCACCACCGCCAGGGACTTCTATGATGAAGCCGAGTCCTTCCAGCTTCATCATAAAAGTCCCGGCAGAAGTGCCGGGCAGCAGTGGAGGATGTCTGCGCGTATCGTGCAGACATCCTCCGCTGCCTCCACTAACCACCAGGGAGATTTGGGCAGCCGGGGGATGTCTGCATGATATGTGCAGACATCCTCCATGTTGCCCGGCACTTCCGTCTATTATGACGGACCAGCTGTCACAGCTGACACAGACAAGGGGAGGGAGGGGGGACAGAGAGAAAAGGGGAGGGGGACAGAGAGAAAAGGGGAGGGGGGACAGGGAGAAAAGGGGAGGTGGGATACATACAGACAAGGGGAGGGGTATACAGAGAGACAAGGGGATGGGGCATAGAGAGAGACACAAGGGGAGGGGGGAGACAGACAAGGGGAGGGGGGAAGAGACGAGGAGGAGGGAGGTGGAGAGATAAGTTTGGGGGGAGGGAGAGAGACAACGTTGGGGGGGGGAGAGAGACAGCTGGGGGAGAGGGAGAGAGGCCACATTGGCACATAAAGTAAATAAAAACAAGAAATGCATTTGTTTAATATCAATTTTTTATTAAATATTAAAACGCCATTTACATATACACAAGTTAAACTTTTTTCCCCCCTATAGGGTAGTCTTATATTCAGGCTTTTAGTTTTTTTCCTAAAGGAATATGCAAAGTTTGGGTGGTTGTCTTATAATCAGGGTCGTCTTATATTCGAGCAAATACGGTACAACCTCAAATGAACAAGAACACATGACATATGTGTAAGGATTTATTTAACAAAAATAAAGACAAAACAGAGAAGTCATGTGTGGAAAAACTATAACAATAGCTTGTGGAACCACCATTATCAGAAATAACATGACGTAATCATTTTCTGTATGACTTTATCAGTCTCTCACATTGTTGTGGAGGAATTTTGGCCCACTCTACTTTACAACATTGCTTCTGTTCATTGAGGTTTGCTGGAATTTGTTTATGCACAGATCTCTTTTGGTCCCAAAGAACATTGTTCCAGACATCTTTGGATTTGTTCAGATACAACTTTGCAAACCTAAGCCTTGCTCTTTTTAGAGAGAATAGGCTTTCTCCTGGCTAGCCTTCCAAACAAACCATATTTAATATGCTAACTGAGGCCTGTAGAGTCTGTTTTCACCAAACATGGTGCTGCGCATTATGGCCAAACATCTCCACTTTGGTCTTGTCTGTCCAAAGGACATTGCACCATACGTCTTGTGATTTGTTCAGATGCAACTTTGCAAACCTAAGCCTTGCACTTTTTAGAGAGAATAGGCTTTCTCGTGATTATCCTTCCAAACAAACCATATTTAACATGCTAACTGAAGTCTGAGATGTAACTCTTGGGTTTTTTGCAACTTTTCTGAGCATTGCACAGTCTGACCTTAGGGGGGATTTGCTGGGATGTCCACTTCTGGGAAGATTGGTAACTGTCTTGATTGTTTTCTACTTTTGAATAATCATTCTTACTGTAGAATGATGGACTTTAAATTGTTTATAACCCTTCCCAGTTTGATGGGCAGTGGCAATTGCTGAAATGGCCATTGCTGATGTCTTTCCTTCTTGGCATTGTGTTAACACACACCTGAATGCTCCAGACCAACAAACTGCTAAAACTTCAGCTTTTATAGAGGTGGTCACACTTGCTGATGATCAGTTGATCAACGGCATTTGATTGTCTGCTACTTAGCCTCTTCATTTCTTTGGAAGAAATAGGTTTTGTGCATGGCTTCTCCATTTTGGCTTTATTTTTGTTAAATAAAGCATGACACAGTGTCATATGCTATTTGTTGTTGTTCATCCGAGGTTGTATTTAACTAATTTTAAGACCTGCTAACAAACAGATGATTCTTATTATGTCCTGAGATATAAAATCATAGAATTCAAAGAGGGTGCAGCAAGGCTATCAAAACCTAATAATACAAATGGATTATTATCCTCTACCTAATGGTTTATTGTACATGTAGGAAATATTATGGATGTATGAACAATTCTAGTTCCACAACTAATAAAATAAAACAATCTGAAATACAATAGCATGGGGCTGGATCTCCACTTAATATGTCCCAATTTGGTCTAACAAACTATATGATATTTTTACCATCTTGTCAATATGAGGTTTCAAAGCTTAGTTGCTTGTCGCAGTTGACATCCACCTTGTTCATTAGTATAATGGAAAAAGAGTACATCACTAATAACAAATCACCACTGTGTAAAAAAAAATTGTGAAAAAATGTATAAATTAATTTCAAATAATAAAAAGTCATATCATAAAATATTACGTTCCAGACTAATGCTCAAGATAGCAGTGTTGCATAGTTGATATAATTGTTATGCTGAACACTATAGAAAAAGGACGCAGAATATAAGGAAAAAATGGACAGCACTAACAATATAATATATAATAATGTGCAAATAAATTTAAAACATATGTGTTTAAATAATACAAAAAAGACTAAGATCTATAAAAATATCTTAAGTGTAATTGTTAGTTAGTGTGCTCTCTCTCTAAAGATGTCTAACATTTTCAATCCACATATCTAATAATGTTTTAAATGGGAAATGTGTTTAGCCACAAGGGAATGTCATAAGCAGGAGACAGCACAGACACATTTAACCCTTTAGTGATAGTCGTAAAACTGTACCCTTCATGACAATGGCTCTTGTAACGTTTGTGAAATATTTGTGTGATTTTCCACTTTCTCATTTCATGAACCCACTCATATTATATACTTTTTTTATTGTCATAAAATGACTTTCTTTAGATACCATTAGTTTCATCATATCATATAATTTACTATAAAAGTTTATAACAATAAATAACATTTTAAAAACCGAAAAATCTGAAAAATATTTTACATAATTACAACCAATAAAAATACCCCATCTAGATAGTTTCTAAATGTTGTCCCAAGTTTGAAACATGCATGTTGATATGATTTTCTGTTGTTCTGTTTGCTAGCTATATGCAATAACCAAAAGTAGCATTTTTTCATTTCCTAACTATTTTCTCCTACAGTAACCCTAACCCTAAATCTAAACTGAACTATACATTTACCCCTAACCCCAAATCTAACTCTTGCACTAACCCTAATTCTAACCATAACTCATCTATAACTCTAAGTAGAACGCTGACCCAAGATCAAAGGTTTTCGCTTTTTCTGTTTTTTTCCTCAATGTACTGTTGCTGACTGCCTCTAGGTGCAAATTTCATTGCTGCATTATACCTCAAGGCATCATAACAACAGCGGCCAAGTATAGGCAGTGATTGTTGATTGCTACCTGTTTTATTTAATTAGAAAGCGTTTTACCAGGAAGAATACTTTGAGATTTCTCTCATTTGCAAGTGTGTTCTGGGGACCAGGTCACAAATGGTATTACACAGAGTTTCACATTTAACAGTAGATTAAAAAAAAATACATAGATACATATATTTATACAAGTTGGGAAAAGTACATACAGGGTAAATCATTACTGATACAAAAAAAAAAAGAAAACAATTTGGGAAACAGTAATTTTCAGGTATTTTGGACTAGAGGATGATTTGTCGGAATCAGGGAAGGTATTCCACATATGAGGAGTTCTGAAAGAGAATGTACCTCGGCTTGTTTCCTTTTTTAAGTGAGGGTCAGCTAGCAAGGGGCTGGTGCAGGATCTGAGATTGTAGGATGTGCAGGGAGTAAGAGTGAGCATGCTGTTCAGGTAGAGGGGAAGCTTTCCAGAGAAGTGGTTATGCACTACTCAAGCTTGGCGGAGAGCAGAGGCGTCGCTGGGGGGGGCTACTGGGGCTGAAGCCCCGGATCTCCCTTCATAGCCCCGAATGGAGACTCTGACCACGCCCCTCGTGCTCGGCTCCGCCCCCTCATGGTCGACTCCACCTCCTGCATGCTGCAATCTGTATGCTGAACAGCACCGGACTCTGCACCCTCACGATCGGCTCCACCCCTTGTGTTTAACTCCGCCCCCTCAAGCTTTGCACATGAGTGTTTGTCAGAGTGTGAGTGTGCATGTGTATGTATGTGAGTAGCAGAGTGTAAATACATTTTTGTATGCTCAGTTATTTTGAAATCATGGGAATTTGCTCACATACAAGTGTGTGTGTGTGTGATGTAAGTTGGTGTGTGTAAGTGGGATTGTGTGTCTCTGTGCGTAAGGGTGTGTGTATGTATGTGTGACTGTGCAAGTTTGAATGTGTGTGTATGTGTGGCTGCATGTGTGTGTATTTGTGGCTGTGTATAAGTGTAACTTTGAGTAATGTGAGTTTTTTGTGTGCTGTGAGTCTTATTGTGTATTGTGGTACAGTAATGTGCAGCAAGAGTGTGTGATACACTCACACACTGCACATTACTGTGAGTTTTATTGCTGTGGAGTCTGTGTTATATTCACACATTGCACATTACTGTGACTTTTATTGCTGTGGAGGTAGACACATACACACACACATACAGACAGATACACACATACAGTCGGTCACAGGCAGACATACAGTTAGTCACACACACAGTCAGTCACAGACAGACACACACACATATAGTCAGTAACAGACAGACAGACACATACAGTCAGTCACAGACAGACACACATACAGTCAGTCAGTCACAGACAGATACACACATACAGTCAGTCACAGACACACACACATACATACATTCGGTCACAGTCAGACATACAGTCAGTCAGTCACACACACATACAGTGGGTCACATAAACACAGTCACACACACACTCTGTCAGTCATACACTTACACACAAGTCAGCAATTTTGTTGTTGTTTACGATAAAAAAAGTGCATCTATCAATATGTCCCCCTCCTGGCTGCTATACCTCATTCTAGCCTGGTCTGTGCCCTGCTGTTGTTTCTAGCCCTGCTGAGCACACTCAGTGCTCGGACACTATAGTACGGTGCATGTGGGGATGGAGCAGGAAGAATGTGCTGCTGGTGCACACACTGCTCCCCCGCGCTCCGCTGTATAAATAAAATGATCCCAGCGGTGACGGTACCATGCAGGGACAACAATAACTGGTGCCAGGTATAATTTACTGGTGCCCGGGATTTGTTGAGCCCTGATACATACCCATATATACCTATTGTTCATTGGCGTCAATTATATCAGTCTGTATGCTGCCTAAGCATGTGAGCTTATTTACTCCACTTCTATCAAATCTATCATGGGCTCCAGCCCCGGATCTTTTGGAGACCTAGCAACGCCCCTGGTGGAGAGTGCGCGTAGAGGCAAGTGTCAGCCAGTTTAACTCTTTTAACTTTTTTCAGTGATTCATGCTATAATCACACCGGAGGGAAAATCTGCTCCATGCATTGTACAGAGTGTAAAGTTTACCGAGATGATTCTGCAGTGCAGAATAGTATACCACATCTCTATAGTCTATAATCAGCATTATAATTTGCTGCACAATATGTTTTCTTACTGTGGAATATAGGTTTTATTTGTTAGTATGTTGAGAGCCAATCCTAGGATACAGCTTTGACACAAGCTCGTCAATATGAAGACCAAAAGACAAGTTGAGATTTAGCCATATACCGAGATACTTCCTTTTTTTTTTTTTTTTTACACATTTTTATTTAGACATATATCAGGTTACATAGACCAATAATGTATATAAAAATACAAATGATATTGCAGGTTACAATAACAGGTATCAAGTTCACAATCTATAGTTATATCAATTTAAACATTTAGGTTTTTTGTTTTGGAGAGACAGTACCAGATTGGCAATCCAGTGCGTGAATAAAGCATCAATTATGGGTAAAACATTGAACCATAATATAAGGAATATCATTCAAGAAAATATACAATTTTAGTCGTGTATTTGACGTGATTATCAAGATCTACGCTTGTTATCTTTAGCCTATGTGAACCTGTGTTTTTTGTTTATTTTATTTCTGATTCAGATTTTTTTTTTTTTTTTTTAAAAACGGGTAAACCAACACAAACAAACATATAAACTCGTCTCCTGATATCGGATGACCAAGAGGCTTATCAAGTTAGCAGGGGCTCCCTGTTGTGAGGTATGGTGGGATTTAAAATCGGGTAAGATCTCATCTGGAACTTTAGGTCAAGCGGTACAGATTTGGTCTAGTTAGGGTATAGGGTCTTTTCCTTGCAAGATTTGGTCCATGTACCATGGCGAATGTTGGAAAGAGGATTTAATTTGTTGTTTGATAGTCGGGGATAGAGAGTTGATATAGCGTTGCCAATTTTCGAAAAAGCCTCTTGTAGCTTGATTTGAGTTTTGGCGTGCTGTGAGCCAATTCATTCTAAATAGTTGGAATAGCTTGTCTTGAAACATGTGAAGAGAAGGTTCCTCATTTTTTATCCACACTTGTAGAATGGTTTTATTGGCCACGGCCATCAGCACCCTGGCCATCTTCACTCCCGGAAACGGGTTGTGGGTCAGGCCAAAGAGCGCGAAGGCTGCGGTCAATGGGAACCTAATCCCAAGTGTGGTTTTCGCATAATGTTGGACCCTAGCTCGGAATTTACATACAATTTTACATTGCCATAGGCAGTGGTTGAGGTCTGCCTGCGTCTTGTTACATTTTGGGCAATTATCTTGGGTGTTGTTGAACATAATTTTACTCTGGGCCGGGGATATGTATGCTCTGTGAAAAAGTTTTAGGAACATATCCCTGTATGCCGTGGCTTTAATTGTTGTGAGTAGGGTGTTATGTGCCTTAAGTAGATCCTCTGTGGACACATTTGGCATAATCGGCAGCCATTTATTGGGGCCTGACGTCATGGTGGAATAGTCTATAGGTTTTTCTAGGAAACGTCGTATATGAGTCGTCGAATATTTGGATATCTTTGCTCTATCGATAAAATCATCTAATGGGTTATCCCAGTCAGTCTCGGAGAAACTCGCTGTGACCTGTGTTGTGAAGCTTTTCACCTGGGCATATGCTAGGAAATGTATAGGTATATTAGGAAGCTTTTCTGTGATACTAGTTAGACTTAGTGGTTCTCTCCTGGGAAGGCAAAGTATGTGTCTTATGTTGTGTATATTAAATTTGTGCCATTGGGTAAGGGGATATTGGATTTGTCCATGTTGGAAGCGTGGATTTCGTAGAAGAGGTATAAAGGTAGTATTTGTAAAGCTTAAACCTATTTGTGTGCGTATGAGTTGCCACGCCCTTATAGGGCCAAATAGTAATGGGGAGTTACGTACCTCTCTAGGTAGTAGACCGACCGGTGTGTGTAGCAGTTCTGCTAGATTGATTGCTGGATGAAGATTTTGGTCTAGTGTAGGGTCTGTGTAATATGTTCTCATATTAATCCAATCAATTGCGTATCTCATCAGAGTTGCCAAATTATAGGCACGAATATCAGGCATGTTTAGGCCCCCTAATGATGTTGGCTGTTGTAATTTGGTTAGGCTTATACTAGGGCGTTTTCCTTCCCAAATAAAGTGGCGGAATGCTGAATTCAGGAGTTTGGTGTCTTTGTGTCGAAGTATTAAGGGTCGTGATTGTAGCTGATACAAGAGTCGGGGGAAGCTGATCATCTTGATCAGGGCCACCCGGCCAATGTAGGATAATTTCAACAGGTGCCAAGATTTAAGCTCGTTGATAATTTTGGATATTACTGGGGTATAGTTGAGGGAGTATAGTTTATGTTGTTTCTTAGGGATGTGAACCCCCAAATATTGTATAGAGTTGGCTGCCCATCTCAGGGGGTTTAGGGGCATGTGTGGAGGAGTGAGTGTGTTTCCTAGATATAAAGCTTCGGATTTAGCGTAATTAATGGAGAATCCGCTAACCGTACCAAAACAGTCTATGGTATTTTTAATAAGTGGCCAATCTCTACCGGGATCATTCACGTATAGGAGTATATCATCTGCGAACGCCGTTGTTTTTAGTGTCGAAGAGCCTAGTGTTATTCCCGGGATATTCGGATGTATATGAAATATATGTAATAGGGGGTCTAGTGCTAGATTGAAGAGAAGGGGTGACAGGGGGCATCCCTGGCGTACTCCTCTCTCAATGGGGATGGGAGACGAGGGATAACCATTTATCATTAACGTGGTAGCAGGGTTAGAATAAAGGTTTCGGAAAAAAAGATAAAAGTTGGCCCCAAAGAATCTAAATTTCAGAATCCGGACTATGTGTACCCAGGCGATACTGTCAAAGGCCTTGGTGGCATCCAGACGTATCAGTGTGTTATGGTGAGGTGTTTGTGTTAAGGAAGCTTGGGTGGCGACGGCTAACGCCGATCTAATACCCACTGTCGGGGAACGGCCATGTAAAAATCCTAATTGGGCATGATGAAGCGATGTGGGCAGGATATGTTGTAGTCTATTTGCCAGAATTTTTGTGAGTATTTTAATATCTGAGTTCAATAGTGTGATGGGGCGGTAGGATTCCATAGATTCCCTGTCTTTGTTTGGTTTAAGTATTAGGATGGTTCTGGAGTCAAGTAGGGAAGAAGCCGGGGCCTGTTCAATATATATGGCGTTAAACAGGGCTGTGAGAGTGTTTATGAGATCTGGTTTAAGCATTTTGTAGTATTCTGTGGTGAATCCGTCTGGGCCCGGTGATTTCTGATTTGGTAAAAGAGTGATCGTGGAGGCCACCTCCATTGGTGTTATTGGTTTGTTTCAGAGGTCCCTGTGTGCATTGGAAATACGTTGCAGTTTTGCCTGTTGGAGTATGGAAATACCCAAATCTTTATTATCTAAGTCTGCCTGGAATAAGTTTGTATAATATTTAGTGAATTCCGAAAGGATGGCGGTCTGGTCAGTAATGAGTATGTCGTTAGTGCGAATACCAAGGATGTGGGTACGAGGTTGTCTGGTTTTTGCCATTTTGGATAATAGTCTACCTGCCTTCCCACCCCATTGGAAGAAACGTTGCTTGCTTCTCTCTATTAGTCTGGTGGCTTTTTCCGTTAGAAATGTTTCTAATAATTGTCTAGTGATTGTGTATATCTGCTTGTCTTCCCCGGATTTTGTGGAGAAAAATTGTCTTTGAGTTCGTGCCACTGCTCTCAGTAATGAGTCGTATTTTTGCCTCCAAGCTTTACCCAAACTTGCAGTGTATCCCAAAATGTGTCCCCGCAACACCGCCTTAGAGGTGTTCCACAAAAGTACTGGGTCATCCACATGGGCCAAGTTGTCGTCTACAAAGTTGGCCCATGTGGATGACAGAAACGTCTTGAAGTCAGCACTCGTGGATAGCCATGAGGGGAATTTCCAACTACCTGGACGGTGTATGGTTTGTCCTACGGATAGGGTGAGGGAGATTGGAGAATGGTCGGATAGTACTCTCGTGTGTATTATGGCTTTGGTGGTAAGTGACAATAGGTGATCCGATACCAGAAGATAATCTATGCGAGATTCAGAATTGTGAACTTGGGAGAAATGTGTGTACTCTTTAGAATTAGAATTTAGTATATGCCATATGTCAGTCAACCCTAAATGCCCCATTACAAAATTAATCCCTTCATCAGAGTGTGTAGGATGCGTTCTATGTCCAATGGACGTATCTATAGAACTATCAGAGACCGTGTTGAAATCTCCCCACACGACTAGCGGCAGATCCGGTAGATTCGAGAGGACGTTCACTAGGGATGCAAAAAATTCCTGGTTAGGTTGGTTTGGTGCGTAGATATTGGCCAATAATAATCTCTGTCCGTCGATAGTAGCTTCTAATATAATGTATCGTCCGCGTGGATCTTTAGTAAGGTGATGGATCTCATGTGGGATTGAGTTGCTAATGAGGATGGCAACTCCTCTAATTTTTCTTTTCTGATTTGCAGTGAGGCATTCAGCTATCCAGGAGTCCCTCAGAGTTGTGGTGCATGATTGTGACCAGTGTGTTTCTTGTAGGAATGTTATCTTTCTTCTTTTCACCGGAGAATTGAGACCATTTACGTTCCAGGATATGACTTTGAGGTTCTGTTGAGTGCGAGAGCCTGAAGTATTAGATGAAGTCGTGGGTTGATTAGCCAATTCCTGTGGCTATGTATGGGTATATTTGAGAAGATATCTTGTGTGTGGGGTCGCTTCCATCCCAGCAAGTAGAGGCGAAAACCCCGTAGATCTTGGTCGATACTACGTGTGTAATAAACGGAGACTTGAACCAACGAATTAACTTAACTTTCGTGTTAACAACGTAAATGTTCATGTTCAGTGGTGTCTTCACACCAAGCTTCTGGGCAGTATTGCCCATGAGGATCCTAGGGTTGGCCATCAGGAGCCACCGTTGACAATAAAACTGGAGTTGTTACAAAACCTGAGAGCCTCCACTCCTGTTGCGTAACATTTGAAGGAAATCATGAGCCTGTTGAGGCATTTCAAGAATTTCCGTGTGGCCTTCATGAGATATCCGAAGTCTGGCCGGATACAGTAGGGCAAAGCGGATTTTCAATGAGAAAAGATCCTTACATACTTGTGAAAATTCTCTACGTTTGGTTGAGACCGCTGCTGAGTAATCTTGGACTATGAGAATTTTTTTATTCCTGAAAACCAGCTCTCTCAGCTTACGGTAGCCGATTAGGACCGCCTCCTTGTCAGCGAAGTTTAAAAATTTTGCGATCACGGCTCTGGGTCTGCCAGATTTGTCCGGAGGTTCTGGTCCGATTCTGTGTGCTCGTTCAATTATCATTTTGTCGTGTGGCCTAGGTAGGGCCAAGGCATCTGGGAGCCATTGTTGTAAAAGGTGAGAGAGCTCCGATACCGGTACAGACTCAGGTAATCCCAGGAAACGTAGGTTGTTCCTTCTCCCTCTATTTTCAAGATCATCAATCTTGTCTTGGAGAGTGGATATCAGTGTTTGCTGATTTTGGAGTTCAAGCTGGACATGCTGGGTTTGTTCCTCGCAGCCCCTTGTCTAGTCTCCAATTCGGAGATCTTTGCCGCGTTGGCATTGGTGGTGATAGATACTGTGTCGATGGCTGCTTTGAGCTCTGCAAAACGGGCATCTAGCAGTGGCATCAAGGTTTTAGTGACCTCCAGAGCGGTTACTGTGGCTTGAGAGGGTATCATTTCGTCTTGTGAGGAGTTCATTTCCGCTATGACTGATGAGAGAGGTTTCTGCAAGGTGCGGTCTTCTTTGCTTTGTTTTTGTTTGCCTTTGCCTTTGTCTTTATCTGTATCTTTGTTTTTTTGACGTTTTTGGGAGTCCACAAATTTGTCCATAGTAGATTTCGCTGACTTCGGGGAGGAGTGGAGGTTTGTATTGTGGCCAAACTACATGGCAGAAATAAAGCCCTGTGTGGGAAAGTGGTCCAATAAAATTTAACAGTAAATGTTAGGCAGTATCAAAAATATCCGAAGAGTTCTTTTGGGAAAAAGAGGGAGTGCGTCCCCAGCTCTTTTGACTGCACACTAGTCGTGGGGGGAGAGGACAACGAATGGGTCTCAATAGGGTTTATTTAAAAGAGCGATTGTCTTATCTAGGTGTGGATAGAAAATTGCAGTTGTCGCTTTATGTGTGGGATACGTTCCAGATACCTTTTTTTTTTTTAAATTTTGTGGGAAAATATATTTGGGGTAGAGTATAGGATAAGTTTTAGTGCCAATAGGGCGAGGTTTTGGATCAATCTGGTTTTTCTAAGGGTTGGATACCAAGGTATTACGTTTCTGATTGAGCGGTATGTAAATAACAAAACACCCTAACCGATTGTGTCAGATATCAAAGTATTAGATTTATGACTAGACTGTATGTAAGTAACTGACACCCCAGACAATTGTGACAGCGTATCGTTACCACAGGTTTGATAAAAGTGTGTCTTTGCCGTGAAGATAAAGTATCAACAAATAAGGTCTAATGCCTTAAGGAGGAAATTAATAGATAGATTCCTATTGATGATCTCTATCACAGTTTTGCTGTAAGTGAGAGATATTTGGAATCTAATAGATATTGGTCAATTTGGTTGTCAGTATGCCCTCCACCGAAAGCTTGGTGGTGCCTGTAGATATGGTGGCAGGGCGCGAATTGCTATAGTGTAAATGGGTTTATAGAGCAATGTTGATACTATTTATCTTGGAGCATAACAGTTTTTACATGACCATTATAGTGGCATTCAACAAACAAATACACATTAACAGTTTCCCCTTATATTCAGTACATGGTATGGTATGGTAATATACGTTCCCTTTTAATACTAGCCCCCCCTCTCTTTTTTTTTTTTTCTTTACCTTCCCCCACCTTTCCCCCCTTTTCTGTTGAAGCCCTCCCTGTGTCCCACCCTGCCCCACTTATGTCTTGAGACTAATAAGAAAATTACACTCAGTAGCAATCAAATGTATCCCCCCTTCCCTGAGAGGTAAATGTATACTTAGCCCAATGTAGGGGCACTGGTTTTCCTGAAGATGGAGGTTTATGCACGAGCTTTAGCATATAGCTGTCCTGTTCTTATCTTCGGGTTTCAAGTTGGTGGTGCAGCAGGCTGCAAAATATCACAAATAATAGTTATTGGGCTTCAATTGTCCAGGAAGGTTTTTTAACACTTCGATTCCCAGGTCCTATGGCGATCAAGGTCTCTGGTAAAGGTGCCCCAATGTGGTTAAGGAATTTTGTGCTGTATCTGGTCCAGTCTGTAGGAAGAAGAGAAAGTCTGGTCCAGTCTGTAGTCCCCCAAGGTCTAAATAAACAGGAGTACCAAGATGTCCTCTGCGCGGGAGATTTTGCCGCCGAAACCTCCGTGAAGAAGATTCTATGGCGGCTTTCCGAGAACCAAACGGAGCGAAGCGGGGGTCGGTCCGGAAAGTTCCCCGTCTCTGACCTGTCTCCTCCGACACTTTAGGGTCACAAGCGGTGTGGTCTTCTTCCGCCGCAGATATCGAGGGCAGCTGCTGACTGGCGTCCGATCTTTTGAGGTCACACAAGCTCTGAAGTCCTTTGGAGACTCGTCTGCGTTGCTCCGGGGGAGTTTGCCTGTTCGGTGTTAGTAAGTCTGAATGACCTAAGGGCGTTCAGAACCGACAGGGTCACCTTTTTAGCAATTTCAGGCGCGGAGCTCTTCCAAAGTACGTCCAGCCATGTTGGTAGTTGGCCACGCCCCCATCACCGAGATACTTCTAAGAATTTACCTGGGTCAGGTAATGTCAAACAACACAGTTTTTTCAATGCTGAGGAATAGTTTGTTGCTTGCTATCCCTGGGCAGACTAGATGGACATTGGACAGACTGGATGGACTGAATGGTTCTTATCTGCTGACACATTCTATGTTTCTATCCAACTTTGCAGGCTTTAGCGTAAGACATACCAGGTACGTCCATTGTCACAAGACTTTTTTGATGATGTACCTGGCACGTCCACAATATAATAAATGTTTAGGTTTGGATAAAGTAACATGTCCATGAAGACTTTGTGGCAATTTACAATGTAATTTGCATGTGGCAATGCTTTTCAGCCATGGTCTGTAGTTGTGACTTAAAAATAAGATGAAGCTATTACAATTTACTACATTTTTTTGTGCGTGTAACTTTTTGTGTGCAAAAGATGGTAGGCAATAAGTTAAAAAAAACAAACAGACATTTTTATATCTTATTTATATATGTTTATTTATATCTTATTACTATATGACTATGAATGTAATGTCTTATTTATAGGTATGTAATTATAATGTGAACTTAATATCATATATCTTCATCTTATATGTTATTTATATATGTATATCTTATTTATATGTGTTTATTTGTATCTTCTTATTATATGAGTATTAATGTAATGTCTTATTTTTATATATATGTAATTATACTGTGAACTCAATAATAAAAAAACAACAACATAAAAAGAATCTGCACTGAAAGACTTCTGGCATCCCCTTGTTTTCAAAGACGTTTTTTGGGCAACGCTTTCTGGCTACACTCCATAAGCCTGATGACAACTTACTGTATACATTTTCACACAGCATTTAATAGCGAAAAGCAGAATGCTGAAAACAGTACATTTCTTTTTTTTTTAAATAGTAATTAAGGTTTTAAAATGACCTTTAGCTCAAGATCTTACACCTTTGTTGTCTTTTAAAAAAAATAAAACATTCTAATGTCCCCAAAGCTTTTATGACATTTTACTAATCTATAATAATCCAGTGATGTAAAAACAAACTTTGTAATTAATGCCTCTTATTTAGTTATTTGTGTTATTACCTTCCCATATTAACCAGATGCAAACCAAGTCCCTCTATCTTCTTATTCATTTATAATGTGTTGGCATAATCTAGAAGGCAGCAAACAACTCTTTGAATTGGAATCTGTTGGTTGATTCTGTATTTCTAAGTATTCTGTGCAAGTAGGTGTTAATACCTCATAAATCAAACTCCATTGAACTCAAAATATATCTAGAACGATTACTTTTATTTCCATGTACAGTCTCCTGTGAGTGGTAAAGAAAACCTGAAACAAATGTTGTCCTATTAAAAAGAAAACTTGAGCAGCTGGAAAAGGAAAAGAGAAATTATTATGTTACAGGCACTGTTTCCTTTTAGTCCCTGGTGATGCAAAATTATAGTGTTTTGTTTTGAGAACAATCAAACGCTGCAACAGATGCTGAACAAAATATTTTTTTTATATCGGGCGAAACATTGCTGAAGTAGTGTGACAATGCCGTTGACATATTGTCGATGCTGTTGATATGCAGCCCATCCATAGAAACATATTACTGACTATACATTTAATTAAAACTAAATATATAAATATAAAATTTATGAAAAATAAAGGTTATGGGTGAGTTATATTGTGCTTGTTTGTCATATAAAAATGGCCATAAAATAACATAAAACTTGATTTAATATTTTTCTTTTACCAAAATAAAATAATTGATGTACGATGGAGAATTCTACAAAACAGAGATTACATTTAAAATTAGAGGTTAGGAAATGTAGAAACAAAAGTACAAGAAAAATGTATTTACAAATTATGAAGCTTTTTTCCCCACTTTGAATGGATGGAACATTGTATGACTATAAATTGTGAATAGTGCATGTATAGTACACTAGTGACACATATGTGTGATTGAGAGATGAGAACATATTAAATTACAGGGTATGAGAAATTATGTTGACTATGAGTTTTGTACAGCTGTTCTCTTTGAATGTATTACGCAGTCCAACATGCATCTGGTAGTTAAAACTAGGAAGGATGCTATGATAGCACAGCATATACAGATTTACAAGTGAGGTGGGCAGGTGGTGGAAGATCTAGCTAGGATTTGGAATTAGTTGGAGGATACTGTGAATAGGGAAGATGATCCAGTAGAGAGTATGAAGGTACCTTAACTTGTGTGGTTAGGAAATTGACAACTGAGTGACATCTTGGTCAAAATGGTGAGTTGTAAAAATTATCATTTGGCAAATCTTGTCTTACATTTTGCCATTAGGTTGTCAACTGACAAACAAAAAAATCGGAATAAACCTTTATATACAAATATTTGCCAGTTGTAGACAACAATGTTTGGTATCATTATTATAATGGAAGTCTATCAATAGAACACATGGCAGTGATCACTATCTTCTTGGTTTTAAGTAAATTTTATGAACTATTTGAACAACTATATTCTCGGGTATCCTGTGAAAGTAATAAAATATAAGCTGTTATCATATTCTGTATAGCTATGTACTGATTTGTATAATTGCCTGTTAACTGTTCCTGTTCTTTGTTGTATTTTGGGCATTATCTTTTATACATAGACTATATTCAGATTACATAACATACTTTTAAAATATTTTTTGTAAACTAATAAAGCAGGATGCACTCAGTATGTAATACAAAACAAATTACTAGATCTAAAAATGAATAATTA
The DNA here is from genome assembly GCA_036172795.1 of Pelodytes ibericus. Classification (NCBI taxonomy): domain Eukaryota; kingdom Metazoa; phylum Chordata; class Amphibia; order Anura; family Pelodytidae; genus Pelodytes; species Pelodytes ibericus. The sequence goes on from CM069860.1 coordinate 167,923,607, forward strand.
AGGGGATATAGATTTTAAGAAAATGAATAAGGAGGGCTTTCATCCACTTTAGCGAAACATATTCACTTATTTATTAATATAATATTCCAGAGTTGAATCATATAAGTAAGGATGCTCACTGATAATTTACTTATGTTGTTAGTGATATAAGCAGTGTGTGCCCTGACTAAGTCTGGCTAGGGACATTATAGTTTAATACATATGAAAGAGAGATTACAACTGCTTCCCCGATAGACTCTAAACAAAATAATATGAAAAGTGTTGATGGCCTGGTATATTTATAGCTTTACTAACATCTTGTTCCTTTCCTATCTCTCCAGCCTCCTGACCGTGTACTGATTTTGGGAATCCTATGACACAGGGATAATATATATACTATTTAAACCAGACATCGTTTCTCCATGAGCCTTCTGTATGAGACTCATTAAAATGTGACTTTAGTTGTAAGGAACAATGGGTTCTGATACATACTATCTGCACTATATTGTATCCATTTTTTCTCTCTCCTTAGGTGTGGACAATTGAGAACTACCACAGAATTACATTTTAAAGATATGTTTGGAGCACTTGTGTTTGCGCACCCTCACTTCTATTATTTCGGTAGGGTCTGTTCACTAAAACTGAATAAAATGGATATGTGAACTGTTAAAACCTAGTAGTAATAGCTGAAGTTAAAAGATAAGCAAAGCCTTATATGACACATGCCGTATATATGTGTATATGACATTTAAATGTACTTACCTCTTCTTCTATACATCCTCTGTCCTGTACCACTAACTGAGTGCATTGACTGCATCCACAAACTCATGCCACAACTCTTGCTTCCTCTGTGGTTGATATTCTTAGATTCTACCCTGCCCCTGAGTTGTAGCACTGGCAAAGTTTACTTACCTGATGTTACTTACTTTATAGTCACACACGCTGGGCATATCTCCTAGGTTCAGTTGCCTTTCTGTGCCTACTTCCCCCTGTCTTTGCTGCCTAGCTATGCCCCTGAAACCACCCTCTCCTGCCTCATGTAGCTCCTTTTGGCTGGGCATATTGCCAAAAATGTTTCAGAGCAAAATGCGCTGAAAGCAATCAATGATCTCTAACACTGCATAGGTGTTGTTGCTGCAATACCTTGATGGATAGGAAATAAGCAACACCAACATTATCTACTCATTATACTTGCGATCAGTCCATTAAGCAAGTGCTGGTGCCAAATTGGAAAGCAGCATGCTCCACTAATATGGTCCTGCACTCTTGTGGGTAAGAGCTTCAGAAGTCATAAATTATCACCTCTGTTGCTAGGCTGCCCATAGAGGATGTCAGCAATATTGCAATACAGAAAAGACTAAATTAACCTTAGATGTTAAATGTAGGGTTAGGGATAAGGGTTAGTGTTAGATTAGGGTTCAGATTAGCATAAGGGTTAGGGTTAGAGTTACATTAGGGTTAGGATCAACATAAGGGTTAGAGTTACTTTAAGGTTAGCATAAGGGCTAGAGTTAGGGTTAGATGTAGAGTTAGGATTGGGGTCAAATGGCCACTGTAGGAGAAAATGGTTAGTAAAAAACCCACTACTTTTGGTTATTGCCCTATAACTTGCAAAAACATGTAAACAAGACATATTTCTAAACTCAGGATGAAATTTAGGATTTTTTTTTTTTTTTTTTTACCAGTATGGAATTGTGTAAAAGATTTTTCAAGTCAAAGTTAGAATTTTATTTTTATTTATTTCAATTTTTCCATCATATTTTATGATTTTGTGTAGTAAATTATATCATATGATGAAAATACTGGTATCTAAAGAAAACATAATAATTTGTTTGAGTAGCGTAAATAGGAAAGAAGAAAATTACAGCTACCAACACTGCAGAAATACTGCCAAAAAGTCATCTCATTAAGGGGTTAAATAGCATTGACATACATATATTGTTTACATAAAGTATAATTGTTTCCATAATATAGAAGAACATATTTGCAAAGGATTATATAAAAGTACAATGTCTTAATAAATGCAGGAAATTTGAAAGACATTGTTCACATTATTATGTAACAATATAGCTTTCTGAAAGTGCAATGTACTGTAACAGAGTTTGCATTTTAAGCAGCCTATTTCTGATTCCATGCATCTGCAAGTGACAAAAAAATGACAGTTTACAAATGTTCAAGCATTTGAAGGATTTTATTTTTATTCAATCTGTATTATAAAGAAAATCAATAATAGTCACATAAAGTTTTCAGAAATTTGCATAACTTTTATATTAAGTTGTTATGTGATGGAAATGTATATTAAATAAAACTATGGGTGGTCTTTTGATGTTATTTGTTTAGAAATTGTTTTACTGTGATAAAAAAAAGATTGGAGTTATTCACTAAAAATAAACTGACAAGTGAACTGCATTGAAAGCTGACTTGGAAAAGTTCCCCAGCTTGCTTATATTTTAATGTCCGGTATTACTACCCGGTTCTAACAGTTCACATATCAGTTTTATTCAGTTTTAGTGATCAGACTCTACCAAAATGCCTTACTGTTTAAAGAATGTCTTGGTGATAATAACACATATAACACTCACACACCTGATGCATCTTTTAGCTGTGTAAAGGCTAGTAAGGACTGTGCTGATAGGAGATGTCACAGATAGCTGCACATTTTAAAACACACTCATTTAGAAGCTTTTAGTTTGTGTTTGTAACTGTAGTTGTTTAGAGCATGAAAGCCATAGCCTTTAGTTCATTGAGATACAACAGAAGGTAAATTCTAGCGCTTGATCTGTGACTAAGCAGCACCAACCTGTGTGTTTCTCTGTGAGCACATGTGAGTAGTGATAAGAAAAAAGAACCAAAAACAAAAGTGGTAGGTGTGCTGGGTAACTCCCACCAACAAAATGTGATATGTATAGGGAAATATTATAAAATAATTGCCTGAAGGGGTAATTCACTCTTATATATAATATGCAGATGATTCTGGATATCTCAAGATATATAAAAAGAGAAAGAGACAAAGACCATAGTGCAGCGCAATGTAGCAGTCTGAAATATTGCAATGAATGTAAACAGATACACTCACAAAACTAACAGGTAGAGAAAGCTCATCTGATGCAGCTGTAATCCTTTTTATTTCTTCATATTCCTCATTCGATGATCATACAATGGGGTGATGAGAGAATATAGAGAGATGAAGTGAATATATATTAAAGTACAACATTTTAATAAAAACAGTAGTAGCTTACATATAAAATGCAGGATAAACATCGCAGCAGGTCTTCATAAAAGTATTGAAGTGGTATGACGTCCCACAATGGTGCCAAAATACAGTCAGGTATTGCAGCATAAAAAGTAGATAAAATGTCCAAGTCTGCAGCGGAGCCGAAAATAGATGTGGATTAGAAAGTACAGGTAGTCACGCAATGCGTTTCACCTTTCCATAGGCTTCCTCCTAGCGTGTCTGGAAAGGCAAAACACGTTGCGGGACTGCACCGGGTCATTAACCCCATTGTGTCTGGAGTGCACGGACCAGGATTTATATTTGTGTCACATTAGAATAACTGTTAATTAACCTCTAGCTATTACCACCTAGCACTCGCTGTCCTCATTCACTATTAGTATCATCTTGCTTACAACTGATCCAGCAAGAAAACACACAAAACCACCTAGTCTCAACCATCTACATTACTGTTACTACCACTACCTTCCCTCTGACCTCTTCACAGACTTATGTGTTTCATGTACCCCATTCACTCTAGAGAGCAGGGCTCTCTACCTCATGTACCAAGTCTGCTATAGTTCATCTAACTTAGTACGTAGTTCCCTTCTGTGCTCTGTAACTAGCATTACATCATTTATTGGCACTATATAAATAATTGTTCATGGAATGTTAATGTAATATATATATATATATATGTATATATATTTATATATCACAAAGAAAGTGAAAGTGCGCTAAAGGACTTTTTAAAGTGACCAGTGTAGCTGGATATATGTCCAGACTTTATATATAGTGTAAACAGGTACAAAAATAGTGTAAAATGTATATATGCAGCACTCACATTACAGTCCATACATATGGGACAAATAGTATACAAAAATGTCTCTATTTCCTTATGACCTCCAAATAATGAGAATATGTCAATATCATACAAAACAATTTAATAAAAATACATACAATTTCTTACACCTCAGTGTCTGGAAACAAGTAGAAAAACAAGGTCCTGGCTGGCAGGTATTTCACATAGGTCTCAGCCCCAATGAGTAGTGCCTGATTTACGCGTTTCGCCCGTCGACTGGGCTTCATCAGAACCTGGCAGAACTCATGGGGGATGAGGCCGCTTAAATACACCTAACAATCAAATAAAATTACACGAATTTCATGAGCCGACATTCCGTCGCGTCACTTCCGGTGCGACACTGTAGTCCCGATTTTTCTATTCACTTACAAACTCTATGGTTTCCAAAAACTGTTCTCTATGGTCTTATGGATTCGTGTGTTCTTGTTTTTTCATTTTAGACCCTTCGAATTTAGGTTATTCAGTTTTCACATATAAAACTTCAGTGTGTTTCATTTTTAAATGGCATAAACGGAATCGTTCTCCATAAGAATCAGTGTATTTCGGTTTTCTGATTCAAGTGACATAAACTAAATTGTTCTCCATAAGCATCAATATATTTTGGTTTTCGGATAAAAGATAACATGAAATGTTCTCATTCTCCATAGACCTCAATGCATTTCAGTTTCAGATTAAATAACAATGAATATTTATCATTCGGATAAGCATTTTGGGTGTTTGACATAGGTAAAGGAGAAATATAATTACATAGAATTACAGTGCAATAAATACCAGACATTATTTTTAAAACCATGTGCATGTTTTAGAGATTAATATCATATATCTTTAACTTTAAAACCATATTTTTATTAGAAAAAAATGTATTTATATTAAAAAAACTTAAAAAGTCTATATTATTGTTAAACTCCAAACTTGCACAAAGTTTCAAAGAAAATTAAAAAGATCAATGTCTGCATTCAAACCCGTGGGGTGTAAGGTGCTCATTTAATGTTTAATTCTGTGAGTAGACCACTCTGAAGTGTTATAATGTGTCAGTGAATAAAATTGATAGTTTACTCCAACATCCATTGTTCTGTAGTAATTGGATTAACTGGTGAACTGATTATGTTGTGTACATTATGTGTCTTACTCAGTGTCTTCTCACTCTATGTTAATTCCTATTTGGTTTGAAGTGAATGTCTAATGTTTTCCTAGCCCCAGTTAGTTGGAGAACTATGTTTAGTTCCATCCCCCCCATTGTATACTAATGTCTGTGATGTCATGTTTATGTCTTTTTATAAGTCTGTGTTGTTTGACAAATAAAAGAGTTGTTCTTCTTGCTGTACCTAACTGCTAGTAGTCTCCTGTCTGCTATTTGGGTACAGAGAGCAAGGGTCCAGGACAGAGGGTCTACTTCATCCGGTAGACGGTCCGTTACAATAGCCTTTCCCTAAAAACTTATTTTTCAAAGTATTACATTGTTCCAGATATGATACATTGTCGCTGCAATTCCTTCTGAGTAGCAAAAATTGGCTTTTTGGAACTCGCTTTAGCCAGACAGGATGATGACAACTTTCTGTATCTATATAGCTATTCAAGTCAACCTTTTTAAAAAAAATTCTTGTATGTATTTCTCCATTAGTGATGGAGATCTCAAGATCCAAAAATTGTATACAGCTCTTACTAAAATTAGAAGTGAGTGCACTGTTCATGTTATTATTTAAATGATTTAAAAATTGTAGGAGATCCTCTTCTCCACCCTTGCACACAAAGAAAAGATCGTCAAAGTATCTACGATATAGCACCAGGTTCGCCTCTTAACCATGACCTGTCCAGACCGACCGGTTTTCCCAGTTGGCCATGAATAGGTTGGCATAGCTGGGGGTGAACTTGGTGCCCATGGCTGTACCCCTACATTGAAGGAAAAATTCTTCATTGAAGAAAACATAGTTGTGTGTAAGAATGAGTTCAGTACCCTCTATAATGAATTCTATTTGTTTTTGCTGGAAGGAACCATATAATTCTAACATATGTCTAACAGCTGTTTTACCTTGGTGGTGGTTGATACATGTATACAGGAATGTGACATCACTTGTCACAAGAATGTAATTTTCCTCCCATTTTAATAAATTGCGTTCTTGTAAGATACTAATTGTGTCTTTAAGATGGAATTTATTTTTCTGTATGACTGTCTATAATACTATGTCAAGATACTCGGACAGATTACTAAAAAGTGAGTCTATCCCTGAGACTATTGGCCTTCCTGGTGGGTTTGCCTCATCCTTATGTATTTTCGCGAAAAAAATATATCACTGGCAGTTTACGATGGAGAACATTCATGAATTTATATTCGTTTTCCGTCAAGATACCTAGGTTTTTACCTTTATCCAGGTATCTTGTTATAATCCTTTTATAGTTGTTTGTTGGATCTGATTTTAAAATGACGTATGAATTTTCATCTTTTAATTGTCTATAGGCTTCAGCTATATATTTTTCTCTCTATTGTATTACTACCCCCCCCCCCCCTGTCAACAGATTTGATAACGATACTCTCATCTTCCTGTAAATCTGTGAGGATTTCTCTCTCCTTTCTAGACATATTGTACTTGTCTCTCTTAGTCGGCACAATTGTTTTGAGATCTTTGACCACAGACTTTTCAAAGAGATCTATCGCTCCTGATCTAAATGTTGAGGGATAGAATGTTGATTTTTTTTCTTTAATTGTCTTTGAATATATAATCTGAATGGGGTGGTGTCTGTGGTTCTTGGGGTCTAATTGTGTAATTTTTTTTAGGGTTGCATTTCTGACAAATGTATTGACACATCCACATAAAATAAGTCAAATTTATTTGTGGGTGCAAATTTTAGCCCTTTTTGTATTACTAAAAGTTGTTGTTGGCTTACAATTTTGTTGGAAAGGTTAAAGATGGCGGGGAATGTGTAATCTGGTTTCTTTTGAGTTTTTGACAACTTTATTCCCTTCTTCTCCTGGACATATTTCCCTGCTCTAGTACTCCTAAGGCTTGTATTTTTCTTCTGTCTATTTCCTGTGGGGAAATATATACATACACACACACACACATATATATATATATATATATATATATATATATATATATATGCATTTATATTTGCATATATACAGCATGTTTAGATAGATATACGTTTCTGTCTGTATGGGAGAATATACTTAGATATGATTGATAAATAAATATAAATGTGTTGCTTTAATTTAGGAATTTTTATATCAAGGGGCAGATGAAGAGGAAACTACTGCTGCCACCAGGCACACTGGTGTGACCCACCAGAGCTGACTGAACTGTTGCAATACAAGGAGGAGCTTATAGGGAGTAGAAGACCATTCTCCCCATGGTGGTTGATCCCATCAGCCGACACCTACCCAGGACATTGGCAAAACATCCACTATCTACTGTTCTTTTAATTATATAATTCCAGGCTATGGTCTATGTTCTGGTTTCAGGTACCCAGGATAAAGTGGTGAAGATGAACCAGCACCTGAGGATGATGTTGTAGAAACAAGATGCATTACATACATTTATGATGGAGCAGACAATTTAACAAAATAGTTTATAAGCTGAAAAAGTTGCACTACTGAAGCAGATTTCAGAACGGTGCTATTAGGAATGTTTGTCAGAAGCAAAGCACCGCAACCACATGTTGAGGATTGACCACGCTGGATTGACTTCCAAGCGCACTTGTTAACATATGACATCTCTGGGGCATTTCCTCAGCCATCATCACCGGGTGTTGAATGTCACAGTAATGTCACAAAATAATGATGAGGTTGCAGACAAAATCAGTAGGATGCCTAGCTTGCCATCCTCCTCCTATTTATGATCTTAATATTTAATCTGACTGTAGCATATTGCTAGTTCATGAAACTCTCTTTTCTTACACCATTCCTATCACCCATATTTCCTTTTTTCCCTTTGGAACTCACTAGGGCATACCACCTAGCCCTGGTGTCTCTGTGCCTTCTTGTCCTATAAGTATCTCCGTATGCATCTCACCATTTTTAAAATGTACTTCTTGGTCTAATACATGCAAATGGTTTTATAAGATTGATCCAAGTATTTGGTAAATAAATGTATATTGCTAGAGTGATTTTTTAGTTTTTGATGATTTTTTTTCCATGAAAAAAAGCAGGTCTGCAATCCTTACAAATATAGACAAAGTCTGCCATAGTTTTTCAACTCATAAAAAAGACAACACATTCACACTTAATGAAGTGTGACCTTAGTGAAAGAGTTCTATGCTGCATTTGATGTGCCTTGAAGTCCAGAATTCCTTTATTTTTGTCATGTTTGTTTAACTGTCATTTTATTTTGTTCATGTTCAGTGTACAGACACAAATAACTTTTTATACCATTATTTTCATTATTTGATATAATTTATTATACAAAAAAAATATAAATATGATGAAAAAATGACACCCCAACCCCACTTGTTCTAACTTTGACTTGAAAAATATTTTATACAAAATATATTTATAAACGGTAATAAATACCCCATCTACATATTTTCTAATATTTTTCCTGTGATTAAAAATACCAATGTTTAATTTTTTTCTGTTCTTTTTTGCAAGTTATAGAGCAATAAATGATTTGTTTGATTCCTAACCATTTTCTCCTACAGTGACCTTTTCACCCCAACCCTTATCCTAAATCTACCCCTTGCTCTAACCATAATTCAATCCCTAACTCATCTGTAACCCTAACCATATCTCTAACCCTAATTGTAACCCTAACCCTAGATCTAGGGTCAGTAGATCTAGGGTTAGCTATCTCCCCTTTTTTAATGTAATGTTGCTGTCTGCCTCTAGGGGCAGTCAAACAATAGTAACAGAGCAACGGAGCTGATTTTTATCAGTTCTATGACTCTTGCTTGGTACTGGCAAGCGCCATATTGGAGGAGCATGGTCTGCCCCAATAAAGAGAGCATGATCACTGCATGAGGTGATTGCTGGGGGGTAAATTTCAGTCCTGCATGATGCCTCGATATCGAAGCATCATAGCAGCACTGGCAAACCATAGGCATCGTCCGTTGCATACCTATTGTTGCAGATTGTTCCAGGTCACGCTGAGAGATGTTTTATATATATTAGCGGTCTGTCTGCTGTAGTATATCTTTAGATCTCTTATAGATTGTATAGTTTCCGCACTCTGCGTTGTGTTTTAAAATGTTCATTCACTCTGTCCCACCTTTCCAAGCAAATTACTTGAATCACCTTTATCACCTTATCCAGATAAAGGCCTTCCCATGTATATTGCTACTCATGCTCCAGCAACAGAGATGACATAATCTCTTAGTCTTTCCAGAGAGAGTGTCTTACTTTATTCAAAGTTTGCCCAGGACAAGATCACACAAGGATATTCAATACTTCAGTCAGCACAATAATCTTCTTGACCATTCTCTCTCACCAGACTCCAAACTTCTTCCACCTAAACTTCCCACTAAGTTCCCTAACTTTACTACTCCTTTAGTACAATCCCTTTGGTAATGTCCCTCCTCTTTTACTCCCAGCAACAATCAACTTTGATGTTAATTAAAAACTCCCCAGGCAAAACAACTCAGTCCCTCCCCTCTGGTATCTCCATCAGTTGTTTTACAATCCCAAGCAAGTTTCTATCTTACTGTAAGAAGTAATCAAACATCAAAGGCCATCCTGTTCGACCTGACAGAGTGATGTGAACTACACGGGGAACATCATATACAACCAGGGACATTTGTTTGTAAACAGATACACAAAGGAATCCTATTCACACATCGATCTATATACCCACATACCTACATGCAGGTATACACATGCGTACACATATATATACATACACAACCATATATCCATACATATACACATACATACATACAATATACATATGCATTGACCCATATGCCTACACCTATGCAACCTTTTTTCCATGTGATGTGTTCCATTTAAGCATACGTTCAATGGGTGATAACTTAAATTCTACTCAGAGCATGCCTCAAAACACAAAGCAGCTTCTAAGAGTAACTGGCAGCTTGTAGCGTTGCGCTCAGGAGTGCACACTACATTTAAACACATGATGTCCATTTGCGTTAAAGGGTTAAACACCTACAAATAATAATTCCTTGGTCCAAATACTATTCCAGCTACTCCACAGAGTAGGACACCCAGAGAAACACAGAGCTAGGGTCATAGCTGAAGAGGAGATGGGAGATGTCTATAGATTTGTAATCACAAAGTTGTATTGACAACTAATTAACTAACACAATTTTCTTTGGCAACACTGTGCATAATTTTGAATTTAATGGTTCATGAAGAAAACTCTGTAATAACTGCTATTCTGTTTAGCAGTGCAGCGCATTTGAGCGCCAAATAGTCAGAAATTCAGAATAGATAAACTAGTTGAGTAATTTCATATCCAGGAAATTTATGTTTTGGATGAAGTGGTAAGCTGATTTTACCATAGATAATGTAATTGATCCATTAATGTCTGGAGTCATACATTATGTAAACATGACTTGCACATTCACAGTAAAATTACTTTTATGTAATAATCAATGAAGGTTAAGTTTGAATGTTTTTTACTTACAGGGTATCACATAGTTTTTACAAGTATACACAGCATGTTGAATTAAATTATATGGACAAATTGTTAAATTTCAAGTTCCTTATAAAGTAGAGCTGAAAATATATTTCAGGACCAAAAACAATACATTTACATTTTGAAAGGCGAATTGCTTTAATTGCCACCCACATGAAAATGAATGCATTGGATATTATAGTGATATGTAGTGCAGTGACACATGCCACATTGTTTAGGTATAACTTATGCAGAAAAATACCATGGTGTCTTAAATGATGTAGGGAAATGGACGTTCCATTTTGCTGATTCATTTCTCTATGTCAGTAACTTTCCAGCTTCCAATTAGTCAGAAAGCAGTAGATAGCTACACTGTATATGCATCAGCCTACTTTCAAAGTCTTTACGGACAGGATAGTTGATACTTGGATTCATTTAATAAAAAGTGAGATGCTGAGCATCTTAAAACATCCATCATAGGAAATGTCAAAATATGCACAAGAAAAAATACTAAGCATCCCAAAGAAACCCAGAGCGATTACCAAGCAGAGTTAGCTTATTTGTAAAATAATAGACATAGTCTTTTAAACAGTGTAATGTAGTTACATTGTTAAAAGGAAATTGAGTGGGTAGTGATGTTTTAACATTAACGTATTGTTCGCATTGGTATAATGGACGGGAAACAGTCTAGAATCCAATGAGACAAATTATATTTTGCCAAAAAGAGCTATTTTTAATCTAACCAGCTAAACACCTATTCTCAATACAATTCAGATTTAGATTGTTTATTTGTTTATAATAATTATGCTACCTATGACCTCCTGCAAATGTGCATCACCCATGTTCAAACCCTAATCAAGACTGATGGACAGCTCTGGATCATAAATCATCCAGAGTATATGTCAATTTAAACCTGGTTAATTTTCTCTCAAATCAACATCAGTATATTTGGGGTAAAAATTTATACCAAACTTGGATTTTGTGAAAAGATGAGTTTCATCCATCCTTATTCATGATTAATGCTCAGTAACACAATTAGTGTCACTCTCAGAATCAAATAGAAATATAATATCAGGCTTTTTTTCTTGATCCTGAATGGATGAGATAAATGTAAATAGAAATGTGCCACTTAAAGTAGGATAATATTTTCTAATGAGCCAAAACATAGTAAAAAATTGAGCAATCCTTATATGAAGAATTGATACTCACAAAGTATGTATTTGCACAATTCTTATTTGCAGTAATTCTGCACACAGGAGTAAATTAATTATTTGTAAAAGTCCTAAATCGTTGCCCCTCTAATTTAAGACTATGTCCTCTAGTTGTGGTAGTTTTTCTTCTTTTAAATATACTCTCTTCCTTTACTGTGTTGATTCCCTTTATGTATTTAAATGTTTCTATCATATCCCCCTGTTATGTCTCTTTCCTCCAAGCTATACATGTTAAGATGCTTTAACCTTTCCTGGTAAGTTTTATCCTTCAACCCATGAACCAGTTTAGTAGCCCTTCTCTGAACTCTCTCCAAAGTATCAATATCCTTCTGGAGATACGGTCTCCAGTACTGCGTACAATACTCCAAGTGAGGTCTCACCAGTGCTCTGTACAATGTCATGAGCACTTCCCTCTTCCTACTGCTAATACCTCTCCCTATGCAACCAAGCATTCTGCTAGCATTTCCTGCTGCTCTATTGCATTGCCTACCTACCTTTAAGTCGTCTGAAATTATTACTCCTAAATCCCTTTCCTCAGATGTTGAGGTTAGGACTGTACCAAATATTCTATATTCTGCTTTTGGTTTTTTTTTCACCCAAGGTGCATAATCTTGCACTTATCCACATTAAATGTCAGTTGCCACTGCTCTGACCATTTTTCTAGTTTAGCTAAATCATTTGTCATTTGGCTTATCCCTCCATGAATATCAACCCTGCTGCAATTCTTTGTATCATCAGCAAAAAGACATACTTTGCCAACAGTAGCATGAGAAGGGCTTTCAATGGTCCAAAAAGATATTTCGGTTTCTGGCCCTCCAACACAGCTAAAAAAAACACAGGTTGATATTATGTAAATCGTTTCATGCAACAAAAATATTTCAGTATAACTGTTGGTAAGTGCTTTAGAATACTGTTTAGTGTCAACAATGCCATTGGCCATTTCTTACCTTGCTTAGAACTTCTTCTTCTGTGGGCATAGAGCCAATGTTCATAACATTTTATATTTATAAATCACTGTGTAGTCTGTGAGAATGACAGCACAGCCTAACATACTCCACATCTTGGTTCAAACAATATATAGCTGTCAGTGTAACAGAATGACTGTGCACAAATCTTTATCCAAATGTACGCTCTTTTGAAAAATGAAAGGATATCTGTTAATGACAGACCTGACATTAATGTCTTGTAAAAACAAAGAAAAAATAAATATGAAAACATAAGCAGCAGCACTCTTTTTTATGCTTGCTAATCAGTAAAAAGGGTTTAGATGATCTTGCCTTATGCTGCACATTTAGAATTTTATTTTCTCCAAATACTGTTGCTTAACCCCTTAACGACAGATGACGTGCCAGGCACGTCACGGCAAATCGAGGACTTGCCGACAGGTGACGTGCCTGGCACGTCATGCACTAAACTGAGTAAAGAAAGCGACCAGCGGTCGCTTTCTTTACTCTAACGGTGTTGCTACAATGCCTCTAGGTAGAGGCATTGTGCAACACCCCCCAAATGTGCAGGGGCGCGCTACGATCACTCCACGGAGTGATCGTAGCAGCCATTTAAAAATGGCTGCGCCCGCTGCACACATGTGCTTAGAAAGCGAACGATCGTTCGCTTTCTAAGCATCTCCGGTGTTGTTAAAGTGCCTCGCCAGCGAGGCACTTAACAACACCGTTCTGCTCCCCAGAGCCGATGGTGGTCGCTCTCCTGAGCGACCCCATCGGCTCAGTAGAAGGGAACGCTGCCTGTACAGGCAGCGCTTCCCTTCTAATGGCAAGAGCATCGGAAGTGAAAGTATTTCACTTCCGATGCTCTAGGGGGAGCCAAACGATGCCTGCACAACAGATCTATGTGATCTGTGTGCAGGCATGTATGGTAAGTGCTCTGATGAGCACTTATCATACTGTCAAAGGCAATATTAGCAAATATTGCCTTTGACAAGTATTGATCTGCCTCCCTCACCTTACTAGTTTTAGTAAGGGAGAGAGACAGATCAGATAAAGTAAAAAAATAAAATAATAAAACAAATATTTAATAAAATTTTAAACACCAAGGGCTTTTATAAAAGCCATTTAACCCCTTCCCTGCCATTGATCGCTGTGTACGCAGTGATCATACACAGCAGCACATTTTTTGCTGTCTGTGCATTTTTTAGGGGTTAATTTTTTTTACTGTAATTCATTACAGTATAAAAAAAAGCTCTTTTAAGAGAGATTAACCCCTTTCTTGCTGTAGATCACTGCCTAAGCAGAGATCTGACGCAAATGCAGCAATCTTGCTGCAGAAGCATTTTTAATTTTTTTAAAACTTTTTTATTATACCGTCACGTGTTAATTATACCCGCTAGGGGACTACGTTTAAAGTAATTTTTTTTTTAAATAAGAGCTATTAACCCCTTCCTTGCCGTATATCACTTCCTAAGCAGCACATATGGTCACTGCCTAAGCAGTGCATATGGTCACTGCCTAAGCAGCGCATATGGAGCAATCTAGTCGCAGAAGGATTTTTTTTTTTGCTATCAGCATTTTTTTTGTCAGACTCGCTAGGGGTTAATTATACCCACTAGGGGATTACGTGTATTCCTTTTGAAGCTGTCTGAACACGTGTATAGCGATCAGTAACAGCCGATCAGTGGCAAAGGTGGTTTGGTGATTTCTCAGATGAGCATCACCATTCGTCTGGTTCGATCAATATTGGTAAATATTGTTCTGACCCATATGGATCTGCCTCCCTCTCCTCACTTGAGTTTTAGTGAGGGAAAGAGACAGATCTGTATAACATAATTTTTTAATTGTAATAAATTAAATAAAATGTTAAAAAAATTGTGAGTCCCAAGGGCTTTTATAAAAGCCATACCCTTTGTATAGTGTAGTGTATTAACCCCTTCCCTGCCACTGATCACTGCACAGCAGAAATTTTTTTCTTGTCTGTGCATTTTTAGGGGTTAATTTTTTTGTACAGTACTACAAAGGCTCTTATAAGAGCTATTAACCCCTTCCTTGCTCTACATGTTCAAATTCCAAGTTTGAAAATCAAAAAGCGCACCTCTCAAATGTAGCCTTTCAACACCCAACAAAGCTGACAAAGCTATGCATGGGTGGTATCCCTGTGCTCGGGAGATGTTGCTGAACATATATTGTGGTATTGTTTGTCAGTGACACATACCGAAATATGTGAATTTGTGTCTAAAGTACAATGTATGTGGGAAAAAATACACAATAAAATGACTTCCACAAACTTTGACAAAGGCTGGTGGTAGAATTGGTGCATGGAAAGTGTTAAAATAACACCATTTAAAATAGCCTAGGGTGTCTACTTTTACAAAATATATACTTTTTGGGGTAAAATACACTGTCCGACTTTAAAAAAAAGTCCCAAATGAAAGATGGGCTCAGGCTGGCTACACGTCAATATTCCAAGTTGAAAATGCGCACCTTCACAATGTGGCCCTTTTAGCCCCCAAACAACCCAACAAACCTATGCATGGGTGGTATCCCTGTACTCAAGAGATGTTGCTGAACACTTATTGGGGTGTTATTTGGCAGTGACACATACCAAAATCTGTAAATTCATGTCTGAAGTACAAGGTTTGTGAAAAAAAAACACAAAAAAATTACTACCACAAACTTTGACAAAGGCTGGTGGTAGAATTAGTGCATGGAAAGTGTAAAAATACCACCATTTGAGATAGCCTAGGGTGTCTACTTTAAAAAAATATATGGGTTGATGTGGTAAAATACACTGGCTGGTTTCAAATATGTCCCAAATGGGACATGGGTGCAGGCTGTCTGCATGTCAAAATTTCAAATTGGAAAACCAAAAACTTCACCTCCCAAATTTGGCCTTTTACCCCCCAAACAATCCAACAAACCTATGCATGGGGGGTATCCCTGTACTCAAGAGATGTTGCTGAACACTTATTGGGGTGTTATTTGGCAGTGACACATACCAAAATCTGTAAATTCATGTCTGAAGTACAAGGTTTGTGAAAAAAAACACAAAAAAATTACTACCACAAACTTTGACAAAGGCTGGTGGTAGAATTAGTGCATGGAAAGTGTTAAAATACCACCATTTGAGATAGCCTAGGGTGTCTACTTTTAAAAAATATATGGGTTGATGGGGTAAAATACACTGGCTGGTTTCAAATATGTCCCAAATGGGACATGGGTGCAGGCTGTCTGCATGTAAAAATTTCAAGTTGGAAAACAAAAAACTGCACCTCACAAATTTGGCATTTTAGCCCCCAAACAACCCAACAAACCTATGCATGGGTGGTATCCCTGTACTCAGGAGAAATAGTAGAATCTATTTAGCATGTTTTTTCGTTCGCTATTGTCGATGAGGAGAAGTTGTTTCAAATAAAAACAAAGAAATTTGTGTATTTTTTTTTTTTTACCATATTTTATTATTTTTTTTTAATAATATGATAAGATATGATCAAAAATATGGCATCCATAGAAAGCCCTTTTTGTCCCGATAAAAACAATATATAATATGTGTGGGTACAGCAAATGACGAAGAAGAAAATTACTGCTAAACACAAACAGCACAGAAATGTTAAAATAGCCATTGTCCAGAAAGGACAAAAATGTTTCAAAGGCTCTGTCCTTAAGGGGTTAAGCAGGAAAAATGGAAACTAAAACAAGTTCCTTTTGATTTTTTGTATGGTTTGGAATTAAGGCTGAACATACCAAAACCAATGTCATTTGAGTATAATGTGTGAATAAAGGGACAAGGAACTCCCTCTCACTCTATATCTTTTATATATTTATACATGGATATACATATAACAATCCAAAGTACTAGCACTCTGCGCAGCATTCGTCATATATCTCCAATATGCCTGGGTGCAGCTCACATCGATATATACACAACCCAAATATGTAAATATGTAAATAGAGGATGCACTCACAGGTCTTCTGATATCATCATTTAATTTCCAAGATGAAAAGAACACGACGTTTCAGGCTAACAAGCCTTTTGTCAAGCATCACATACAAAGTGGAATAAGTTTTATATACATCCACAATCAATCACTAACCCGCCACAGCTGAAGAAACCCGCTCCCTACATTCCTCTATTTACATATTTGGGTTGTGTATATATCGATGCTTTGGATTGTTATATTTAATGTGGATACTTCATCAGTGTCCGTACCCAGCACCGCGGATTAGACTGCTGTAGCAATAATGCTTATTTGAAACAATAGATTGTTTGTTGGATCGACACCCCAGCCAGCACGTTGAAATACTGCACCTAAATGGAGGATTTTCTAGGAAGAGCAGGAGCCCTGCTTGAACAAGCAGAGATTGTTCAAATCTCAGACTCTGAAGCAGCTAATGCCTTATGGACTGAGACGCAGCTTGACCTCCCTAGTACAGAGACTATTAAAGATGTATATATTGAAATGCTAAAATTGAAGAAAAGGGAAACAGATTTAGACCTCCATGGCCTGTTTCTTTCAGATTATTTTAAAGCAAAAAGAATTCCAAGGGGATTCAGGGTAAAAAATATTCCAACTATTGGCTGAAGCAACCCGGAATTCTGTAGAAGGTGGATCGGTGTCTTAAATAAATGCTCAATGGATCTACTGATTTTGGTCATTGAAGAGGTGACGAAGGAACTCACTGAAGTACGCAACAAATTGGTAGATATACAAACGGCGAAGGCTACTACACTTACGTCTACATCAGCCACTGACATGATGCATAAATTACAGGAGGAAGTACTCCAGTACAAGAATGAAATCATCAGATTTAAAAGACAAAAAATGACACAAGTGAATAATGATTATCAGTACCATAATCTCTATCAATGGCTCGGTGGACGCAATATTGAACATCAAAGCTGAGGCATCAGGAGAGAACGGATGAGAATTAAAAAAACAACAGTCACTACAATTGAGTTGTCCTCAGGCGACTCAGCCTCTGATGGCACTAAATCAACGTGACAAACAGTCTGCATCTTTTTTAGACCAAACGAAGCACACAGAATGGCCCACTTTGGGGGGTGCTAACCAGAGAATAACGAGATCGCGGAAGAGACCGCACACCAGACAAAGCCAGAAGGGCAAATTACACCACACTAAGAGGCAAACCTCTGATCTCCAAATACTAGAACCGATCTTTAACCTCTCCGACAGGCCTTTATCTACAGCAGAGAAAGCCTTCTTTCCAAGGGTTTATCTTTCGTACCCACAAATCTCCCTAATCATTTTGAACAGGAAGTAGATCTGTATAAGTTCAATAGATCTTTAAGACTAAAATTATTTTTTCATCAATCACCTGCACAGAATGTTTCTGTTGCTCCATTTAAATTGAAAAGCCAATTTGACCCATACACTAAAAACATGGCATTGAAAACATATACACAGATCACTGGGAGACAAATTCGTAAAATATGCACCAGTCCTCCTCCGAAAAAGCATAATTTAACTAAAGAAGAAACAGATGCACTTCAATGTTTGGCGAAGGATCCCCAGATAGTAATACACCCAGTGGACAAAGGGGGTGCAATAGTTATACAAAATTTAGCAGATTATCGTATAGAGATTTTGCGTCAACTACAAGACATTGATACCTATAGGCTGTCATCTAGCGATCCCACGAAACAACTTCAACAGGAGATTATGAGCCTTTTGAGGGATGCTCAACATTGTTCGTATATTGACGAATACACGCACCAATATCTGCAACAAAAATTCCCTATCTGCCCTATTATTTACACTCTACCGAAGATCCATAAAAACCCAAAGAAACCACCCGGGAGACCGATCGTGTCGGCTAAAGGTAGTCTGTTGGAACCGATTACTCAGTGGATCGATTATCACCTTAAAAGCACAGCCCTTCAACTGTCGACATGTATAAAAGACACTCCTGATTTTTTGGCGAAACTTTTGAACATGAACATTACACTTCCAAATACAGAGATACTGTTAGTTACCATGGATGTCTCAAGCTTATATACTGTGATACCCCATGAGCAGGGAGTGGAGGCGGTGAGGACACTCCTTGCTCAGTCAACTACCTATACAGATCCCACTATTGATTTTTTTGTGCCAGATGCTTCACTTTTGTTTGTCTAATTTTTTTTTTCAAATTTGAGAAGAATTATTACATACAGACGTCAGGCACTTCAATGGGAGCAGCGATGGCACCGACGTACGCAAATATGTACATGTACCTGTACGAAATGCAACACATCATATCGAATTATGCAGAACAAATTTTAATGTATAATCGGTTTGTGGACGACATATTTCTGTTGTGGACATCAACGGAAGATGAACTGCAAGCGATGCTCTCAACTCTGAATCAGTTACCATCGACTATTAGATTCACTATGGAATGTGCAGTAGACCAGATACAGTTCCTATCAAACAAATTGGGGTATACTCTATATAGGAAGTCCACTGACCGTAACACTATACTGCATGCTAATAGTTTTCATCCCTTGTCTTTAAAGAAATCATTACCTTTTTCACAATTTCTAATGGTTATTCGCAATAATTATGATCCTTTAAATATGAGGAAACAATTGGAGCAAATGGCCGGTAGATTCTATGATAGAGGCTACCAGCACGAGGTGGTACAGCGTGCTTTATCTAAAGCACTCAAGTATGAACAGAAACAACAACATCAGCGTAAACAACCCCGTATAGTTTTTCCAATTCGGTTTCACGTGTCCTCCCCAGCTGTAAAGAACGTTATCACACAGAATTGGAATATCATAGCAGAAGATAAAAATTTACACCGGGTATTAGATCAACCACCTATGCTATGCTACAAACGAGGCACAAAGTTAGATCGGATCCGACCCACTGTTACACTGACAACATTCAATATCAGCGAACAGGTTGCTACCGTTGCCTAGGATGTGTGACCTGCTCACATATGGCATCAGGCACTCACTTCTCGCATCCGCATACAGGACGACAATACATAATCAACCATCGTATTACCTGTACAACAGAATTTGTGGTTTATCTTATAACATGTCCTTGCGGCTTATCTTATGTGGGCAAAACGAGTATGACTGTACGGGATCGTATTAGGGGACATAGATCCTCCATACGCACAACATATCGTGATAAAGTCACAGACAAACCTGTTGCCAAACATTTTTTTTTAGAAGAGACACTCACTAGCACAATTATCTATCTCCCGAGAGGCGGAGATAGGGCAAGACTGCTTCTTCAACGTGAATGCAGATGGATTTTTACATTGGACACAGTAGCTCCCTGAGATTTGAATGAACAACTGCTTTTTAATTCCTTTCTGCCATCCAGAACATAGGTTGGCTTATCATCTGGAGTACCTGGATTTCATAAAGAAGAATGATGCGGACCATAGTTCTTCATGGTTTTGCATTGAATTTTTTTGCCTTAAACATTTCTATTAATTTAGTGACAGGCAATAATGCATTTTTTTGCCTTGAGTTAATCTTATTTTTTTTTTAACTTTGGACTCTCCTTTGGCATCCGGCTTTCATCAAGTAATTCGCTGGATTGCTCCAGTGATTTTGAAGTTTTTCTTTCCTCGTTTTTTAATTTTTTCTTATTTTTTTTCTCTTTTTCTTTGTTGTTTTCTCTTTTTTTTCTCTTTTTCTTTGTTGTTTTCTCTTTTTTTGTTTTTCAGTTGTGGTCCATGTTGTTTGTGGTGTTTATTATTGTTTATTGTCACACTTTTGTAGATATGTGTTCACACTTCTTCTTTTTGTTTATTTCTATAATTGACATATATATTGTTTGGTCGTCGATTGGTCTATGTATATCTTTATGTCTGTGTGGGGATCGATTGGTGTGTATCACTGGTGCTCTCTTTTTTTAATAATTGTCCCTTTGATCTTTTATTGGGTCTTGGTACTTTTTAGCTGCACTTAACACAGCAATATTGTCTCTATTGTTGCCATGGAGGGAAACTACTTTAGCCTCGAGATTGTCTAGGGCCTTAGGGTTAGTTTATTTCTTTTTGGTAAGGTATTCGTTAGCTATGTGCATGGGTCCCCTCCGTGGCAACATCTATTGGCAGGTTGGTTCGTTTGCTGGTCCACGCCTCTCTAACTAGAAGCGTTTACACAGTTGCTTAGTGACACGTTGTTGTACGTGACACGCATAGTGACACGCAAGTCGTTCTCTTTCTTATCACCGGAAGTTGCTGAATTCTCGTCACCTTGGGTGTAGGGAGCGGGTTTCTTCAGCTACGGCTGGTTAGTGATTGATTGTGGGTGTATATAACACTTATTCCACTTTGTATGTGATGCTTGACAAAAGGCTTGTTAGCCTGAAACGTTGTGTTCTTTTCATCTTGGAAATTAAATGATGATATCAGAAGACCTGTGAGTGCATCCTCTATTCACATATTTGGGTTGTGGATATACATATGTACACTACCCAAAGTTTGGGGTCACTTAGAAATGTCTTTGTTTGAAGAGAAAATAATGTTTTCCCATTAAAATAACACATGTAGTGTAGACAATTGTTAAAGTTATAAATGACAATTGTAGCTGAACATTTTCAATTGAATATCTACATTGGCATACAGATGCCCATTATCAGCAGCACTCACTTAGGCAATTGCCTAAGGCCTTAGATTATTTTATAGAAACCTTTGTTTTTGTTTTATATTTATAAGTGTGTATGTGTGAGTCAGCAGGCCATGATGCTGTTTTTTTATAATTAGGACAGGTTCTTTGTATAGGACAGCCATAAGCAAGGGAGGTAAACAAAGTTAACAGATTGTATGGTTGTAGTGTGTCCACTCCACCCAAGGGACAAAGGTAATGTTTGTTGATAGCAATATGATGAGGCTGCGGGATGGTCAGATCAGGAAAACAGTCTTTTTTTGTATTTGTGCACACATTGGAAAGACCCCAAGACTGGGATGAGAGCTGTGTCTTGTGTAGCCACATGCCAGGAGGTAGATGGAAAACATAAAACATAGCAATCAGAAATGATCCCATATAAGCAAATTAAATTTAATGGTATATCTGGAGTGACAGAAGAAGAAGTAGGGAGGGAGAGAAGGAAGGAAGCAATATCACACCTGAGAGAGATCTCAATACAGGTAGCTAGCTACATATCATGCATGATTTATATTTGTGATAAGAAATTGTGTGTGTGTGTGTATATATATATAATTGTCATATATATTTTGTTATTGTATGTCTTCAAAATGTTGGGAAATGTATTGTAAGTATTATTGTTTATGTTGTGGAATGTTTTAGTAAATTGATTTCATTATGCTGTGGATTGTTGATATTCTATTGCTGTGTTTCAATATATATATTTTGCTAGATTCTGGTTGAAGTCGGAGATTTCAGAGCAAAGCCTTACATTATGTAAAACTAGCATAGGGATTGTGTAAATTAATAAGCCACAGAATTACTGTATCAGTGTATGTCTTGTAAATGCATCCATAGATTTATTTTCCTGGAGAAGGTTAGTTATTGTAGCTAGACAAACACATAGGCCTTCAATGGATATATCTAAATACATAGCTAGATCATATTTGATGTGTAATTAGATGTATGCATTGTGGGATAAGTTGGAAGCCTAAAAGCATATAGCACATTTACAGGTCCATACATTATCCAATCCTTCGTTTTTAAAAATTAAGAAATGGCACGTTGTGTTAGCTAATGCATCTCTATCAATTTAAACAATTAACTGACCATTATAAAAACCTTTAGCAATTATGTTAGCAGAGCTGAACACTATTGTGCTTGTTAAAGAACCAATAAAACTGGCATTCTTTAGACTAGTTGAGTAACTGCAGAATCAGCATTTTTGGATTCGATTAAAAGCGCAGAATGGGCAGAAACAAGTAACTCTCTTCTGAAATTAGTCAGTCTGTTTATGTTATGAGAAATGAAAGCTATTCCATAAGAGAAATTGCCAACAAACTGAAGATTGTGTACCATTCATTAAATAGTATACACAAAACACTGGTCTCAACGTCAGCAGTGAACATGCAACACCAGGATGCTGGCTTTCTAGGCAAAGATGCAAAGAAAAAGCCATATCTCAGAGTATAATATTATAATTTGTTTTGTTCTTTTTTTGGACAGGACTTGTTGATTAGGTGTTGGGATGAAACAAGAATTAACTTTTCTTGGAGAAACTTCTTTATTAGACCAATAGTGTACCTATCTGGTTTTAACTGTTATTGTCAGGTACTGTGCTGTATACATAAATAGACATAAATTATTTGTGGGGGAGGGGGGGTTGTCTCTTTCTCTCCCCTCCCCCCATTTAGTGTTATCTGAGGGAAAGCAATAGGTTAAGAGAGGGTAAATATAGGGTGAAGTAGAGCGTTTGTGTACCAAGTTAGTAATAGGGGGATGATAGAGTATCTTTACAGGGAAAGTACAGGGCCGGCGCTACCGTAAGGCAACACAGGCGGCTGCCTTAGGGAACCCCAATGGGGGGGCGGGAAAATCGCCCGCTCCCCCAGGCCCGTTTACTTACCTCCATGCCGCTGTTCAGGTCCGTGGCTGAGAGGGAAGCGCTGTGCGCTCCCCTCAGGCCACGCGCATTCAATAAAGTGTGTTGAAACTTTTTTTTTCAACACACTTTATTGAATGCGCACGGCCTGAGGGGAGCGCACAGCACTTCCCTCTCAGCCACGGACCTAAACAGCGGCATGGAGGTAAGTACTGGGGTCTGGGGAAGAGGGGAGGAGGGAGGTATAACGAGGCTCTGACTGGCACAATATTCCTGGGCCCTGACTGGCACAATATTCCTGGGCATCTGACTGGCATAATATTCCTGGGCTCTGAATGGCACAATATTCCTGGGCATCTGACTGGCACAATATTCCTGGGCATCTGACTGGCATAATATTCCTGGGCATCTGACTGGCATAATATTCCTGGCCATCTGACTGGCATTTCCTGGGCATCTGACTGGCATAATATTCCTGGGCTCTGAATGGCACAATATTCCTGGGCTCTGAATGGCACAATATTCCTGGGCATCTGACTGGCACAATATTACTGGGCTCTGACTGGCATAATATTCCTGGGCTCTGGCTGGCACAATATTCCTGGGCTCTGAATGGCACAATATTACAGGCATCTGACTGGCACAATATTACTGGGCTCTGACTGGCATAATATTCCTGGGCATCTGACTGGCATTTCCTGGGCATCTGACTGGCATTTCCTGGGCATCTGACTGGCATAATATTCCTGGGCTCTGAATGGCACAATATTCCGGGGCTCTGAATGGCACAATATTCCTGGGCATCTGACTGGCACAATATTACTGGGCTCTGACTGGCATAATATTCCTGGGCTCTGGCTGGCACAATATTCCTGGGCTCTGAATGGCACAATATTACAGGCATCTGACTGGCACAATATTTCTGGGCTCTGACTGGCATAATATTCCTGGGCTCTGGCTGGCACAATATTCCTGAGCATCTGACTGGCATAATATTACTGGGCTCTGAATGGCACAATATTCCTGGGCATCTGACTGGCACAATATTCCTGGGCATCTGACTGGCATAATATTCCTGGGCTCTGACTGGCACACTATTCCTGGGCATCTGACTGGCACAATATTCCTGGGCTCTGACTGGCACACTATTCCTGGGCATCTGACTGGCACAATATTCCTGGGCATCTGACTGGCATAATATTCCTGGGCTATGACTGGCATAATATTCCTGGGCATCTGAATGGCATAATATTCCTGGGCATTTGACTGGCACACTATTCCTGGGCTCTGACTGGCATAATATTCCTGGGCATCTGACTGGCATAATATTCCTGGGCATCTGAATGGCTTAATATTGCTGGGAATCTGACTGGCACACTATTCCTGGGCTCTGACTGGCATAATCTTACTGGGCTCTGAATGGCATAATATTCCTGGGCATCTGAATGGCATAATATTACTGGGCATCTGAATGGCATAATTTTCCTGGGCATCTGACTGGCATAATATTCTTGGGCTCTGACTGGCTTAATATTCCTGGGCATCTGAATGGCATAATATTCCTGGGCTCTGAATGGCATAATATTCCTGGGCATCTGACTGGCATAATGTTCTTGGGCATATGACTGGCACAATATTACTGTGCTCTGAATGGCATAATATTCCTGGGCATCTGAATGGCATTATATTCCTGGGCTCTGACTGGCATATTACTGGGCTCTGACTGGCATAATGTTCCTGGGCATCTGACTGGTATTTCCTGGGCATCTGACTGGCATTTCCTTGGCATCTGACTGGCATAATATTCCTGGGCTCTGAATGGCACAATATTCCGGGGCTCTGAATGGCACAATATTCCTGGGCATCTGACTGGCACAATATTACTGGGCTCTGACTGGCATAATATTCCTGGGCTCTGGCTGGCACAATATTCCTGGGCTCTGAATGGCACAATATTACAGGCATCTGACTGGCACAATATTTCTGGGCTCTGACTGGCATAATATTCCTGGGCTCTGGCTGGCACAATATTCCTGGGCATCTGACTGGCATAATATTACTGGGCTCTGAATGGCACAATATTCCTGGGCATCTGACTGGCACAATATTCCTGGGCATCTGACTTGCATAATATTCCTGGTCTCTGACTGGCACACTATTCCTGGGCATCTGACTGGCACAATATTCCTGGGCTCTGACTGGCACACTATTCCTGGGCATCTGACTGGCACAATATTCCTGGGCATCTGACTGGCATAATATTCCTGGGCTATGACTGGCATAATATTCCTGGGCATCTGAATGGCATAATATTCCTGGGCATTTGACTGGCACACTATTCCTGGGCTCTGACTGGCATAATATTCCTGGGCATCTGACTGGCATAATATTCCTGGGCATCTGAATGGCTTAATATTGCTGGGAATCTGACTGGCACACTATTCCTGGGCTCTGACTGGCATAATCTTACTGGGCTCTGAATGGCATAATATTCCTGGGCATCTGAATGGCATAATATTACTGGGCATCTGAATGGCATAATTTTCCTGGGCATCTGACTGGCATAATATTCTTGGGCTCTGACTGGCTTAATATTCCAGGGCATCTGACTGGCATAATATTCCTGGGCATCTGAATGGCATAATATTCCTGGGCTCTGAATGGCATAATATTCCTGGGCATCTGACTGGCATAATTTTCCTGGGCATATGACTGGCACAATATTACTGTGCTCTGAATGGCATAATATTCCTGGGCATCTGAATGGCATTATATTCCTGGGCTCTGACTGGCATAATATTACTGGGCTCTGACTGGCATAATGTTCCTGGGCATCTGACTGGCATAATATTCCTGGGCATCTGAATGGCATAATATTCCTGGGCATCTGACAAGCATAATATTCCTGGGCTCTGACTGGCATAATATTACTGGGCTATGACTGGCATAATGTTCCTGGGCATCTGACTGGCATAATATTCCTGGGCATCTGACTGGCATAATATTACTGGGCTCTGACTGGCATAATATTCCCATTGAAATACTGGTAAGTTTGTTGATTTAACTTTACTTCATTTTAAATATTGTATTTGTTCCCGTTTTGTTTCTTCACTGCAAAATAAGATATATGCAGTGTGCATAGGAATTTGTTCATAGTTTTTGTTTTTACTATAGTCCGGCCCTCCAACAGTCTGAGGGACAATGAACTGGCCCCCTGTTTAAAAAGTTTGAGGACCCCTGGGCTAAATACTGGCATATTGAGTGGCAAAATAGTGTGTCTCAGGTTATGTGTGAATTGGTGTAACTGTGTGTGTGTAAGTGGTAAGGGTGTCTCTGTGTGTGACTGCAAGGGTGTCTTTATGTTTAAGGGTTTCAATGTGTGACACATTTAGAGCATGCGAGTTGAATATTTAGATGTATTTATTTTCTACACTATACATTATTCATATATATATATATATATATATATATATATATATATATATATATATATATATAATGTAAGGAGGCTTAATGGGTACTCACCCTTTTGAGAGCAGAAATCACTACACATATACTGTGAATTGCTGAAGCCTCCCACGGTCCTTGGAGATATATTCACCCTAAAGCTTTAATATAGAGCAGTAATTTCTGCTCTCAAAAGGGTGAGTACAACACCCACTATCCTCACCAGTTTTATTATTGTGCACATACAGAGAGCACTATTTTTTCTATTTTTCTTGTTTTCTATGCACCGAATATCTTCCATTAAGAGAATTCTACAATCAACAGTCTTTATTTAAAATATAAGTATTTTTACGTTTATCACTTGTTCACCATGGAAAGTTAATATCCCTCACCTATATATCACTTATAAAAAATTCACTTATATATTATCTTGCGCTCCTCTCATTTTTCCCCTTTTTGTGTTTCATATTATTTGTAGAAACAAGAGGCAATTTTCTACTGAGTAGTTGAGCTGCATTTATTCATTTTTTATTTTTCAGTATACCAGAATTATAGTAGCGCCTAAACACTGCTGTTCTTTGATATTTCAATACAAATAGTGGAACCAAAATCACAGACTGAAAAATAATAAGGGAAAACGCTTAGTGTCTGTGTTTTCTCTGACTTTTGTTCAGTCTGTGATTTTGGTTCCACTATTTTTATTTCATATTAAAATTATTACATTGAATCCTTGAGTGCCAGGTATTCGTTTCTGAGATGGGGTAGACAGGGATATAGTTCATAAATGTGTTAATACCCCTGTTTAATGATTTAGTTGCATTTAGTTGCATTTTACTTTTACTTTAACTATCCTTCATTCTCCTGTTCACTTCCCTTTTTTTTCTCATGAAGTATAATGAAGATTTTGTTTATGTGTACAGTTAATGTGTTATTCTTCTGTCACGTACCTTAATCTGGATGTACATTATAGTTTAATGACATTGTAGCGCCATGAAAGATTTATTATTTACCTTGTATGTCAAGTTGTTGTGTCTCCAAGAAATTATAAATAAAAAGTAAAAAAAAAAAGAAATATCTCAGAGTGGGCAATACAAAGAAAAGCTTAAGATGGGGAAAACAACGCAGACACTGGACCGAGGAAGATTGGAAAAAAGTTGAATGGACAGTGTTTTCTATCACAAAGAAGAAGCAGACTAAATGAAAAATGCTAGAGGAGTGCTTGTCTTCATCCGTCAAGCATGACGGAGGCAATGTAATGGTCTGGTGGTGCTTTTATGGCAAAGTGGGATATTTGTACAGCATAAAAGAGATCTTGAAAAAGGTTCCACTTTGCAATTCCATGTCATACCATATGTACGGTGCTTGATTGGAGCCAATTTCCCCCTACAACAGAACAATGACCCAAAACACAGCTCCAAACTATGTGTGTCCAGAAACTGACAAAAGATTTTGGTTCCTTAATTTCTTTAATAAAGATTAATACAAGTATACAACTAAATTGAAGTATCTCAGGAACAAGGTAAATAGTATGAACAGATTAGTAAACACAGGAGAAAGGCAAGTACTTCTGCAAGTTTGAGTTGCAAATGATTTATGCACAAGCAAGATACGCACATTGCACAATTTTTATAATGCAGTATATGTGACTCCAAAAGCAAGGTTAGTACTGATGCAGGTTTCAGATAAATGAACAGAAGCAGGTTAAGTACTTATGTAAGCTTGAGATGCAATTATTATAGGCACAGAAATACTCAGCACAGTTCTTATTACTGTGGCAAGGTGCCACAGAGGAGAGAAGACAAACTACGAACAACAGTGGCATTAGTACGTCAAATAAAAAGTATACATATTAATTGGTCATACTGTTAAAAAGGCAGGAAAAAGTTGAGTGGATTGCCACGTAACCCAACTCACTGCTCAAACACTAGGACATATATACAACAGATTATACTGACAAGACAATCGGTGTCAATGAAAATAATAAAACATAAAGCTTAAATAGCATATAAAATAGGTTGGTCTTAGTATTTAAAACATATTTACAAAAAAGACAAAAAATCAGGATACACTGCCTGCATATATATTTTGTGAATGGTCAAATTGTTAATGCCCAATCTCCTATGGGTAATATAGAAAATAAACGAGCATGAACAATAAACCCTTACATTTCCATGTTTTTTCCCAATATGTCAAAGAGGTATTTTGAAGGAAAGGTAAGGGTAGGGAAGAAAATACTAATATAACTGGAAAAAGTAGGACAATTATGGACAAAATACCAATTAGTTAACAGCGATAGCTAGTACTGTTCCCTATAAACCAGACATCGGCCAGGGCTAACAAGCAGCCAGCTGTGAAAGACTCTGAAATTACCTAAGCTGACATGCTAGCTAATAGCTAGGTAATAGCTATTAGCAAAGTAATAGCAAAAAGAAATTCGGTATACACAGAAAGGCAGACAGAGGTGGCTAATGGCAGAGAATCCGAATGCTCGAGTTACCCCCATTTCTTTCTAATTATGTAGCATACTTTGTCACTCTTTGTTAGTTCTTATTACAGAGCACAGGTGATTCCAGAAACTGAGAACGTTCTTATGAAGGTGCCAAGTAAATGTACAGAAGCAG